>LNAC01000164.1:641169-659880 GCA_002007465.1 Ailurus styani | reverse complement strand
GGGGGGGGGGGGGGTGGAGGGGGGCGTGGAGCTCAGTGTTGCCTGCGCTCTGCCTGACTTTTGGGACCATTTGGACTGATTGTGTGGAACACCAAGGTGGGGATAGGACTCTGAGTACCAGGAGGTGGTGATGGTTGTAGGTGAGGGGAAATAGAACCAATCCCTGCCACCCACACTCAGGAAAGGCTGAGGTCCAGTCATCTTTTATGACCCGGGTTGGGTGGGGGTGTGGTCCTGGGTGGAGTCAGTCATGTATCCAGCCTCCTTGAATCCCGAGCCAGCTTGCTCTGCCAGTCTTTAGGTTTCCACTTTCTACTCCCTTGGTGGGTGACTTCACTGTTAATCCTAGCTCTCCCTATCCCCCCATCAAACACACACATATATAGACAGGATAGGTGTACACCCAGGCTTCACACATGTCCTCCCTGCAGAACACACCCACTGGCCACATGCACCAGTGGGCTCACCTCACCTCATCTGCATGCCCACATACACATGCACACACATACACACCTACCTGCGCTTGGTCTTACATGCACACCGCCTTTAACTGCCAGTGCTTGGTGTCAAGTTCACACGTACTGGCTGTCCCCAGGCCCCTCACAGCTTCCTAGCCACCTGGCTGCTGGCCTCAGAGGTACTCACGGCTGACTGATCATACCCTGTTGATGATCTCATGGCATGGTTTCCCAGGGCCTGCAGCGATTCAGGAACCTTTTTCTGCCTCCACCTGGGGCTAGACCAGGTCACCTCTGTGCAAGAGGATATGAGTCTGGGAACTCTAGGGCCTAGGTGGGCCACTCCATCCCACTGGGGCTCCAAGCAGAGGTCAGTATTGCCTTCAGGCCAGAAGCCTCAGGGGCTGGCTGAGCTACCCTGTGGCCCAAGGGTAGGATAGATAGGCAGCCTGGGACTTCAGTGACAGTCACTGCTTGCCCTAAAGCAGGAAGTGGGAACGTGGAGCACCTGGACCCTGGACACTCAGAGATAGGCTTTTGGCTCCATCGTAATCCTGATGTGTTCCTGCGATCTAGGGTCAGGGCTTTGGGAGTGACCAGAGTATCTTCTATCATGTCCTTCCTACTCGGCCTGATGGAAAACCACAGACTCTGCCAGATGTTAGGGAGCCCTCATATGTTTGGCAGCTATAGTAGTAAAAGGCACAAGTTGGCAGTCTCAGGAGCTTTTATTTAAACTACAGTTATGTTCTTCCCTGCCCCCAACAAATCAGAATTCTAGTTTGAAACCACACCCCTATGTGATAGCTGATTGAAAGAGCCTTAACTGTGATACCTCCTCCAAGTACCACATCACACTCATTCTTCCCAGCATTCTTGTTGGACAGATACTAACTTCCTCACCTTACGACTGAATTTCACAGAGGTTATACGACTTGCTCAAGTTCACAGGGTAAGTGGTAGGGAAAGCTCTAGCTCAGGTCTAACTCCGGAACTTGTACTTTGAGTCACTAGCACTTGTAAAACTGGAGGACAGGAGGATAGTCTGCATCTGCTGGGATGGGGCATAGATGGGATTCTTTTCTTTTAGGGCTTTATATGTTGGAGAAAAGTCTTCTGGGGCTCCTTATCTCTGAGCAGCCCTCACTAAACACACTTTGGACCCGCCGTCCTTACACAGGTTGTGAGTTTTGCCCAGCAACTCTCTTCCAGTCTGTCATGGTTCTTGCATCTCTGTGTAGATTCTCCTGTGTCTAAGGCTAAGGGTTAGGCATCCCAGTGCCCTTCCCCACAACAGCCCGGGACTGGTGCTGGTGACTCGTAGATTTCTGGGTTCTGCTCAGATCACTGCCACCTGTGAGCCTCAGAATGAGTCATTTGGCAGCCTTGGGTCTTTCTTCTCCCCACTGTAATCAGAGATGCTCACATTTCTCTGCTTCTGGGAGTGAGCATGAGAGTTAATTACCAGCCCACCTCAGAACCCAGTAAGGAGATGGCTCTTGGAGTGCTCCGTGTGTGTGTGTGTGTGTCCGCATGCACGTGCGCGTGTGTGCATGTGGTGGGGTAATACACCCTCTGGACTCGGGAGTGAAGCATCTGGCCAAAGTCCCACCCCTCCATCCAGGTGGGACATGACTACAGATCAGCGTCTTAGGAGTCCTGGAGACTTAGCTGGCTCTGCTTGGAGGCTGTGGGAGCTTGATCTCTGCTGGGCTGCATCCCAGCAGTTTTCCCTATCCCAGACAGAGCAGCCTTGTTCTCTCCTCCTCAGTCACGGCCATTGTCTGGCAGAGTTCTGGGGGTGAAAGGTGTCCTGGGGCTTGGATGCCCTGCAAAGAATCAGTCTGGCGTGACTCCTAAATTAATAATGTGTTTAGCTGTGGGAAGGGATCATCAAGAGCCAAGGGCCTGGAGGATGGGTCCGTCTGAATATGTTACAGCACAGCCTGGCGCAAAAAGGGTTACCCAGAGCAGCAGCCATCTTGCTGCAAGGATGCTTTGTTCCCAGCTGAGGAGCTGAATAAATTCTTTCTAGGGCTGGTGGAATTCTCATGAAAATCTCCTGTGGGAGATGGGAGTACTTCTGTGCACCCTTCCCTCGGGTTCCACAGAAGATACTTTCCGCCCTTGAACCTCTGCTCAAGCGGTTCTGAATCAGTGGGCTGGGAGGAATGGGTTCTTTCTTTAGCAAAGGAATCTGGGTTTGCTCGATATGGTCAGATCAATGTTATTTTATCTGTTTGCCTCTGGTACCTCAGACCTCTGAGACCTGGCGTATGCTTTGTCTTTGAAGATGAGTCTGATCCTCCCTCCTCTTATCCTCTTTTCTTCTCTGTGTCCATTCCCCTCTTTCCTCCCAGCCCAGCCCCAGGCTCTGGTGACATTCTGACTGCTTGTGAGTACTCAGCCCCTTTCCCTCTGTTTTCTCCACAGCAAGCCCCGCCCAACACGGACTGGCGATTCTCTCAGGCCCAGAGACCCGGCACCAGCGGGTAGGTGACTGCCTCTCCAGCCCACCCTCTTCTCTGCGGCATTTTCCCAGTGATGACGTAGGAGGAGGGGGGGAGGGCTCAGCATTGGCTACAGATGGCTCCTTCCCTCAGTTCCAGATTTCAGGGAGGTTTTAGTGTACTAGGGGCTGATACACAGACCCCAGAAGGAAGAGGCTTCTACTTTGGCTCTTTTGAAAGCTCATTCCACACACTCAGCCCCTGCCTTCTCCCCATGTGAACCTTTTCCTGTCTCTTGGTCTTCTGGTGGTCTCTGGAAGGAAAGGAAGTGTTCTATACCCATCTAATTCCTACGCCTCCCTGCTCCAGGTTGGGCTGGGGTTCTGGCAGAGACTCGGGGGCAGGAGGAAGAGGGGAGGCGCTATCAGCAGTCAGAGCCTCCTCCAGAGCCAGGAGGGAAGAGCAGGGGCAGTGGTGAGGGAGGCCAGGCAGCATCAGAGGAAGGTGGAGAAAGGTGGAGACTGTGCAGCTAGAGGTAGGACTGAGGGGGGGGCTCTAGGGGCAGGTCTCTGGGGTCCTGTCCTGTCTCCAGGCTGCCCTAGAGCCCGTAGCTGGTCCTGCCTCTCTATATAGGCCTGTCGTCTCTGCCACTCTTTCTTATCTCTTTGCCCTGCCCTCAGTCTCTGTCTCAGTTCACGGTCTCTGCCTCTCCCTCTCTTTCTGTCTCTGCCTCAGTTTCTGTCTTTAGAGCTGCATCTTAGCATGGAACTGTGCCTCCCTCTGCCCGTCATGCTGGGTGCTTAGGAAATGGCGCAATTCATGAATAAATCAGACTCTTCCTTAGTCTCAGTCTCTGCTTCTTTTCCTCTCAGTTTCTGCTTCCTTATTTCCTTGGTCTCTTTTCTGTCTCTTCCTCTTGCCTAGCGTCCTTGTGTTCGTCTGTCTCCAGTTTCTTGATTTCTTAATCTCTTGCTATTTCTGCTTTCCTCTCTGTTCTCAACCTGTGTCTCTTTCCTTGTCTCTGCCTCTCTATGTCTCACCAAGTGTATAGTCTGTCTCTGTCTCCATCCCTGAGCCTCTCTCTGTTACTCTTTATCTCTCTTTGTCTCCCTTTTATCCTGTCTCTTATTTCTTTGTACTTGTGGGCAAGCCAGCACACACGTGCCCCCCTCCCTCCTCCTACCCCTCGCACACAGAGTCTTTGATCAGTGCTTACCACCACACACCCGCCCATCTTGGCTGCCCCAGCTGCTCATTTCAATCCAGTATGAATTCCTGCTGAGACAGGAACCCCCTGTGGGTGGTAGGGAGGGAAACTGTAGAAAGACCTTCAGTTGGTCTGAGGGGAGTGGAATGGGCTTCGGGCCCAGGCCTCCCTGTTAGAAATCAGGAGCCTAGAGGAGTCCAAGGAACCCAGGAGAGAGGGGGCTGGGCAGAGCTTAGGGCCCCTTCCCCTGCCTCCTTGCTGGCCAGGCCCTTAAGGCCCACATGTCCCCACATGCTGCAGATGGTGAGCCTGCACTGCCCCAGGACACAGGAGACCTTGGTATGCGGTGGAGCCTCCACCTCCCACAGTCCTACACTCCTGTATTAGGAGCCCGGGACACTAACTAGAAGGCCCCTAGGAGGCAGCAAGCCAGATGGTTTGGACTGCCCTTGCCCCTCCCTTGACCCCATCTGTTTTGTTTTGCCCCAGTGGCCTTGCCAGCCTGTCTATCGCTTATCTGTTAGGTCATTCATGTGCTCACTCAGGTATTCATTCATTCATCACTTATTTATTGGGACTCTACTATGAGGCAGGCCCTGTTCTAAACACTGTCCTACAAGAATGAACAAGCAGACATCATCTTTGAACTGATAGACTTCCAGGCCAGCAGATGAGACAGAAAACTGACAAATTGCACTAAACAAATGTCTAGTTACAAATCATAGCAAGTTCTGAGAAGAAGAGGATCACGTGAGTGTAGACAAGCCTCCAGGAGGAAGCAAGCCGAAGTGGTGAGAAGCACTGGGCAGCTTGTGGCCCCTGGACCCGCCACCCCCACCCCATACCGTGTACCGGTCCCGGAGCGGAATTGACTGCTGCATCTGGAAGACCCACAGACTGCTTATGATGTGCCCTCCGGGTTGAGCGCCTTACCCCTGCCTCAAGTCCTTTTTCATCGAATGAGACTTGGTGGCCTGAAATACACATAGGAGCTCTTGGGGAGATGTAAGGGAAGGCTTCCTTCCTTTAGTTAACTTGAGGGAGATGGGGCACATATTCTGATTGAGGTCCAGAATGGCCCAGATGAAATAAACATGAAGGGCTCAGAGCAGCAACTTCAGCTTTTCTCCTTCATTCATTCCATAGTTAGTAAGCACCAGGAGGCCAGGTCGGAGTCTAGGTGTAGGAAGTAATACCATAGACCTCCTCAAGGAGTTGTCTCCTTGACATCTTGAGGAGATGTCCTCAAGGAGTTTACCGTATGTTGAGTGAGACAAATATTAACCAAAAATAAAAAATAAATGTAGATTGCGGTTATCCCAAGTGCTATGAAGAGCAGTACCTGGTAGTGAGAGCATAAAATAGGGATTTGACCTGGTTGGGGAGCAGGAGGACATCTGAGAGGAAATGAGGTGTTGCTGAGGTCTGACGGCTAAGTATGAATTAACCCGCTGAAGGAGGGAGGGAAGAGCAAAGGCCTGTGGTAAGGCCTCTCAGGATCAGCAGACAGACAGGAAATTCTGTCTTTGCTGCCATTCTGGTGAGTGAATTGGAGTGAGAGGATGAAGAGGGGAGGTTTCTCTCATTCAGTCTAACCCTGGTTCCGGCCCTCCGCCGCTTTTCTGCTGCACTCCCTCCCTACCATCTTGATTACTGGCACACCAGCTTCAGAGCAGCTCTGCTGTTGGGTTCTCCAGGAAACCTAGTTCAAGTTCAAGTCAGCACTGAGTCACATTGCCTAGACCAAAGGGAAAAGACCAAGTTGTGAAGTCCCTGCTTGCCAGGTGCTCCACCTTTCAGCCAGTATCCCTTCTCAGGTCACCCTCTGGCTTCTTATCTCGGCAGCTGTTACCTCAGGCGCTGAACCCAGCAGACCACTTGTCCCTTCTCAGGCTGTAACCCAGGCCCCACCCTGCAGATTCCCAGTCTCTGCACAGAGGGGAGAATCTCCAGTTAGCTTCTCCTGCTCTCCACTCTGTTCTCCCTTGATGGCTCCTCCCTACCCTTCCATTCCCCCTCCTCAGAGAGACACTCGCCCTGCTCCCCCTCAGTTTCGGCCGTCACTCAGCAGGCAAGTAGCAACTTATTTTTGGTCACTCATAAAAAAATAAACGCTCGTTATAGAGGCATGAGAAATAGGGGAAAAATTTAAGAGAGAAAGCACTCAAATTTCACAACCCAGAGGGCCCCCACTACTAACATTTTTTGAATATGGAAATTTTCCAATCTGTACACAAGTAGAATGGTATCATGAACATCTGTGATCCCACCGTCCAGCTCCAACTAAAGCCCTGCTTTGTTTCACTTGGGTCTCCAACCTGTTAGCCCTTGAATTATTTTGAGACAGATCTCACCCTTCCTATCGTTTCATCTGAGTTTTCACTATCTTTAACAGTTTTATTTTTTTAACACATAAGCACTCAATAAACTAATATATTAATACTAAATAATATTAATAAGCTAGTATCATCAGATAGCCAGTCCGTATTGACATTTCCCCAATTATATGTCTCTCTGTTAACTCATTTGTGCACTTATCCAAATTAAGGGCCCACATTTTGTACTTGGTTGAGTGTCTCAAATCTCTTAAGCTCTTTAACATTTTCATATGTGTATTTCTAAACTTTGTGCACTCAGACAATCCGCACAGGTGTCTTGTCTTTTTTTTTTTTTAAATCTGATTCACCTAAATAAATTATTCACAAACTTGTTCACAAAATAGTAAGAACTCTTACTCCCAGTGAGGTGGTATATTTCTCACCATTTTCCCTCCTAGTAATTGAGTTCCATCAGCATTATCACCTCTTCATGTTTGCAGTTATACCACGAGAATGTCCCCATGGCAGGAACAAAATTTTCAGAAGTTAATGGTTGCCTAATAGCCCCTCATCTGGACATAGAATGTGTATTTTAAAAGGCTGACAGGCTTTTACTACGTCAAAAAATACATACATATTTATATTTTAACAGTTAAATCCAGGCTGTTATCAGAGGTGACTTGCCCAGATTTCTCCCTTTTTGCCGCCTGCTGCGGGGAGCATTTTTTCACAGCCCAGCCTCTGGGTGGTTCCCCCACGCACACATCCAGCACACAGGAATCCAGACTCCTTAGGGCAAGAGCTCCTTCTCTTAACTCTTACATCTCTGGCCTGCCATGGGCGCTGATGTGTAGTGGATGCTTGGAAAATGGTCAATTGGAGATAGTCCATCTCCTCCACTTTTATTTTCCACCATCTCCTAACTCCTGGAAGAGCCCCTTTTCCCCACTGCCAGAGCTGCAAGGCCTCCATGGGGAAGCCCAGTAAGGTGTCGTGTGTAGCAGCACGGGCTGCAGAGTCCTACGAGGCCTCTTCCAGGTTGCGGCTCTGCCAGCTAGCTGTGCGGCTCCGGGAGTCTCTCAGCCCATCTGAGCCCTGGATTTATCTGCTGGAAAAGAGAGAGAATTATAGTAACACCTGCAGGTGGTTCTGAGGCTCAAATAGGCTAGCTAACTAAGCTGTAACTACTATATATAAACTAAATATAAATATAAACTGTATATAAACTAAATATATATAACCACATTATATATATATATATATATATTTATATATATATATATATATAAATTACATATAATTTAGTCAGCCCAGAACCCGGAGAATAGGAAGCTGTCAGCAAATTATTCAAAAAGAAATCTCTCCCCCTCCACTTACCTCATGGAGTCTTCAGCTTCACAGAGCTGGCCACCTGCTCATCTTCTTAGCCTTCTGTCTTCAACCATTGCCCAAGAATCCTCCCCATAGCCCAGCCTGTCATGGTTCCAGACCCACCCCTTCCCTCACCTTTATTCCCTCAGCAGCATTACCCAGTCCCCGCAGGGTATCCTCCTAACCTGGTATCTGACCCCATCGTTCACCCTGGAGCCCTTCTCCTGCTTCCCCTCCTTGACCTTTGTTCTCTCCACTCTAACCCAGGCAGTCTCTTCATCTAGGCATGAGCCCATCTGCCTCAGCCTTTTGCCCTCTAGCAGGTCCAGTGACAGCTCAGCAGGGCTACAAGTTAAGACCCCCGAATTTCCACAGAGACAGAGCTGGCTGAGGCCCCATCACGGGGCTCCTGTCGTCCCAAAGGTACCCTTAATCCTTGGTCCTCTCCCAGGAGCAAGAGGGATCTTTATTTTTTTTTAAAGATTTTATTTATTTATTTGACAGAGATCACAAGTATGCAGAGAGACAGGCAGAGGGAGGGGGAAAGCAGGTTCCCTGCTGAGCAGGGAGCCTGATGTGGGGCTCGATCCCAGGACCCTGAGATCATGACCTGAGCTGAAGGCAGAGGCTTAACCCACTGAGCCACCCAGGCCCCCCAAGAGGGATCTTTAAATACTTAAATCTCAACATGACACTTCCTTCCCCCCACTTTAAACACCTGAGTGACTTGCCAGAGCTCTTAGGACGAAACCAAAATGTTTAGTGTCCATTTTTCTACATGAGCCCCTCACACCGTCTCCCCTTGGGACAGCCACACTGGCTTCTCTCTTCTGTTGAACTGGCCAAGCTTCTCCCAGCCTTAGAGGCTTGGGGCATGTTACTCTCTCTGCCTGGAAAGCGCTCTCCCCCAACACTACACCTTCTCCTAGATACTTCACTTTCTTCTCAGTTTTTTACTTTGAAATGTTTCGAGCTTGTCAAAAAGTTGACTTGTCAAAAATAGTGTGACGAACATGAAAATACTGTTTTTACCCAATCGATTGTTAATATTTTGCACATTTCTTTCTCTCTCTCTCTCTCCACACACACACTAAACTTTTTTTCTGAATCATTTGAGTATGGCAGACATTTGAAAACTTCAGTATATAACTCCTAATAATAGTAGCATTCTCCTATAAACTATAAAAGAATGATCACGCTTGAGAAATTTAACATTAATGCAATAATAATATATAGTCCACTAGCAGATTTCATAAACATTCTTGAAATGTCTTTTAACCTGTTTGGTGTTTTTGTTTTTTTGTTTTTTAAAGTAAGCTCTGCACCCAACATGGGGCTTGAATTCATGACTCTTAAGCTTGCGCGCTCTACTGACTGAGTCAGCCACACCTCTGGTATTTTTTTTTTTTTAATCTAGGATTCAGTCAAAGAGCATCAATCTCATTTGCTTGCCATATCTCTCTTATCCCCTTTAATGTAGAACAGCCTCTTTATCCTTTTTGTTTTTCATGACAGACATTTTTTAGAGTCCAAGCCAGTTGTCTTTTAAAATGTCCCACAATCTGGACTTGCATTTTCTCCCAGCGAAATCAGGTTAACAGTTTTGTTAGGAATACTGCCGGTGCGACACTGTGCAGCCTCCCTTTGCATTACCTGGGGGATGATTTTATGTCTGTCCAGGTGTCGGTGATCCTCACTTTATTCACTTAAGTAAGTGGTATCTCCATATCTCTCCATTACAAAGGTATTTTTAAATATTTGATTAATAAGTACTCTGTGAGTGGTATTTAAGACTGTGCAGCAACCTTCCAGTTTTAATATTTTAGCATTCACTGATGATTGCTGGTTACAAGGTGGTGATTTTCTGTCATTCCTCATACTTCTGTTTAGCTGGAATTGTCCTGCAAATCACCTGGAAATTTCTTCCAATTTAAATTCCCCATCTTCTAATTTCCCTTTTCCTCAGGGAAACCTGGACTGAGCTCCCTAGCCCCTACTAAATCAAGACTTCCCTCTCCACCCTGCTCTTTGCCTCCATGGCACTTGTCACAGTCATGATTAAATAGTTACATAATTATTTAATGTCAGCCTCTCAATATGGACCATGAACATCATAGAGACAAATTAGTTCGGACATGTTTCCAACTACAACCCCAATATCTAGCCCAGGGTCTGGTGCACAGTCATTGCTCAGTAAATCTTGGTTGAATAAATGGACACAGGCACCCGGGCTGGTCTGGGTGAGCTTAGGCATCCCCTCTGACAAACTTAATTCATGTTACCAAAGCAGACGTTGGGAACTGGTGGTCTAGAGAACACTGCTTGCCCTGGATTTGCTGTGAGAGGGAGCTTGAGGAATTAGGAGAGTGCCTCAGAAAAGGTTTGATATGTATGGATGATGAAAGGCAAGCGTGTGTGCTCAGCAGAGGGATTTTTTTCCAAAGGATTTGCAAACATTACTTGTTCTGGTCCTACGGGCCCTCTTTTGGCATGGGACCGGCACGGAGACACAGGCTGCTAGGTCCGGGTTCCCTGGGAGAGGACAGGAGGGGCGTGGTCCAGGCGGCTGTTCTCACCACCTCATTCTCTCCTCTGCAGCTCACAGAACGGCGATGAGACCGGCACGTGGCCCAACAACCAGTTTGACACGGAGATGCTACAGGCCATGATCCTGGCCTCTGCCAGTGGTGAGTTGTGCGGCTCTGCGTGTGGGGTTTGGGGTGGTCCCCGAGCGGCCAGGCCTAAAGACCAACCATCCACCCACGTGGCATCTCTGGATCTTTCACCTGCACTGAGGGGATTCCTCATTCCTGGACAAAAAGCCAGAACGAGAAAGAGCTGAGGGTCATGGGATGCCTCGAGGGGAGCAGAAAAGAAAAGATTTCTTGAGGGGGTGTAGGTAGTGGTATTAAGAGTCCAGCTTCAGCAGGGGACAGCATAGGTCAGATCCTCGTTCTGCCACTCTCACTTTTGGGGAATTTGATCTGTTGGCTTAATCTCACAAACATTTCTTCAGCCAAGAAAATGGAGGCAGTGGCCTCCAGGGGTTGTCGTGAGGATTAAATAGAGCACAAAGCCGTGGGCCTGGCACACGTGAGCCTTCTGTCCGTGCAAGTGGGAGTGAGAATGCACATGGACCTTTGAGATCCCCTCTCTTTTTTGTTGCCCCCACCTGCAGTTGGGTTTTCCTAGAAGACTGACAAAGAGCTTCACATGCAATAGAGATTCCGCCGATGGTTTTTGTCCCTGAAGAGTCAAAAAGGGTCCTGAGCAGGGGAAACAGAACAACAGAATGATATTAGTATTTAGGGGCACAGGCTTTGGAGGCAGGCCACCCTGGATTCAAATCCTGGCACCCACTCTTAACTGTGAGTCCTCAAGGAAGGTACTCAGCACCTGGGGCCTCAGTTTCACTGACTATAAATTGAGTGCTTTGACAGATTTTACTGTAGTGTGGTGAGGGCCAAATGTCAGGCCTCAGCACAGGAATAACGGAGTAAGGGCACGATACGCAGTGGCTAAAATTGATCAATTCCTATCCTTATTGACCCGCAGAAGGCAGAATTAGAATAACGCCTATTAATAAGGACTGGTTGCAGGAGCTGCAAATCCTAGGCTTCCTTGGAGGCTATCAGAGGATGAAGATGCTGGGCTTACATAGTGGAGTGGAAGGCCTGTCCTCTAGCACATGGGGAGCGCTGTGGAGAACCAGGTAGAATCACAGCAGTAATCACGGAAAGCACACCTGCATACTGTCCCGGGTACATGCTTGGCAAACTTGACGGGCCTCACATCAGTTAATCCTCTTACCAGCTCTGCAGGGCCGGTCTGTGATTACTTACTTATATCTGAGAAATCCCAGGGTCCCTGTTGCGAGCTGCAGTTGGGTGATTCTAATGTAGTCCGACTCCCAGGTTATGCCTTTTCTTCTGCAGTGACCACGTCTGCCTTTAGGTGCATCCTGAATTTCCCTTTTAGCTGAGTAGTTGCAGAGGCTAAGCTCCTCTTACTGTCCTGCTTTACTCCCAGACTAGAGGTGCCAGATAAAATACAGGACACCCAGTTAATTTTAACTTCATGTAAACAACAAATAGTATTTTGGCAGAAGTTGGCCCCAAAACATTAGTATTGGGACATACTATATAAAAATGGCTCATTTTTTATCTGAAGTTCAAATTTAATTGGACACACTGCGGTTTTTTTTTTTTTTTTTTTTTTTTTGGTTAAATCTGGCAAGCCTCTCCCAGATGTCTGTGAGGCTGAGTGAAGCTAGGCAGTAGGTGCAGGGGGAGAGGGAGAGGGAAGTGACAGGGGAGGCCACCCTTCTGGGACAGAGCTGGCCCAGGCCTGGGGCACTGTACTCCTGGAGAGGCTCGATCCTAGGTATGAAAGAGGCAGGCAGGTGGGTTTGGGAGACGCCAAGTCAGGTTCTCGAGGAAAGTAAAGAGTCAGGTATATTTAGCTGTTGTGGTTTTTAATGTTAGGGCCAGGAATCAGGCTTTTTGGCCTGAATCCAGACTCAAAAAACAGAAATGGAATCAGTATTTATGGCCCTCAACCTTCCTGGGTCACTGCAGGCTGGCTCCCCTGTCAGGGCTCCAACCCCCGCCCCCCACCCCTCACCCACAGCGGCTGACCTGAGCGTACCCGTGGGCCTTGGGGAATGATCCAGAGGGTTGAAGTGGCAGGGTCAGGCCCTACTCTCACTTTCACACCCGCTTCCCTGCCCTGAAGCTGGAGAGGCTCCTGGAGTCCAGCCCAGCCTGGCTAGGCACTGCTGAGGGGGAGTAAGTAAGAAGGAAAGTAAGTATACTTGGGAAGCTTTTTAAATAAACATTTGGGGGGAAGTGTGTTTTTAAGGAGGCTCTGGTTTGTGGTTCAACTGGCCCTAGTCTAGCTTGATGAGGCCTCCCAGTCTGGAGGTACTGTCTCAGCCCTGGGCTAGGGTGGGAAGGGCAAAGGGGGGAGGGGTTTAGGTGCCGGGAGCTGGAGAGGAGGCCAGTGTGCTTCCACCTTGGGGCCTGAGCTGTTTGTTTTGTTTTGTTTGAAGATTTTACTTTTAAGTAATCTCTACACCCAACACGGGGCTTGAACTCCCAACCCTGAGATCGGCTGTCTCATGCCCCACTGACTTAGCCAGCCAGACCCCCCTTTGTTGCTGCTTTTTAAAGAATGTTTCTCTTGGGAATAGAAAAGATCTTGGTCCCTGCTCACTATGTGTATTGGAGGAATGGAAGGAGGGGCCATTGAAGAATTGATTGTACAGAAGGTCAGAGCCTTCTGTAGAATATGTTTACAGTCTACCTTCTCCCCCTCAGATTTACAGATGGGGAAACAGAGACCTGAATCATGCAGGGCCTCTGCCAAGGTCACCCAGTTTTTTTAGTGGCACAGCCGACCAGAAGGAGCTCAGCGTCAGCCTTTTTTGTCTTAGGCTCTGGGTTTGCACATCATCTCCCTTCTCAGTCCAGCCCAAACTCAGTGCCCCCCCACCCACCCACAGGACCTGGGCCAACATCAGGCCTGTGAATTCTGGTGAGAGGTGACAACAGCTGGCTTTGTCATTTCCACTCCCTTGGGGTGCTCCTTAGAGATAGATCTAGGGGTGCATGCAGGATATGGGTGGGCCTGGCCTCCAGTTACCCAGTCAAGCCCTTCTTGTCCTTCAGTTCCTGCTTCCCTTCTTCCTGTTTCTCCCCCATTTATTTTCCTTTCTTGTGTGTGTGTGTGTGTCTGTCTGTCTGTCTGTCTGTCTGACTGTCCCTGTCCCTTTCTCTCCCCCTCTGGCGCCTCTGAAGTCTCCCCTTTAGCCCCTAAATCACTCTGGAATCCTAGCTCTTTGAAGCTGAATCTGCATCCCCTCCCCCTTCCCCTCCCTTCCCAGGCTTGACGAGGATGCGGGGGGAGGGTGAGCTTGGCTCCCTCCTGGAGTTACTTAGGGAAAACTAGAAAGTCAGTGGAATGAAAGGGCTGGGGGAGGGGACCAGCCTGGAGAAAGAGAAAAGGAAGTGGGCAGCTGCTCCCTCCCACCCAACCTTTCACACATACCCCCAAAGCCCTCACATCCTGGGATTTGGGACTTGAAATGGAGGTTGTAGAAACCTGACCGGGGGAGTGGGAGGGAGGAAGCAGAAAGAGTGGGGCTCCTCTCTCCCATCTCCCCCTCTGGTGCTGGTCTAGAAAATAGTTCCGTTCTGTTTCTCAATCCTTGGTTAGTGTCCCAGGATTAGTCAGCCTCTCCGGCTTTAGTCACCCTCTCTACCCACTCCCAGGGTCGAGGGTGGAGTAAAGGGGGGCGGGGAAGCTCATCGGCCAGCTGGGCTGGGACTTCCTGGGGCTTTAACCCTCCCACTGCCGGAGGAGTCCCGCAGAAGCCCTGGTAGACTCGGTCTGAGGTGTGGCAGCTCCTGGTTTTCCCCTCGGCCTGGTCAGGGGGCGTGTAGAGTAGAAGTCGCTCACAAGGTGTGTGGCGGTGATGGGGGTGCGGCTGCACCTCACACGGAGCACTGAGTCCTGGCCTGGGTACTGCACGAAGCATTATCCCATTGAAGCCTCACAAAAACCCAGTGAGTTCTGGGTTCTAAGAATCTAAGTGATTCGGTGCTTCTCTACCTTCAGTGTGCATCAAAATCACTTGGAAATCTTGTTAAAGTGCAGCTTCTGAGTCTCGGTTTCCAACAAGCGCCCAGGGTGGTGTGGAGCTGGGGCCCCCGTCTGTACTTCCCTAGATAGACCCCATTTCTTCTTGTGCCCGGTGGGAAGCTGGGTTTGAGTTGTTCTCCGGTGTCACCCAGCTTGGATACTCTGAACCTCTGTCCGCTCCACTGTCCGCTCCCAGGATTGTCATCCTAGCCTCCTAGAACCCTGCTCAGCCCTGTCTTCTCTCCTGCTCCGCCCCCCGCAGAGGGATGACAGACGGGATCCACGCTACTGGGATTGGTGGTGACTCTGCCCAACAGTGGGTGCTTAGATACACTTAGTCACCCCGACTTTAACCCGTGCTGGCTGCTGTGGCTTTGCGTTAGCTTCTCTGGGCCTTGCTTTCCTCATCTGTGAAGTGATATCTCCCACATATCTCACTGGGTTGTCTTGTGGAAGTGAAGGCCCTCATGCCCTTACGCTCTCTAGCAGAGTGCCTGGCTCAGAATAAGTGTCAGCTGCTGGTACTATTCCAAACTGAATGCCTAGGAACTGTCCCCCTGCCCACACTAACAACAGAGCTGCTCAATACCCACGCTGTGGGCACTGGCCCAAGGATAGAAGGACCAACAGGTCCTGGCTGCAGCCCCCCAGGAGCTCATGATCCAGTGTGGCCACCAGAGAAGGGTTAGGGCAAGGATTTGAGAGCTTTTAACTCAGCCCTAAGAAAACTGACAGCTAGCATGTTTTAAGTCCTTAGCATGCAATAGACACTCTTCTAGGTGCTTTATGTACATCATAATCTTGGTCAGCCTTGACTGAAATCTGAAGAGGTAGATGCCTTTTTTTAAAGATTTTATTTATTTCTTAGAGACCGAGATAGCAGCAGAGGTAGTGAGAGAGCACCAGTAGGGGAGGGGAGGGAGAAGCAGGTTCCCCACTGAGCAGGGAGCCCAATGCAGGGCTTAATCCCAGGACCCAAGACCATGACCTGAGCCAAAGGCAGACGCCCAACCAACTGAGCCACCTGGGTGCCCTGGTAGGTGCTATTTTTAACCAGCTTCACAGACCAGAAAACTGAGGAGACATAGGAGAGTCCAGGTCGACTTGGCCCAAATCAGCAGGTAGGAGAGCTGGGAATCAAATCTAGCCTGTCTCACTTACTCTGCCCCTTGTGAGAGAGAGGACATTCCCAGGGCTCAGCAGGGTCAGGGCTGGGTGCTTTGCAGGCCTTCATTAACTGGTTGTGCTCTGACAGAGGGACTGTTTCAGACCCAGAGTTTAGCTCCTGACCTTCCTCTGTTTCTTGCAGAAGCCGCTGATGGGAGCTCCACCCTGGGAGGGGGCGCTGGCACCATGGGCTTAAGTGCCCGCTACGGGCCTCAGTTTACCCTGCAGCACGTGCCCGACTACCGCCAGAATGTCTACATCCCAGGCAGCAATGCCACACTGACCAACGCAGCTGGCAAGCGAGATGGCAAGACCCCTGCAGGTGGTAACGGCAACAAGAAGAAGTCAGGCAAAAAGGAGAAGAAGTAACGTGGAGGCCGGGCCCAGAGCCACAGGGCAGCTTCCCTCCCCGACCAGCCCAGTCTCTCCTTACCTGTACCCAGGCCTCGGATTTTCAGGGCTCACCCCCAAGATACTGGTAGGGATCCAGGCCATGCTCCCCTTGGGAAACAGAAACAAGTGCCCAGTCAACACCCCCCTCTCTGCCCCCGAGGGATTGAATATGCAAAGGGAGTTCTGTTGGGAACCCCCATCCAATCAACTGCTGTGCCCGTGGGGGCAGTGGGGTTCGTGTAGACACCATTTATCACACCCCCTTTAGTTACAGCTGAACTTTGCCATCTTCCAAATTTAATCAGGCCCATCTACCATCCCCTGCCTCCCTCCTACCCACCCCACCCCACTCCCTCAGCAGCCCCTCTTTCTCAAGTAAGCTGGTTGGGGTGTTGAGGTACCTGGTGACCTAAAAAGGCTCATAGTTCCGAAGAGCTGGAAGGGCATCATAACCTTCAGGCCTCTCCAATTCTCAGACTTCCCCCAAAGCATGGTTTGCTGCCAGTCCTTTCATCTCCTTCCAGAGCTCCGAGACCAAGCTCAAGTTTTGGGAGACATGGTCACCATTCCCATGGTACTGATGCTTGCTGGATTTAGGGAGGGCACTTTGCTACCACCGCCTCTTCCCAGAGCCCTCGGGACCAGTCTTTTGTTCTGTTTTTCATTGATGTTCTCGCTGCATGCTGTGACTTCCCTCTCCCCAAACAAGAGACTCCACTGCATGTTCCAAGACAGTATGGGCTGGTAAGATAAAGAAGGGAAAGGTGTGGGTGTGGATGTGGGGGATGGACAAAGCTTGACCTACTGGTTATCAGGGTCTTGTAGAAGGCTCTGTATGTCCCCAGGGTACTGGCCAGATCCCCAGTTCCAGCCATAAACCAAGCACCAGGCTGGACCCTCATTTACCACATAAAGGCAGTAAACTTCGGGCTGAGCTTTCAGCATCAGTGGATTTCAACTGGCATTACAGTCCAAGGAAGGTTTGAGGACGTTTAGGACCAGGTTCCCTGGAGAGGTCAGAGGGCTCTCTGTGGGTGCTGGGTACCCCAGAGGTGCCACTGGTAGTAGAGTCAGTGTGGCCCCAGAAGCAAGGGAGGGTCAGCTGGGCCATTCTTGGTCCTTGGGTTGGGAAGGCATGGAGCTAGAGCTGGGACCAAGTGGACAGGAAGTCTCAGCCCCAGATCAGGACTTCTCCACAGGGCCCCTGCACTCCCCAAGCCTCTGTTCCTTCATTTTGCCAGGTGCCATTTCTTCTCTGTGAAGGCCACTGCCCAGGCCCCTCCCAGTCTGCCCCCTAGTGGCCAGAGCCTGGTTAAAGTCTCCCAGTGCCTCCTTGTGCATAGACCTTTCTCCGCCCACCCTCCCAGTCCCGTCCCTCGAGCGGGGCTACGCAGGAGCCCCAGCCCAGCCCTAACAGTAGTGTAGAGCCCCCTCCCTCTTTCAGCTGGTGTAGAATAGCCAGTAGTGTAGTGCGGTGTGCTTTTCCGTGGTGGCGGGTGGGCGGAGCGCTCCGCGTAGCCGTCTGTCCTTGAATCTGCCTGCGGCGGCCGTGCTGTGTTTTGTGCTGTGTCGACGCCCTGCGGCGACCCCTCCCCTGTACTGACTCCTATAAGTGCTTCTCTTCGCATAGTCACGTAGCTTCCCCTCCCACTCCCCTTCCTGTGTCTCACGCAAGTTTTATACTCTAATATTTATATGGCTTTTTTTCTTTGAAAAAAAATTAAAAGGTTTCTTCTGAAAGGTTGAACGGTTCTGTGTAAGGGATGGAGGCTCCGGGCCTGTGTGGATGAAGCGCTGAGCTAAGCGGCGTGTGCTGGAAGGGCGGGCGGGCTCGCGACACGATGGTTGTGTTTGCGTCTTGGTTTTGTGTCCTTGCCCGTGAGACTGTCAGGTGGGACTGTGTATGCTTGCAGTACCGTTGTGCAGACGTCACAGTGGACAGCTGTGATTGTGTTCCGTTGTGTGTAATCGGCTTCTGGGTCTGTCGCGGAGGCGGGGATTTCGGGGCGCAGCCCGTCGGTGTGCCGCGGCTGTGTGCTCGCCTCGTCTCCGTTAGGGTTCTAGGCGCCAGTCTCCGGGCAGTAGACACTCCGGGGCGGGGGTGGGAGTGCGTTGGCGCCTGCTGGAAATCTGGAAATAGGCTGGTGGACATTTCCTTAGTTCCCGCCTCTTCCCTGCTAAAATGAACACCCCCGAGAGCCCTCGCGGGCTTCTCCGGAGGAGGGGGGATGCTCCTTCGCTCATTCCCCGCCGTCCCCGCTGCGTAGTGAGTTTGGGAACATTGTGGAAGTGGGAGGGCGTGCCGGAGGCGGTTCTACAGAGGCCCAGTCTATAATAGGCTGGGCCTCAGTTTACCATCTGGAATTCACCTTCCCACTCGCCGCAGCAAAGCCAAGGAAATTGGAAGGTTCATCCCTGTTGCTGGGGAGGCAGCGGTGGTGGTGCTTCAATCAAGGGAATTGAAAAGTGTGCAGGAAATGAGATTGCCCGCAGATGCAGATCATCCTTCCTCCTTCACTTCCCCCTCTCTCCCTGCTTTTCCATTCACTCTTCAGTTGGTTGTCCTCCCCTCCCCTTCCTTGAAGCACAGTGGGATTCGTGGTTGCTGCAGCCAGACGAGCTACAGGAACTTTAGAGGAGGAGAGAAGGTGGAGCGGAAGGGCAGTAACACAGACCCACTAGGGTTATCGGGCGGGGGGGGGGGG
>LNAC01000164.1:543062-639863 GCA_002007465.1 Ailurus styani | reverse complement strand
TCTCAGGGTCCTGGGATCGAGGCCCGCATTGGGCTCCCTGCTCAGCGGGGAGCCTGCTTCCGATCTCTGTCAAATAAATAAATAAAATCTTAAAAAAAAGAGGCATATGTATTGGGGGCATAAGGATGTGGCAGAGCTAGAACTGAGTTCAAGAAAAGGGCCAAGCCTTCAGGCAGGCAATAACATGGGGGGGGGGGCAGAACTGGGGACCCATTTCTTTAGGTCCAGCAAATGCCAAGGGCAGAAGCCCAAGCAGGGTGTTTGGCACGTTTTTGTTTTTTTTTAAGATTTTAAAAAATATTTTATTAGGGAACACAAGCAGGGGGAGTGA
Source organism: Ailurus styani (assembly GCA_002007465.1). Lineage (NCBI taxonomy): Eukaryota > Metazoa > Chordata > Mammalia > Carnivora > Ailuridae > Ailurus > Ailurus styani. Next base: position 639,532 of record LNAC01000164.1, on the reverse strand, counting down.
GAGAGGGAGAAGCAGGCTCCCTCCTGAGCAGGGAGTCCTATTCCGCTCTATCCCAGGACATGGACTCATGACTTGAGTGGAAGGCAGTTGCTTAACAACTGAGCCACCCAGGCACCCCAGCACCTTTAACTTTTGTTAGCTCAAACAGGGCTTTGGAGAACAGCTTAAACTCACAAAAGAGGCAGTAAAGTAGTACTGTTTCAATGCTTTATTAACAGTTGGAAACAAACCCAATAAACTGGAGGTGTTGACATCCCAGAAGCCCAAAAGGCAACGGAAATAGGTTTGCATTTTGTCTTTTTTTTTTTTTTTTTTTTTTTAAATGCATCCTAGCAAAAGTAGATTAAAAAAGAAAGGGTCAAAGCCCCAGATGGCAGCAGGGAGGAGGAAGGGACCTGGGGAGGCAGCCTCCTCCCTACCCCCACCTTCCAGGGAAGAGCTCAAAGGAGCTGTTGTTGCCCCTTCACACACAGGCAGCAGTAGCAACCAGCACCCTGGTTCCTGGCCTGAAGCCCTCCCTGCAGGAACCCTTAGGTCACGTAAGTTCCCCCTTTGCTCCAACAACTCTCATTCTGGGTCAAGCCCTAACTGTGTCATTCTCGTTCCCTACCTGCGGTGGGAAGCTAAAAGCACAAGGAGGGCAAAGTGTCACCTTGAGCCAGAGCATCTGAGCTTCCTGGAGCTGGGACTACTGAACAGTTTTGGCCTGCCTACTGTTCAGAAGGGAGTGGGGGATCCCATGTGGCCACACTGCTGTGCTTCCTTGCCCAATGTCCAGTCAGCATTTGCACATTTGGCTTGATAAATATATTAAATTTATAAAAATTCTGTGGTCTCAGAACTCCCACTATTCTTAAGCCTATCAGAGAAGAGCTTCCTCCTGCCCCAAAACTGGATAATGGGAGAGAGAATGTGCACTGGCCTCAAGGGCCCAGAAGGCTTTAGGGCTGACATGGAGGTCCAGGGTCCTGCTCAGGATTGAGGCCTGTGGTGAGAAATCCCAGGGTCGCTGGGTCCTGCCATCAGAGCCTCTTACCTTATGGAGGGGAAGGGGGAAGGAATATTTTCTTAAAAAAAAAGAAATCTCATATAAAAATAGATCCATTTGCAAAACAATTTCTCAGCCAGGAGGCTCCACCTCCCATTTCCTTGGAGACAGAGGGTGAGGTGTTGGGATGGTCACAGTACAGCCCATACTCCAGATGAGATGCACCAAAGCTCTGGGGATGGTGTGAGTAGTGACTGTGGCTCGGTCGCCTGAGCAGGGGTAGAGAGTTCACAGAGGCAGGGCCCTCAAACATGGCAGCAGGCTGGGGACAGGTCCCACAGTGTCTCTGTACCTTGCCTCCCCACAGGCCCTTGGCCACAGTGGAATAGATCAAGTGGTCCAGATCCTTTTTGTTCTGGGACGCCTTTCCCAGGAAGGTGCAGTAAGGGTGGGGTTTGCTCCCCACTTCTCTAGGCATGGCTCTCACTGCCACACCACGAGTAATAAATAAACAACCAGGAGAGGGAAGAGCAGAGCAGACAGCAATGAAAGGAGGGATAGAGCCCAAAGGTTCACAAGCCCCATGCTGTTCTCAGGGCTGGAGAAACCACAAAAGAAAAGCACAAACCCAGCAAGATTGACCCAGGTGAAAGCCCACTGGAAAAGCAGGTGGGGCCTGGTCTGAGACAAGGCCTCAGTGACAGAGAGGAGACACTTGGGGTTAAGGCAGCAAACAAGGAGCCTGCTTTGGTAATACAGCAGCCAGGGCTGGCTGGGTTGGGCTCAGGCCTCCCCCCGGGCCCCCCACTGCCCTTTCCTGCTGGCCTCCAGGCAGCTAAAGCTTGTGTGATGTACAGAGAGCAGCAGGCCAGAGAAAAAAGGGTCAGAATAGTGGGAGCAGCCACCCCAGAGGACTATTTCCGTGACCCTTTAGGCACAGGCTACAGGGCAAGACAGTCTGGGGCGCCCCAGGGAACTGTTGTGGCCACAGGCCCCAGCTTAGTTTGCACGGCCAACCAACTCCTTGGTTTCCTCCAGGATTGTGGAGACTCCCTCACTCTTCTTGGCCGCCTTAGAAGGAACAGCAGTCATGGCGTCGTCCTTGGTCAGCTCTGAGGCTAGCAGAGATGTGACTGCACACCCGGCCTTCCTGTTGGCTGCAAAGAGAAGACACGATAAAGCTTGTCCACAGAAGGGCCAATTTCTAATCCCTTTCCTACTCTGTAGCAGACATTCAGCCCAAAGCCATGCAACGGGGGCTACATGGTCTGGTTCAGAGAGGCCCTTATTTTAAAGAAGGAGGGGCAAAAGTCCAAGAACATGTGGAATAAACTTTCTAGGTGCAGACAACGTAAAGGCAGGGTGCAAGCCATGTGCCTGCTTTGCTATGTGGAAACTGCACAGGTTTGAGTATAGGGAGACAGACACAATGTGGTTCAAGTTTGTTGTGTAAAATTTAAGGCAAAATCAAGTCCTCAAAATGTGTTTACTCGTCACTGGGTTGTTGAAATTAGATAGACCCAGGCTTAGTAGAGAGGAGTATTTTTGTTTTCTTGGCAGTTCCAGGAATCTCCTAGGCCCAAACCATTTGGAGTGAGCCCTGGGGAGGGCTGTCCCAAGCAGAGGAAGGCCTTCCGCAGGCTGCCTGGGGCAACTCCTGCAACGAGGAGCAGAGCAGCAGCCATGCAGTGACCTCACATGCATGTCACACTCCCAAATGTCCCACCAGCCCTCCTTCCCTCTCCCCACGCTCACACGGCTCTTTCCCACCTCTTCAAGAGCCCTAGAGGTATGTATGTGGCTGTGAGGATGGGTGGGTCAGGAAAGGTATGTCAGGGAAGGCAGAGCTGGAGTCAAGGGCAGGACCCTACAAAGAAATCCCAGCCCAGTAGACAAAGGGATTGTGAAGCTCCAGTTGTCATCTTAAACAGGAAGAGAACAACCAATCCATGAGTTTCTGGTCTAACTTCTGGGAGCCACCCCTAAGACTCTCACATTAATTTACGGAATGCAGATTTATGGCACCAGTATCTTCAACACAGAGGCAGTTTCTTGGGTCTCTGCCTCTTCCCATGCCCTACGAACAGCACAGAGAGACCACATGTACACAAAGAGCTGCCTGCCTGGGCTGAAAGAAGCCAGACGCAAAGGCCACATGTGCTAGGATTCCATTTCTATGAAATGTCTAGAATACACCCATCCAGGGAGACAGCAGACTCATGATGGCCAGGGACTGGGGGTATGACTGCTAATGGGGATGGGGTTTCTCTCTGGGGTGATGACAATATTCTGGAGTCAGATAGTGGTGATGTTTGCAAAAACTTGTAACTATACTAAAGACCACTGAAATATATACCTTTAAAAAGGGTGAATTTTAAGCATTTGATTTATACCTCAAAAAACCCCGCTTGCTGGGTCATGGGAAAGATGAATGGAGAAAGCAGCGCCTAAGCCTTAAAGAAGCAGGGACAGGTGAAAGGAGCCTCTTGCTCCCCCAGGCAGAGGGCAGGACGGGGGCAGCTTCGGGACATGCACAGGAGGGCGAGGTCCAGAGGTGGCGGTCAACAAAGCGCCCGGCACCCCTGCGCCTTGTTCAGACCAGCAAGCAGCTCTCGGGAGGGCGGAAGCCAAACAGGGTCAGAAGGCCCAGCTTCCCGGCAGGGCTGCCAGCCTCCCCAGAAGTGGGGCGCAGCACCACTGTGTGCACACATCAGAGGCCGCCCGCAGGTCGGGGAGCACACGGCATGCCCACAGGTTACCAATGTGCAGGTCTCCTCCTCCTCCAACTCCTCCTCCCAGGGGCACAAGGGACTGTCTAACAAGAGGAGAAGGCAGAGTGAAGGCCCTGACCGACCAGCACAGGGGCTCACCGTATGGTTCCAGGTGGAAGGAATATGACCCAGACTCCAGGCCGTTCACACAAACCACCCCTTGGATTACGAACACATGCTCTGGCTTCAGTGACTAACAGGAGAGGAAAAGGAGCCCCCACTGGAAGATTTACAGGTAGATGCTTCTATCGTCTTCATCTCTCCAGCAAAGTCTTCCTCAGACCTATTTAGTTGCAGCTCTTTTCTGAAGGACTCCCTTCTCTAGGACCCTACCTCTCATGTCCAGAAAGGCCATGTCTCGATGTCGCTTTGGTGTTCCTGTGTGTTCAGTCTCTAGCAGTTGAGAGAGTATTGCCAACTACTTGTGTGTGACTAAAGGGGTGCTGTTTATGCTGAAAGAATTTCTGACTCCGGACCCCAGAAGAAAAAGAACGCTGGGTCTTCAGAGACACCTGTCCTGGGCAACATGGGGAAAAGTCAGAGTTCAAGTGTGCAGGTCTTACGGTGTTTCTCTCTGGTTTCTTCCTTTAAGAGGACACCAGCTGTACCTCTTATCAAGCACCGTTTCTACATTTTCTAGATTCCAAGAGATTCTGATGTGTTACCAAAACTAAGAATGGATGGTAGGTGGTGAAAAGACCAAAACTTCCCTTTTAAGCCTATAAAGTAGGTACACTAGTGATGGCCATGATGTGACCTAAGGTCAGAACCAGAAATGAGAAAGCTCTTAGTTACTACTGGAAAGAGAATCAACAGAACAGAAGAATCCCGGTTTCCACTTTGTCTTCAGGGCCACAATTATACTTAGCTGTTTGACCGATCCAGAGAAAGTGACTCTTTCTCTTTGCCTAGCCTGGGTATACTTGAGACTACTCAAAAGTAGCCATAGAAGCAGATACAGTGAGGATTATTAACTCACAAGAGAATGGTCTCATAGTCTGTGGGGAACAGGGAACCATTCTGAGACACTGGGCAAAGCTTTCTGAAGCCAGATTCCTAGACATTTGGGTGGGCTAGGATAAAAACACCAGAAACTCCACCAACCATATATAACCAACCAGTACAGATGAATTAGAAAACGGTCAATGATTTGGAAAAAGACATTTATAAAACAGAAGCTAGAAACTGCTCCCAAAGAGGAAGTGTTCTTGTTAATAAGCTTCCTTAGGGGAGAGGAAACTAGGACAGACGGTGCAGTCATTACTGTCCTAAAGAACTCATTACTTCTCTAAAAGTCACCTAATTATAATTCATTCCTGTCCTACTTTCACAAAAGCGGAGGGAGAAGAGGTGGTGGTGGGAGAAACACTCTTCCCCTTCTATAGACAGGTGGTCATCAGAGCAAGTGTACCGTGTCCAGTGCTCTCTTCACTCAAAGGTAGGAAAGAATACTTCTGGCCTCCACAGAGGGGTCACTGTCCTCTCCTGTCCATCAAGGAGGCTTAGTGGCCACAGCCCTGGACGTGGCATCACAAAAAGGGGGCCAAAGTTCTCGCTTGAGCGTCGGCCAGCTCTGTAGAGCCGAGCCAGCCAGAGCTTCTCTGGGCCTTAACTGCTTTCCTCTACGGGGAGGTCAGATGCTAATCGCTGGAGGTCTTTAGAGTAGCTCTCCCAGCAATAAGGTTCTGTCAGTGGAGGTGGAGCTTAGAGGGAAGGAAAGAAGAGAAAGACCAATTTCTTCCCCTCACTTTTATCCCAGTGAGCAGATGGCCTGTATATAAGAGGCCACAATTCAGACATGGAGATAAAGTTGAGTCATTAAAACCACACGCTGACTCAATCATCAGCTTGAAATAGGAGCTATGATACAATCACATGGATTCTTCTCTTTGACACTCAAACCATTGTTCTCCCACATCCTGCAGATCACAGCAGCTTACATGTTACTTTTAATAAACCAGCCCTGATAGTAACTCTCCTCTCTCCAGCTCCTCAGTGGTGCTTTGTATATACTCTGTACTCTGTCTACACTCTCTCAAGTCTCCAGAGACCGGAAGACCTTTTTTTTTTTTTTTTTTTTTTTTTTTTTTTAAAAAAAAATGCCTTTAAATCCTATGGAAAAGGCCAGTATCTTTGAAGCAGGGACAGCTGCTTCCCCGGGGCTGAGGAGGGCTGTGAGGCAGATCTGCTCACTAGTGCTTCAGTTTTTTGGCTTAAGGCAATTGGCCATGAGGAAGAGTCAGAGGCGGTCAAGCAAGGAGTGGACCAGTTAAGTAGCCACTGAGGGAAACCTGCAGCCTTTATAGTGAGAATAGGGCCTTCTGAGTTCAGCCTCTTTCCTGTCTTAATTCTGTCGCTGGACAAAAAAAAATTATTAAAGCTGGAAAAGACCCCAAAGACCACTTTAATCCATCTCATGAAGAAACTGAGTCCCCAAAACTTGTCTAAGGTACCCTAGACAGCACCAGAGTTAGACTTGACTTTGGGTCTTTTGATCTCTACCTAGCCCAGTGCTCTTCAGACTGTGGTAGAGTCTTTACGTCTATTTATTTATTTGACAGAGAGACAGAGATCACAAGTAGAGGGAAGCAGGCTCCCCACTGAGCAGAGCGCCTGATGTGGGGCTCGATCCCAGGACCCTGAGATCATGCCTGAGCTGAAGGCAGAGGCTTAACCCACTAAGCCACCCAGGCGTCCCGAGTCTTTACGTTTAAAAGCATGAGGCCACATCACTTCACAGCTTGTGAATGTACCGCCTCAGCAGCGTACCAGAGTAACCACAAAGGTCTCCCTGGAGAGATTCTCCCAGATACGTTCAGCCCTGTTCTGTGAACCTATAGCTCAGAAAGATTAGGTTACAGGATGGAACCAATTTAAAAAGTATGTACTTCTCTGCTTCTCCTAGTATCAGTCTCCTATTCCTTCTTGCACTGGGAACTGCACTTTGACTAATTTAGATCCTCTGCTGAAAGATTATGTTCCAACAAAATCCCTGCTTCCTCTGCCTGTGAGTCCTGCTTTCCTACTTGGGAAGAAGCAGAGAATGGGGCCTCCCCACAAAGGGGAGCCATTGATGTCTGGCTGCCTCTATACAGGAAGCATCTGGGATTCTAGTACAGTTTCATAGGAAGAGGCTTAAAAAGGGAATTCCCCACCAACAGTTGGATGCAGGTTGGCATTTAGCTGAGAGAGTGAACAGTGAGATGCAATATACTTCCACTGGGCTGGAAATGCCTAATGTAAGGCCATATTGGGGGAGGGTGTGTGGAAAGCATTCTCATAAGAACCTTTCAAAACTAAACAAAGAAATACTACTAGCTGCACTCTCTACCCAAACACCAATCTATATGATGTAACGCACTATGCCAGGAAATTCTAAGGCCGTCATAAGCACCTCTCCTCCTACTACAAAACCTGCCAAGAGGATGTCAGAAAATGGGAAGACTTGTAACTAGGGATTCTTCTATTTAGGGAAGGTTCTGAAGTCATGCGGAAGAGCCCTCAGAAGGGAATTTAGAGTACGGGCAGGGCAGGAACAGTTAGCAGCCATTGGGACACTAAGTTTATGTGGGCTAGCATGCTCTGCCTGCTTGATCCAGAGGACCCCTGTCCAGCCTGTGACAGGTACTACAACCCCTACAGAGGCCAAGCTACACTGTTTTTCCTTCCAATAATCTTAAAGCTCTTATTAAAGAGCTCTACAGAATAGCCCAGCCAGGGAACACAGCTTTCACTGTCCAGAAAGTAGAAACCCTTCATGACTGCCTCTTCTGTTATTCCCACCCTTCAACCCAGGAAAGAAGCCATCACACCTTGTCCAGAAGGGCCCTTACCCACACAAGTGATAGTGTTGGCTGTAGTACCTGCTCCTGGACTAGTCTCCTGGCCACTGTGTGTTCCTTCTAAGAAAGCTTATCCACTGATCCTTCCCCACACTAATGCCCGGATCACTTGTCCTCCTATCTCCATAATTCTTCGTAGAGGCTCTGACTCAACTTAATCCACTGAAATCTTCAGACGGTTGGGAGAGGAGGTTGTGGGGGGAGTCAGTGGGGAAGACAAAAGCAGTGCAGGCTAACTGCACCCAAGGAGAGGGTAATTCTTGAACAGAGTCAGTTTCTTCCTCTGGATTGCTCCTCTATGTTATTACATCTGAAGGTAATGATGCCTAATTTCCTCTATCTTTTCTGCTTGTGAAGTTGAGAGTAAGGGCTCTTGACTTTTTATTTCCTACATCTACTGTACACTTTTATATTTAGCTCAGTTTTTGTTCATACCCGAAAACACCCACCCAAATCTGTGTCCTGCACCATGGTTCACTTGTTCCAGATTTCTGCTTCAAGAATGGGGAGAAATGCAATCATCATCAGCTATAACAGATCTGGAGACCTAGTTTTCCAAGTCCATGCTTTCTAACATGGGAGGTAGAGGACCGGACAATCCACTCCTGATACAGGGACTACTGTGAGGAAGGTTCTAAACCCTCAGAACATCTTTACCTGTTCTTCAGCCCAAGGCAAGCAGGAGCAGAGAGACTTCACCCCTTCCTGGGCTCCATCTCCTTACTTACCCTGACGGGGTCCTCTCTTCCGTCGGAATGCTGCGCCTGTCTGCAGAGCTTCCAGAAGACTGTCCATCACACCGGTCTCATCACCCTCTGTCATGAACAAAGATGGAGATATAAGCTCTTCGGCCTGAGCAGCATACAGTGTTAAGTCCCATACCAACTGTATGACTGTTGCCTGGCTTACCCCTGGCTCACAGTGGCTGAGGACTCAGAGCAGCCACAGGGCTCAACCTCAAGCCTCACAGCCCATGTTTACTTGCATCTATTGGACAGTGGTTAAAAGAAAAGGTTTCACTGCCTACTAACCAATGTAAACCTTGGGATATTTCCTTGAAGTACCTTCTTTCCCAACCCACCCGGTACTAGCACAGAGAATTGCAAAACTGCCCAACTCCGCCTCCAGTTTAAGCACAGAGACTGGGATTATGAAATTAATATGCAACCATATCGCTTGCTCTTTATCTTAAAGTGTTTCACTCTAATTCCTATAAACACATCAGAGAGCCTGGTTCCAGTTTCAGAGCAGGGCTGAGGAAAAGAAGAAAACCCAATCAAGATTGAATTTTATTTAAGTACTGCTGCTTGTGGCTGCATCTTCCAGAAGCCAGCTCAGTATGTACGAGGAGCATCCCGGCTAGAATGTAAAGAGTTAACGTAGAATCCCAGTTCCAGCCCGGCTCTGTTTCCATGGCAACAGCTGGGGGTGGTGAAATCTGAAACTGAAATCCCAAGGAGCCTGCAGGCTGCTAGCTAGCTACAGGGCTGGGCTCACTGCTCCCAGCGCCACCTGCTGGCTGAACATCACCAGTGCAGCTGACCTACATTCTGACCTCATTTGCTTGCCTTGGGGGCCAGGGCCAGGGCAGCCCTCATCCTGGATGGCTGCTGGACTCCACCTTCCCCTGATGCATCCTAGACAGTACCTGGGGCAAAACCCTGGCTACCAGGGGAGAACGGGGGAAGGTGAAGGATAGAGGTGTGGGCTTCAATAATATTAGTAGTAGAACAAAATCGGTGGCTTTCTATATAACTAAACAACTGGAACTGCTTCCCAGCAAAGTATCAATAAAAGAAAAAAAAGTAGGCTGTTAAGCTCCTTCAGGTCACTAGCCTTACCGTGATAGGAGCTGCCAAAGAAAAGTCCTTGGAAGCATGAGGTGCTAGAGCAGCTCTGGCCTCTTGTGCTCAGCAAAGCACTTTGATTCTTGCCGGACTTGGCAGCCCTAAGAAACCCTTTACTTAATTTTTTTAAATATAAATTCAATTAGCCCACATACAGGACATCATTAGTTTCAGATGGAGAGTTCAGTGATTCCTCAGTTGCATATAACACCCAGTGCTCATTACATCACATGCCCTCCTTAATGCCCATCACCCAGTTACCCCATCTCCCCTGCCCTTTACTTAGATGGCTCGTAGTTCCTCAGGTTCAAGAAGGGTGGCATGAGCTCAGTGCCATGCACAATGTATGCTATATTCCTGCTACCCAGAGAAGGAGCAGACAGAGAGGGGGGCAGGGCATCCGCAGCAGGAAGGCAGCAGAGACAGGAAACAGAAGGCCAGTAATTGAGCCCATATGTTTCAACAAAGACATGCTTCTGGTGGTAAAACAGATTCTGCTAAAGAAAAGAGAGAGTGGCCAGCTCCCATGCCCCCTTCTCCAGAAGTTCAATCCCTTTATAACCTCATAGGTATGTACGAGCATACACAATGTGTACAACTATGCGGAGGTACTAAGCACACAGTACTTAGTGAAAATAAGCAGACAGGACAAGCCACTAGTGAAAGATAGGAGCAAGTCCAGGAAAACATTTTGGGGGAAAGAATGAAAGATGTAGTAGACAGTACAAAAATGGGCCAGACCATTTGGCCAGGCAGAAGAGCACGTGTTGCAGCAACACTAAACCCACTGGGAGATGAGACATAATGCAGGAACTAGCAAAGCGGGGAGAGAGGGCCTAGCATGGAGCACTGGAATGCACATGCAGGGGAGCTGAGGTTCAAGTCCAGCATCAGGCTCTTGGAAGTAAAAGGCTCCCAACAGTCTTTTGCCAGGAGTTGAGCTCAGACCTGAGCTGTTCTCTCTGGCCTTGAGATTCTAGGCAGAGAAGCCCTGCAAAGGTTCCTGTTTCAGCCCATGTGCCCTTCTCCACTTCTTACCTGCATTCATGTCTATGAGTTGCTCTCTCTTCTGCTGCTTCTCGAGCCGCTCCTTCTCTGCCTTCTCCTTGGCTAGTTTTGCTCGCCGCATCTTTTCCTCTGTCTCCCGCCGCTTCTGGTTTTCCTTGACAGCTTGCTGTGGAGGAAAACAAAATGAAACATGTGGGCATGCGTGCACTTACACATGAGCCCACCCCCCAGCAAGCCATGTGGCAAGCGAGAAATGTCCACAAAAGATTCAGTCAGCAGGTATCCCTGGCTCACCACAAACATATTCTTGAAGTTGTGTAGATCCATGAAGAATTCTTCCACCGACACCTTCTTGGGGTCAAAGAGGAAGTAGTCTCCCAGCTCCCTATAGAGGGTCTCCATGTTACAGTGCATCATCCGCAGCTTGTTATACTGCTCCTGTGCGTCCTTCACGAAGCTGTGCGGCCAGGGAGTCAAGGACCAAGGCCAGGAAGCAGACCCACCGCTCCGGCCCCGAGGAGCACGCAGAGATGCATGCTGGCAAACACGAGGATATTCAACACGACGCTGCTTGGTTAGAGCAAAGGCAAGAAGCAACTGAAATATCCAGAAAGGGAAGGGAAAATGTAAACCATGGCTCACGTGCAGCAGGGGGGTGCAGTACATCCTGCGGTAGGGCCAGGGCCAAGAACCAGGAGGTGCAAAAAGCAACACAACACGGTTTTGGTTTAAAATACACTCCTGAGGGCGCCTGGGTGGCTCAGTGGGTTAAAGCCTCTGCCTTTGGCTCAGGTCATGATCTCAGGGTCCTGGGATTGAGGCCCGCATCGGGCTTTCTGCTCAGCAGGGAGCCTGCTTCCTCCTCTCCCTCTCTGCCTGCCTCTCTGCCTACTTGTAATCTCTCTCTCTGTGTCAAATAAATAAAATCTTTAAAAAAATAAAAATAAAAATAAAATAAAATACACTCCTGAGGTGAAAATGAGGAGTCCAGTGGCGGTGGTTAGAAAGGGGAGAGAGAAGAGAATACATGTGCACGCTCATGCATAGTGGAGACGGGGAGAGGATGAGGGATCAGGGAGGAATTTTAGTGGTGCGCCTACCACAACAGTGAGAATGCTTTCAAGAACTATGTATGTAATGAACTTTTTAAAGTCTTTTTAAAGAAGGAAAAGTTCTCTACCACCAGATCTCTCTGGCTGTCCTCCCCCTGGGAAGTTTTCCTTCCCTTCCTAGCGAGCATCCTAGGAACTCCCTCCTCTTATAAGAAAGGATATAGTCATTTTTTCAACAAACTTGTCCCTCTCATCTGTGGCAGCTGGGAAATTCTGAACATCACGTTCCACATCAGAAATTTGTTTCTTCATCTGATCTAGGTTCTTTTGCAAGTTTTCAGCAGAAACTAAAGGAGACACAAAAAGAGAACGCAAGAGTTATTCCCAGACCCCAGGCCCTCCGCTTCTGCTCACCAGGACCCTGCGTCAGTGAGTACGGGAGCTGCAGCTCTCAGTCCCTCCTCCAGTTGTTCCACACATCGCACTCGCCATCCTTCCACTTCGACAATAAATTACTTGCTGCCTGAACCTCCAGCCTCCACAAGAAGAGAGGCTTCATTTAACAAGAACCCGTGAAATCCCCTGGGATCTTGGTCTCATTTATTTTAGAGAGAGTTTGGGAGGAAGGAGCTATACACAGTAATACAGAGGAAGGGCAGAAATCTGTTCCCCATTTCTACTGACTGCTGCTTTTTCTGTGCCTTGTTTCAGGACGGTGAGGCCTGATTTGTGTCAATCTACTCCATGCTTTCTCAATAAAAAGAACCGCTGACCTAGACTAAAAACACCTGCTTTTCTTCCAGTTATTTTCTTAGTATTTGGTGTTTCCCTACGAAGGGAAAGAATGCTTCTCACTTCTGTACACGAAGACCTCCCTTATGCCTGATAACCCTCTCCCCTGTGACCTAGACATCGTGCCTACACCCTCTCCCACTCCCACCTAAAACAGGCAGAAGTGAAAACTATCCAAGACCTAGACCGTGTCTTATTCCTGTCCCGATGCAGAGATTTTGGGGGCCTGGAACAACCTTCTAGCTGCACCTCAACCTGCCCCACCTCGGCTGGCTTTCTCCACATGGGCAAGCTCATCTGGAAACTTCAGGACATCAGGATAGTCATTCTCACACAATTCAGCCAAGAAGTGCAACAATGTCATCTTCTGATCTGTGGACTTGGTGTCTCGAAGCTTGGGGGAAGAGGAGAAACGTGTTAGTCCTGACCTGCCCAAGATCCCCTGAGGCCAACAGCACTTTGCCACACACCGCCCACAGAGGCCAGCAGCCTTGCCCTCTGTCGTTGTGCTCTAACCACGGGGCTCACCTTACAGAGGAAACTGATGTTGAAGCCGAAAGCACCAGCGTTCCTGGAGCCAGCATTCATATAGTTTCCGACAAGCAAGGTAATCTCCAGGAGGCTAGAGAAGCTCTCACTCTTCCGTAACTCCTCACAAGCAGCAGTCACAGAAACGATCTCTGGCTTAATATTCTCCACTTGCTCACTGAACTGTAGCTTGAAGAGGATGGCGTTGAGGCGAGGCCGCAGGCGGGGCACAGTGCCCATCTGGTGGGGAAGACAAGCAGTTCTGATACAGCCGACAGGGAGAGAGCAAGTCAGAATAACAGAAAGGGTTGAGCCTCGTGTGGGAGGCCATGAGTTCCAGAGCACCGAACAGAGAGGAAGATAGGTTCAAAATAGGCAAGAAGTGAGGAGCAAGTGGCCCAGCTGCTCCAGGGAAGGAGGGGAGGAGGGGAGCAAGGGGGTCCAAGAAGAGCTTCTTGCCACAGGCCTCACTCACCACCACACCAAACTGCTCCGACTCGGCCAGGTCATCATATTCATCCTTCAGCTCGGAGAGCATTTTTAACTGCTCTGGCTCTGGCATCTGCTTAATGAGGTTCTGAAAGAGAGAAGGGACGGTCTCAAGAGCAGTTAGCTTGAGCCTCCTGTCAGTCCCCCACTCTGCCCAAAGACCACAAAGAAGGAAACGGGCTGGGGGTTGGGGCAGCTAGAGAGATGGCAGGACTTTTGAAAAATACACCAGAAATAATCTAACCACCGGAGAGACGGATGCTGAGCCAAAGCCAGCATTCTGGAAAGCACCAGAACAAGAGCCCTCACCCTCTCAACAGAGGCTAGTGCACTGCAACGCGAAGAGCCAGCTCCCCGGAGAACAGGCTTGCTCCTTACCTGGATCATAGACTCAGTCAGAACACTCTCATTCACCTCCAGGATGACATTCTTAATCTCTTGATAGGCCATGCGGAAGGAACCCAGAAAGATGGCTGCCAGAAAATGAGATATCAAGACATTCTTCTCAGTCTCCTCTCCCCTCCGGCCTATTCTACAAACCTCTGCTGGACTATTTGCCTAAGAGTTTTCTTTTAAAGTCACTATCAGAAACCTCTACCAGCTCTCCACTGCCTGGATAGTTAAAATCCAAGGTTCCCACCTCCCAGCTTTCTCTCTCACGAACCCCCACATTTATGTCACATGCCAGCTAGCCGGTTCCAAGCACTACAACTACATTCTACCAACACTGCGGCTCCTGGCCTTTGCTCACACAGGAAGATTTTGATCTTCTCTCTATATATACATCCAAGATACTCACCCCACTCTATTTTTAGTTTCCCATTCCCATGACTCCAACGTCAAAGCTGCCACTGCCTTCAAATGCTCGGATTCTTAAATTGCCACATCCTGTTCCCCAACAAATACTTCCTATCTTCCAGCTCTCTAACTAGCCTCTGCAATGACCCTTCAACCTCACCAGAGCAAGCGCTGACCATTCCATTTTCTCCGAAAGTACGAGTTCCACTTTGCCTTCTCTCCTACACCTAGACCCTACAGTCTATAGCTTCATTCAATCTCTACTATTACTGCCATCTCTATTACTACTGTTCCTATTCCTGTTTTCTTTTCCTTCCAGTTCCTGATCAATCCAGCCCTGTCATCTCCCTCCTTGCACCTGGGCTGATGAACACCGCTAGCAAAGACTCTGCAGATGAGAGTTCATCTGGAGCAGCACCAACACTAGTGACGGGCTCCGCGCTGCCTCGAAGTCCTTTGTGCGTCCCTACTCTACTCTAGGCCCTCTTGGAAGCTCCTCCAGAGTATCCGCATTCTCCTAACTTGTCCACCACTTTCTATTAAAAAAAAAAATCTTGTTCCTCTTCACTGGGAGAAAAAAAAAAAACTGAAGCCACTGGTCAAATTACTTGCTAAGCATTCTCTTATTCACTGGGGGGCTCTCAGCTGAAGCCAAGCCAGAAAAAGCTTGGGTAAGGACTATCTGGAATTATCTAGAAGAAAATGTGTGCCAACACTCATGTAAGCTTATCAGCACCTATACCCACATACTCATCCTTCTCTTATATTTCAGTAGAACAGGTGGCCCTGAGGACCTTTTTCTTCAGCATATACACATAACCAAGTTTCTATCTTAAAAACAAAAAACCAAAAACCCTGACCTGATAGAAGGCCTAATTATTGACTTCTTTCCCTCACTTTACAATGTTCTAAAAATACAATAGTCTAGCTCTCATCTACTCTCCTGTCCTCAGAGTCAATGAAAAGACCACAAATATTTACTGAGTTTCACACATGGTACTTAAACATAACCCACATACCTGATCTCATTTAACTCTATTCATAATATCCTTGTATATCTATATTATTAGCCCCATTTAACAGAAAAGGAAACTAATAAAGTTAAGCTACTCAAACCCAAGGTCACACTGCCTGTATAGGCTGGAAGCATGATTTAAACACTACAGGAGTCTCTGTCCTTAACCTCTACGCTATACTGAAATTCTTGCTTAGGCTACTGACTTTCCTCACGCCAGATTCAAGGGATACCTGTCCTGTCCTCATTTCACCAGACTCCGGTCTTCATCTAACACTGCTGACCACCCCCACTTCTTAGGACTATGTCATACCATTTTTCTTGTTGCTCCTTTCCAGCCTTTGAGTTCCTTGCCCCTGTCCCCCTTCTACTTGCCCCTTAAATATCAGTGACCCTCAAAACAAACTCATGGCTTCAGCTACGACTCCTGTGCTGTCTCCTAAATTCCTGCCTCCAGCCAAACCTCACTCCTGATTTCTACACCCAAATGCCCAACACATCCATCTTCTGGAGGAGTCCCAAGGCACCTTAAATTCTATCCTACAAGTCATCACTTCTATCCACCACCCTGCCACTTCTCCTTCATGTCCAGCACCCACCACTCCACCCCAGAAAGACATTTTACTCCTGGCTGGATTTTCCTAGTTCAGTAAATGGTATCATCCTCTACAGAGTGATGTAAACCAAAGAAAACATCTCCTTCATTCCCTCGGCCAGTCACTAGGTTCCATTATTTCTATATCCTTAGTATCTGCTGCCTTCCTACTCATTCTCACTACTTGAGTTTCAGGCCCTGATCACCTCTCACCTAGTTTAAAGTGAGAACATAACTCATCTCTCTGCCTGGAGTCTTCCCAGACCCTAGCAATCCAGCCTGTGTCACTGCCCAAGGAGACTTCCCCCGAATTACACAGGGTCTATCACTCATTTTCCTGATTAAAATCCTTTTAAGAAATTCCAAGGCCTTCCGGGTAACACAGACACTTCTTAGCCTAAGCCTGTCAGAATCCTTGATAACCTAGCTTCTATCTATTTCTTGAAAGCTTCTCCTGCCACTCCTCCCCCACATACGGCCTTTACAGTGTGCCCACCGCACTGTCACTCCCTGCGTCTGCGCCTTCATACGTGCTGATCCCTCTGCCTGAAACATACCAGCCCTCACCCTTCTCTGCACTCCTGACTCATCATTCTTTCAACTCCAGGTAGGCAGTACCTCCTTTCGAATGACATGCTCCCTCCAGTACTGCCTGCACGTGATTCAGAGACCCCTTTCCCAGGGCTCTCATCCACATCCTAGCTCACCTCCAGCACAGCACTTTGTCTGTGTGGTTCCCATTATTTATTTTCTGTCTGCACCGGACGCATGCTTCCTGAGGACAGGGACTGTGCTTTATTCAGCTTAGTGTCCCTAGCACGTTAAGAGGCACTTAATCATTTCTCAATCACTAAATTAGATCTCCTAGGCCATCCTCCCCTAAACATTAAATCTCAATCTCTCTGTGAGTTCTGTTTTCTGTACTCTTCTCACCCAACTATAAAGAACCATGTACTACCCACAGTCTTGCATCCCTTTCTAAAATAAAAGTTACTCATGTTTTCTGTTCCCAGAGATAATCCTGAGAAGAGGAACTATCTCACATCACTTCGATCTCCATAAAGACTTACCGACAGACAACATTAAGTAGTATTTGTTCTCAATGATCTAGGACTATACAGCAAAGAATAATGTAAAGGCTTACTGTTCTCATTCTATTCCCGATTTTACTTATGGGTATGTGTAATTGTTTCCTTGTGTGACCTCTGCCGAGTCACATCTGAACTTTAATCTTCTCATTTGGAAAAATAGGGACAACAGCCACATTGCAAGGTTGTGAGTGGGCTTTATGGAACATATGCTCTTTCATCTCTGGAACACATGTCTCATATGGGCCTAACAGAGACTGCAACATGGCAGAACCTCAAATATTTGTTGAGGAAATCTTTAAATCTCTATTACTCAGCATAAAGGAGATCAACAGCCAAACAAAAAATGAACATTCATCCTGATCATCAAATAAGTACCACCTGTAACATCTTTGCAGAGGAGTTCCTGATCCTAGTTTGAGAAGTGCAGGATTTCTATTATTTATTCTAAGCCACAAAATTATTTTAGATTTAAGTGAAGTCAACCCAGGGTCTGCATTTAAAAGAAGTACTTAAAAGAAAGTTAGAAAGAAGGAAATGCACAGTGGCTAGAATATTCTGTGGATGGAATGGAAACACTAAGGGCTTTGAAATAAAATAAAATCTGAGGTTCAAATCCCATACCTGTTTCCCACTATACCTACAGGACTAGGCAAATTCCTAAAATCCTTAACTAGTGTTAGCATCTTAGAAATTTGCCTAGTCTGCTGTTGGCATCTAGTTTTATGGCAAAGAAATAAATTTGGAGTGCTACTGAAGAATTAAACAAGATACTGGAAGTTCACTATCCAGTGCCTAGCATACATCAGGAACTCAAATCAAGAGACCCTGGATCTACCCAAAATTAAGTGTTTAAAAGAACCCCTTTCATATTTCAAATAATTGGGATCACAGAGTTACTCACAGAGATTCTGGGCCGTCTTTGAATCCAACACCTTTAACTCTTTTACTTTTTTCTTTTGCACAGATTTCTTTTCTTCTCCACCTTCCTGATCCTTCTTGGCTAGTAAGGGAAAGATGAGAAAAGCATGATTATGGACAAGTCACATTCAGGCCTTACTGAACCACTCTGTACCAGCATGGAATGTCTCCTCTCTTCCTATTAACAATGGTTTCCCTATTGTATTCCTTCTCTTTAACCGGCCACTCTTCTGTTATTGAGGCCCACCTTCAACTATAGTCAACACCTCATTCTCATTTCTTTAACTGTTATCAATAATGCTTTCCCACCTACATCCTATCATTTGCTTGAAGAGCCTTCTCTGAAGGACCAGATAATAAGTATCCCAGGTTTTGCAGACTACATGATCTGTCTCAACTGCTCAACACTGCCACTATAGCACGAGAGCACAGACAATACATACATGAATGGGTGGTCAGCCTGAGGGGTGTAGTTTGCCAACCTGTTACTAGAGCCTTCCACCATGTTATCCTTTTGTGCCTAGTAAAAATCGTGTTTTCTTTCAAGCTCCATCTTGAATAGGAGTTATCTATATAATTTTTTTTCTTAAGATTTATTTATTTTAGAGAGCAACTAAGCGTGCACGCGTGTGTGCATGCACAAGCGGGGTGAGGGCCAGAGGGAGAGACTCGTTAGGCAGACTCCCCTCCCTGAGCCTGATGTGGGACTGAGCTGCCCAGGCGCCCATACTGTTGGAATTTTATTTTATTTTTTAAGATTTATTTATTTGACAATGAGAGATCACAAGTAGGCAGAAAGGCAGGCAGAGAGAGAGGAGGAAGCAGGTTCCCGGCCGAGCAGGGAGCCCAATGCGGGCCTCAATCCCAGGACCCTGAGTCGAAGGCAGAGGCTTTAACCCACTGAGCCACCCAGGCGCCCAGAATTTTGAATGACACAAAAAGTATCACCTAGTGAAAATAAGTAAGAAATAAAGCAAACAAAAAAGAAAGTTACATGGCAAAAAGTGTCAAGAATTATTAAAAACACTCATTCTTTGGCCTGTTAGTCCCGACTCAAAGAAGGAAAATGTTAAATACATGGAGATTAGTTGCTTATTTAAACACTTACTGAGTACCTATTATTGAGCATCTTTATGTGCCAGGTTATCCTGGGCACTATGAATACAACAGTGAACAAAACAGAGGAGCACCTGGGTGGCTCAGTCACTTGAGTGTCCAACTCTTGGTTCTGGCTCCAGGTCATGATCTCAGGACCCTCAGATCAAGCCCCACATGGAGCCCCGTGTCAGGCTCCAAGCTCAAGGCAGAGTCTGCTTGTCCCTCTCCCTCCCCCTCTGCTCCTCCCCTCGCTCGTGTTCTCTCTCCCTCAAATAAATAAAATCTTAAAAAAAACAAACAAAAAACCAGTGTACAAAACGGAGAAAGATTCCTGCCTTCATGGAACTCACTCATATTCTAGTCAAGAGAAATGACAATCAGTTAATACATAAAATACTGTATTAGCTACTGCTGTGAAAAGAAGGTCAAGTAGGGAAGAAACAGGGGAACTTAATGGGCGATGGATCATACCTTTAGGGGGATGAAGGAAAGTCTTAGAATGTGACTTTTGAGAAAAGACCTTTTAGAAAGCGACACCAAAAGCCAAGTGAGTATCTTCAGGGAGAGGGGCATGCATTTCAGGAAGGCAGAGAATGACCAATCAAAGGCCTGAGAAAGGAGCATGCCTGGTGAGCTCAAAGAAAAGCAAAAAGGTAATTGCAACTGCACAGAGTGAGGGAGAGGTCAGGAAAAATCAGAGAGGTACTAAAGACAGATTATATAACAAATGGAAATTATGGGTAGCCAGATAAAAATGGCCACCCATAATTAAAACATCCAGAATATACTACAAAAACTTAGATAAAAGGGAAGGAGAAAAGTTATAAGTAAAGCTCTCATTTTATACAGGCAAAATAGAAAGTTACATATTCATTGCTGATGTTGAAAAAGAGAAAAAACAGACTCAACTTTTTTATTTTATTTTATTTATTTATTTGACAGAGAGAGATTACAAGTAGGCAGAGAGGCAGGCAGAGAGAGAGGAGGAAGCAGGTTCCCTGCCGAGCAGAGAGCCCGACGCGGGCCTCGATCCCAGGATCCTGAGATCATGACCTGAGCTGAAGGCAGAGGCTTTAACCCACTGAGCCACCCAGGCGCCCCAACTTTTTTGCTTGGAAGTAAGATAAAAATGAAGTACAGATATAAGAAAGAAAGGGATGGAAAGGTCCCTTTTTGTGGAAGATGTAACTCCATATATAATTCACAACAACAGAAAGACCAATGAAGAACTACCAGAACTAGTAACTCAGGAGGGCTACAGAGAAAAGACAATCATCTGTGGATGCTGGATCACTGTGAATGTGGATCATTTTAGATCACGTGCTGGAGCCATGGGAGCCACTGAGTGGAGAAAGAGCCTACGGGCGACCCCCTGACTGAATACAGAGAGGCCCATTAGATGACCCACCTCAAAATATCCACCGACCAATGGGCTACTAACAACCAGACACAGTTACCAAAAAAGGGAATATTCCTTACGTCACCATACCTCCTCACCTTCCCTCTTTAAAAATATCCTGCACCCCCCTGCCTCATAGCAGACAGCCTCTCCTCTGCGGTCCCTCCCGCCACCTGCTCCCTAGCATTACATTCGATAAACTTCTCTCCCCTCCGTTCTGCCTCCGTTGAGTCCTTTCACCGCCTGCGCCACTGGCTTCCACCCGATCCTTGCCCTATATTTGAGAACCCCAATTGAGACAGACACCACAATATGGACTTCTCAGCTCTACCAAAATAGAGTAGCCCCATGTACAGGAAATACAATTGTATTTAAAAACTGGGGAAGGTAAAGGGACCTAATGAAAATAAAGTTTCTATGCTTACTTGAACTGGTAAAACAATTTCATCAGGGGACCTGGGTGGCTCAGTCAATTAAGGGTCTTGCCTTCAGCTCAGATCTGGATCCCAGTGTCCTGGGATTAAGCCCTGTGTCAGGCTTCCCTGCTCAGCAGGGAGCCTGCTTTCCCCTCTCCCTGGCTTGTGCGTGCTCTCTCTCTAATAAATAAAATCTTAAAAAAAAACCAACAACCACCAATATATTTAAAGGACTGAAATCAGAGCATGTTCTCTAACCATAATGGAATAAAACAACGAATCAATAACTGAAAGAGAACAGGAAGATACCCAAACATTTGGAAACCAAAGAACCACTTCTAACTAATTTGTAAGTCAAAGAAGTTTCAGAATATTTTAAGATACACAGAACTGAATCAAAATGAAAGTATAATATATCAAAATATACGGTATATATATATACCAGTGCTGACAGTGAAACTGATGCATCAAGTTTACTTTAGAAAATTAGAAAGATCTCAGGTAAGTAGTCCAATTTTCTATCTCAAGGAACTAGAAAGAGAAGAGCAAAACAAACCCAAGGCAAGCAGAGGAAGGAAATAAAGAATTTAAGAGCAAGAATCAATAAAAATGAAAACAATAGAGAAAATCCAATCACTCAAAAAGCTGCTTAAAAAAATCAATTTAAAATAGACTCCACCAAAACATTGCTAGAACTAATTCATGAATTCAGTCACAGGATATAAAATCAACATGCAGAAATTGTTGCATTTCTATATGCCAATAACGAAGCAGCAGAAAAAGAAATCAAGGAATCAATCCCTTTTGCAATTGCTCCAAAAACAGGATACCTAGCAATAAACCTAACTAAAGAGGTAAAAGATCTATATTCTGAAAACTACAGAACACTTAGGAAAGAAATTGAAGAGGACACGAAAAAAAAGGAAAAACATTCCATGATCATGGATCAGAAAAACAAACATTGTTAAAATGTCTACCCAAAGTAATCTACACATTTAATGCAATCCCTATCAAAATACCACCAGCATTTTTCACAGAGCTAGAAAAACAATAGTAAAATTTGTATGGAACCACAAAAGACCCCAAATAGCAAAAGCAATCCTGAAAAAGAAAAACTAGAGGCATCATGATTCTGGTTTTCAAGCTATCTGCAAGGCTGTAATTACCGAGACAAAAAAAGAGACATGAGACAAAAAGAGAGACACGTAGATCAATGGAACAGAATAAAAAGCCCAGAAATGGACCTAAACTCTACGATCAACTCATCTTTGACAAAGCAGGAAAGAATATCCAATGGAAAAAAGACAGTCTCTGTAACAAATGGTTTTGGGAAATCTGGACAAAAATCCCTGGGTCAGTCTGGGCTGTGGCCCAGAAAACTGTCGACCACAGTACCTGCGCTCCCTTTTCACAATGAAGAGGTTTTGTCCTGGGAAATGATGGTGCAGGTAGGGACCACATTTCCTAGCCCATCTTACATCTGGGAGGTGACCATATGATGTAAGAGTGGAGTGATGTATACTGATTCTAAGCCAGGATTTCTTCTTTTATAATACAAACTAAAATTTATTTCTTGCTTTAAGGGTTAATCTTATGTTATATGAATTACATCTCAATACATATATATATATATATATACACACACACACACACACATACATACATACATACAATAGACCAAAGATGGAAAACCTAAAACTATTAACTTCTAGAGGAAATTAGAAAAATCTTCCCAACTTTGGGGTAGGCCAAGATTCTTAAAAACAAACCATGTGGTGGGCAGAATCTTAAGTGCATACACCCTGTATAACCCTTCTCCTTGCTGTCCTTATAGAAGCAAACTACCAGGTTGTGGAGAAGGCCATGTGGCAGGAAATAATAAGCAGCCTTTAGAAGCTGACAACGGCCCTTAGCTGATGACCAGCAAGAAAACAGTTATCTATGTCCTACAATTACAAGGAACTGGATTCAGCCAAATAGCACATAAGCCTGGAAGAGGACACTGAGCTCCTGAAAACAAGGAAGTCCAGCCAGAACCTTAATTTCAGTATGGTGTGACGCTCAGATGATCCAGCTAACATGGATTCCAACACATGGAAACTGCGGAATAATAAATTTATGCTGTTTTAAGTTTGTGGGAATTTGTTACAAAGCAACAGAAAATAATATAAGGGCACCTGGGTGGCTCAGTGGGTTAAAGCCTCTGCCTTCAGCTCAGGTCATGATCTCAGGGTCCTGGGATCAAGGCCCACATCAGGCTCCCTGCTCAGGAGGGAGCCTGCTTCCTCCTCTCTCTCTCTGCCTGCCTCGGCCTACTTGTGATCTCTCTCTCTCTCTGTCAAATAAATAAATAAAATTAAAAGAAAAGAAAAGAAAATAATATAAAACATAAAAGAAAAAATTGATAAAGCAGACTTCATCAAAATTAAAAACTTCTGTTCTTTCAAAGGTACCATTAAGGTACAAAATGGTAATTCTGGGAAAAAATGCTTACAAAACAAAAACTAGTCCTTGATAAAGGACTAGTACCCACAACATAAAAAAAAAATTCTCATTATTTAATCCTAAGACAACAACACAATTTTTTTTTAATGGATAAAAGATTTGGACAGATACTTCACCAAAAAAGTTATACAAGTTTAAGTAAGCAAAGGAAAAGATGCTCACCATCATTAAGTTATTAGGAATATGTACTAGGAATTAATTTAATTAGAAATTAAAAGTACAGGGGCAATGTTCATAGCAGCAATGACCATAATCGTCAAACTGTGGAAAAAGGCAAGATGCCCTTCAACAGACGAATGGATAAAGATGTGGTCCATATATACAATGGAATATTATGCAGCCATCATCAGAAAGGATGAATACCTAACTTCTGTATCAACATGGACGGGATTGGAGGAGATTATGCTGAGTGAAGTAAGTCAAAGAGAGAAAGTCAATTATATGGTTTCATTTAACTTGTGGAGCATAAGGAATAACATGGAGGACATCAGGAGGAGGAAAGGAAAAGTGAATTGGGGTAAATCGGAGGGGCAGAGGAAGCATGAGAGACTGTGGACTCAGAAACAAACTGGGTTTTGGGGGCGGGGCATGGATGAGCCTGATGGTGGGTATTAAGGAGGGCACGCACTGCATGGAGCACTGGGTGTGGTGCATAAACAATGAATCTTGGAATGCTGAAAAAAATAAAGATGTTAAAACAAACAAACAGACAAATAAATAAATCTACAGGGGCGCCTGGGTGGCTCAGTCATTAAGTGTCCGCCTTTGCCTCAGGTCATGATCCCAGGTCCTGGGATCAAGCCCTGCATCGGGCTCCCAGCTCAGCAGGAAGCCTGCTTCTCCCTCTCACTCCCCATGCTTGTGTTCCCTCTCTCACTCTCTCTGTGTCAAATAAATGAATAAAATCTTAGAAAGGAAGGAGGGAAGGAAGAGAGGGAAGGAGGGAGGGAGGGAAAAAAATTAAAACTATAATGCCTAAGGGGGTGCTCACTTGGTAGAGCATGCGACTCTTGATCTCAGGGTTGTTCAGTCTGAGCCTCATACTGGAGGTAGAGATTACTTAAAAAAATAAAATCTTAAAAAAAAACCCGGGCGCCTGGGTGGCTCAGTGGGTTAAAGCCTCTGCTTTCGGTTCAGGTCATGATCTCAGCGTCCTGGGATCGAGGCCTGCATCGGGCTCTCTGCTCAGCAGGGAGCCTGCTTCCTCCTCTCCCTGTCTCTCTGCCTGCCTCTCTGCCTACTTGTAATCTCTCTCTCTCTGTGTCAAATAAATAAATAAAAATCTTTAAAAAAAAAACAAAAAAACAAAAAAACAAAACCCTGCAATGCCTAACTCACTAGAGTAACTAAAACAACAAAACTGATGCAACTACGTGCTAGTAAGGATGCAAAGCTTCTGCTGGTGGAAATGGAAAAAAAAAAAATGGTACCGTCACTTTAGAAAATGGTTTGGAAGTTTCTTATATAGTTAGATTAGTAACGTAAGACCCAATGATCCCATTCCTAGGTATTTGCCTAAGAAAAATGAAAACATCCATCCAGACAAAATCTTGCATGTAAATGTTTCTACTGGCTTTACTCTTAACTGCCCAAAAATGGATTCAACCCAAATGTCCCTCAACCAGTAAATGGCTATAATGGAGTATTACTCAGCAATGAAGAGGAATATCTCTGTATGCAACAACATCGACAAATCTCCCATACATTATGCCAGGTGAAAGAATCTAGGCTTAAAAGGTTACTTAATGTTTGATTCCATTTATTATGACTATTCTGGAAAAGATTAAACCACAGACAGAAATCAGATCAGTCGCTGCCAGGGCCTGGCAGTGAGGAAAGGGGATAGACAAATGGGCAGGAGGGAACTTTTTGGAGTGATGAAAATATTCTTGAGTGTGGTGGTTACATGGCTGTATATATTTGTCAAAATTCATAGAACTGTGCACAAACAAAGGGTACATTTTACCATATGCATCTTATATCTCAATAAACCTAGCTGAACAAATTATATCTTCAAGGCCAATAAAATACAGTAGTATAAAACTATAATAATTGTAACAAAGTGACAAACAACATTTGAGGTGAATAAAAAACTAGAAATAGACATGAAACATTTAACATATGCCAAAGTAGAAACTCAAATCAGTGAAAAAAGGATGGTCTAATCCAGAGGTTGATACACTTTTTTCTCTGCTAGTGTAATATGAAAGAAGACATAGATAATATGTCATCAAATGGGCACAGCTGTGATCAAACAACTTTATTAACAAAAATGGGTTGAGCATAGTTTGCTGACTTCTGGTCTAACCAATAGTGCTGGAACAACTTTGAAGGAAAATAGTTAGATCCTAACTTTATGTTGCTCACAAAAATAAATTCCAGACATATTAAACACCAAATGTTAAAAATAGAAGAATATAATTTTGAATAAAAAATTCTAAGAATAACAAAATCAAGATGGTATAAAGACTGGTTTCATTATAAAACATTTTCATTTTTCAATGTGGTGAAAACTACCATGTAAAATATGAAAAGAAATGAAAAATTCCATTTCTAATAATGATGCCAAGTCTCCCATGAAAAACATCTAAAAATACTGGTATAGTGTTTAAAAAACCACCATGAAAACATAGAAGAAGTGGTAAGACAGTGATGAACTGCTCCAGAAAGGTAACCACAACACTGGCACACTGTTCCGACACGCGTTTGATGGTTTTGTATAGCAAGGGTGGACAGGATCAAGCTTCAGTTTCTGCCTGTGTGGGGAGTCTCATATGAGGCTCTCTCCTCAGTAGCTGGGAACCCAAAAGGCTACATCCTGAATAAAAGTCAACAGGTGAAAACAGGTGAAAGCCCTAGAAAGCCTATACTCTAGGAACAGGGTGAATAAATGCAGAGAGAAAAATACTAAAAATAATGAAAACAAACAAATGTGATATTCACTGGCACTGAACCTGAAAGCAGAAAGTGCCAAAAGAACGGGTCCCTGGGTACCACTGTCGGTTAAGCGGCTGTGTTCAGCTCAAGTCATTATCTCAGGGTCCTGGGATCAAGCCCATCATCTAGGAAGCCTGCTTCTCCCTCTCCATTTGCCCCTATCCCTGCTGTGCACATGTGCTCTTGCTCTCTCCCTCTCTCTCTTAAATAAAATCTTTGGGAAAAAAAGTACCAAAAAAGAAAGAAAAGAAGAAGATGGAATACTTGAAGTAAAAATAGCTGTGAATTTTCCAAAAGTGATGAAGGATTTCAACACAAAGAATCAAGAAGCTCGGAGAATCCCCAAGAATAATACAAGAACTGCATCATGGCATACCATCACCATAAAACTGCTAAAAATCAGAATAAAATTCCCCAAGTAGCAGGGGGTAGAACATAATTACCTTCCAAGGAACTACAGTAACACTGATAGTGAAGTTGTCTTTAACAAAAAAGGCAAAACAAAAAATCTCTTTCAAAAACACTGGTGAAATAAAGCTATATCCACACAAAAACAGTGTTTATTACCAGTAGACCTGAAATAAATATTAAGGGAAGTAATTATTCAGGCAGAAGATAAAAATTATCACAAAAGGAAATACAGAAATATACGTTGGGATGAAGAACACTAGAAAAGTGTTTTTAAGTTAATACTGACATTACAAAATAATAGTAAAAATGCTTGTGGGGTCTAAAACATGTAGAATTAAAATACATGACATCAATGACTCAAAAAGAAGGTACGTTGTAAATACAGTTAAAATGATGTAAAGTTTTAGCATTATCTGGAAGGTGGTAAAAGTTATAATTTATATTAGATTGTAATAAATCAAAGATGCATGTGTAATTTCTAAGGTACCTGTAAAAAGACAGTGAAAAAATGTATAACTAAAAATAGGGTATATGTGAAATAATAAAGTTCTAATTGAATTTATAAGAAAATTAAAAACAGAAAAAGACAAAGTTGAAAAAAGAAATCAAACAAACCAAATAGCAATATGGTATATATGAATTCAAATGAATTAAATACTTTACAATGAAAGACTAAGATCATCAGACTGGATTTACAAAACATACACTAAATATGTGCTTACAAGGGACACACTTCAAATAAAGACACGAATGTCAAGGGTAAATAGTGCAAAAAGATATACTAAACAAAAGAAAGCTGTTATAGTTATATTAATATCCAATAAAAATTTCTTCTCTAATAATGCTACTGGTTCGAACACACATTTAATAATGATAAAAGGTCAATCCACAAGGAAGACAATTCTAAATCTAAATACATTCAATAGTTTAGTTTCAAAATATATAAAGTAAAAACTGACTAAACCAAAAGAAGGGTAATTCTATAACCACTGTGGAAGAATTAACGCCTTTTGTACAGAAACTAAAACAAGCCAACAAAAAGTTGCAAAGTATACAGAAAATGTGAACACATCTCACAAACTTGACCTAATTGCTGTATTAGAACAATGTATCCAACAATGAAAAACTATACCATTTTTTTCATATGCACACACAGCACATGTACCAAATTCACCACATGCTGCATAAAAAAGCCTCAACAAATTTCAAAGAGTAGAAATCATTCAAAGGATGTTCCTTGACCACAACTTGGAAATCAGTAAAAAAGCTAACTAGAAAATCTCCAACTATTTCACATCAAATAAATATCCAAATAACCCTGAAGTTAGATAAGAAATCACAACAGAAATAAGAAAATATTTTGAACAGAATGAAATGACCACATAATAGAACAGATGGAATAAATAGAAAGTGCAAAATAAGATGGTAGATTGAAACTCAAGTATTTCAGTAATTATGTTAAATGTAAATGGATTATATGCTCCAGTTAAAACCCATATTATCGACGGAAGTGAAAAAAGAAAAAAATAGTCCACATACATGCTGTTTCATGAAGGAAACCTCTAGAATAAGACTAGAGAAAGGATGAAAAGTATAAAGTTACATTAGGCAAGTTCTAACTAAAAGTTTAGGGGCGCCTGCATGGCTCAGGCAGTTAAGCGTCTGCCTTTGACTTGGGTTGTGATCTCCGGGGTCTTGGGGTTGAGCCCCATGTTGGGCTTCCTGCTCAGCCGGGAGTCTGCTTCTCCCTTTCCCCCTGCCCCTCCTCCCAGCTCATACACTCTCTCTGAAATAAATAAATAAAATCTTAAAAAAATTAAAGTTGATGAAGTTCTATCAATTTTACCAAAACAGTCTTTGAAGCAACAAAGATCATACAGAACATAAATAAGGACACACTACAACGATAAAAGTTTTAGTTTATCAGGGAAATTTAAGAATTTTGAATTTCTATGTACCCAATAACATTATACATTTATATATTAAAATATATAAAGCACAAAAAAATGAATAATCTGAAACTAATCATGAGGACACATTAGACAAACCCAAACTGAGGGACATTCTACAAGCTCACAGGTATGTACTCTTCAACAATGTCAAGGCTGACACCAACAAACTAGAAGAATTAATCCTGTTAAAACGCCCATACCACCCAAAGTAATCTACAGATTCAATGCAATCTCTATCAAAATATTAACAGTATTTTTCACAAGTAGAAATAATCCTAAAATTTGTATGAAGCCACAAAAGGCGCCAAGTAGCCAAAGTCATTTTCAGAAAGAAGAACAAAGCTGGAGGTATCACAATCCCAGATTTCAAAATAGAGTACAAAGCTATAATAATTGAAACAGTATAGTTTTGGCACAAAATTAGATGCATTGATCAATGGAACACAACAGAGAGCACAGAAATAAACACAGATTTATAGGGTAAATTAATCTACAACAAAGGAGGCCAGAATATACAATGGTGAAAAGACAGTCTCATCAATAAATGATCCTGGGAAAGCTGGGAAACCACATGCAAAAGAATGAAACTGGACCAACTTCTGAACACCAGACACAAAAATAAACTGGATTAAAGACCTATGCAGGGGGTACCTGGGTGGCTAAGTCGGTTAAGTGTCCAATTCAGCTCAGGTCAAGATCTCAGGGTTCTGGGGTGGAGCCCTGGGTCGGGCTCCCCACTCAGCAGGTTGTCTGCTTGTCCCTCGGCTCCTCCCTCCCCCCAACTCTCAAATAACTAAAATCCTAAAAAAGGAAAAAAAAAAAGAGAGAGAGAAATCTTGTCATCTGTGACAAGATATATGGACCTAGAGGGTATTATGCTAAATGAAGTAAGTCAGAGAAAGACAAATACCTTTTCATTACACTTATATGTAGGATCTAAAAAACGAACAAAAAGCAGAAAGAGGCTCATATACGCAGAGAACTGATGGCTGCCAAAGGGGAGGAGGGTGGAAGGATGGGCAAATTGGGTAAAAGAGAGTGGGAGGTACAGGCCTCCAGTTTGGAAGGTCACGAGGACGAAAGGTCCGGTATGGGGAATATCGTCAGTGATGCTCTAACAGCACTGCACAGTGACAGAGGACAGCTACGCTGACGGTGAGCCCACCAGTAGAGCTGGGGATTCACTATGTTGTACAACTACACTTAATGTAAAACTGTGTGTCAACTACACTTCAATTAAAAAAAAAAGAACAAAATGAATGCATGTGTAAATAATTAAAAGCATGGTGACCAAAAAACTGTTAAGGTCATGAAAGATAAGGATTGAGGGACAGTCATGAGGAGGCTGACTCCACTTTTTGTTGTTTGTGGATGGCTGTTAAGGCTCCCCTCCCCTCTCCCCTTGTGCCCCCATCTCGGTGCTGGCAGCCGATTACAAGGACACAAGGTACTGACCTGTGCTGGAACTCTCACCCTGGCTCCACATCCTAACCGCAGTTAAAACCCAGGCCAGTCTCCTTTTCTTGCCCTGTCAACCACTTCAAACCTGCTTGAGAGGACTGCCCTGCTCTTCCCAGAGACCTCAATTAGTTAAGTTAATAATATCCTCTCATACCCTCTTGGTGTGTGTAGGGCATCATTAATCTTGACATTCAAACCCAATTTTGAGCAGGGGTCCATCTGCCTTTCCAGGTGACTATAACAGGAATTACTTCCAATTAAAGAATATTACAGAATAACTGAATATAATGCATGATCCAAGATTTTTTCTGTAAAAGACATAATTGTAACAACTGGTACAATCTGAAGGTCAAATTAGATAATAGGATTTTAATGCGGATTTTTAAATTCTGATAAATTTACTATAGCTATGGACCTGTTATTAGGAAATGTACACCACAGGTTAGAGACATCATGCCTGTAACTCCTCAAATCTTCAGAAAAAATTATACATATACACACATACATGTACTTATTCTAAAAAATGATACACACATATACATACACACATTATATAGGCAAATGTGGTCATATGTTAACATCTCAGGAATGTGATGAAGTATGTACAGGAAATTTTTATTTCTACACTATTATATTCTACACTAGAATGTATTATTCTAGCAACTTTTCCTTAACTCTGAAATTATATTGATATCAAAAGCTTTTCAAAAAGATGGGGCACCTGACTGGCTCAGTCAGTAGAGCATGTGACTCTTAAGCCCAGGGTGGTCAGTTCAAGCCCCACACTGGGTATGAAGCCTACTTCAAACAAACAAACAAACCAATAGAAAAGACAAAAAAGAAGTAAAACTGACAGAATTGCAATGCTAAATCCACAAAGTGGCATGTTTTAAACTATTTCTGTCCGTAACTGATGAAACAAACAAAAAGGATACAGAAAATGTATTTTTATTTTTTTAAGATTTTTTTTTTTTTTTAATTTACTTGACAGAGAAAGAGATCACAAGTAGGCAGAGAGGCAGGCAGAGAAGAGGAGGCAAGGCTCCCCACTGAGCCACCCAGGCGCCCTATTTTTATTTATTTTTAAAGATTTTAGTTTTAAGTAATCTCTCCACTGAATGTGGCACTTAAAACAACAACTCTGAGATCAAGAGTCACATGCTCCCCTGAGACAGCCAGGCGTCCCAAGAATGCAAAAAATTTAAGTAATACAATTAATAAAAAGGAACTAATGAAGATAGAACACTTCATGATACTGAAGAACACATACATGCTTAAGTGCATACAGAATATTTATAATATTTAATATTCAGAGCCATAAAGGAAAACTCTACCAATTTCTTTCCTTTTTTTTTTTTTTAAAGGATTTTATTTATTATTTATTTGAGAGGGAGAGTAAGCAAGCAAGAAAGCACAAGCTGGGAAGCAGCAGAGGGAGAGGGAGAAGCAGGCTCCCTGCTGAGCAGGGAGCCTGATGCCAATGCTCGATGCTCGATCCCCGATCCCCGATCCCCGATCCCAGGACCCAGGGATCATGACCTGAGCCGAAGGCAGAAGCTTTTAACCCACTGAGCCATCCTGGTGCCCCTCTACAAATATTTAAAGACTGAAATTACAAGAGCACTGACCAAAATGCCATTAGCTAGAAATGAATAAGAAATTTAAAAAATCCTGAAAACTCACTATGGTAGAAGAACGGCTTCCCAAAGAAATCCACAACCTAATTCCTAGAACCTATGAAAAACCACCTTGCATACAAAAGGTACAATGCAGGTATCATCAAGGTAAGGATACTGAGAGGGGAGGATTATTCAGGATTATTTGGATGGACCCAGTGTAAAATTACAAGGATCCTTATAAGAGGGAGGGAGGAAGGTCACAGTTAGAGAAAAGATGGGATGAAAGATGAGCAGGGTGGGGAGCACCTGGGTAGCTTAGTCGTTAAGTGTCTGCCTTCGGCTCAGGTCATGATCCCAGGGTCCTGGGATAGAGCCCCGCATCGGGCTCCCTGCTCTGCAGGAAAGCCTGCTTCTCCCTCTCCCACTCCCCCTGCTTGTGTTCCCTCTCTCACTGTGTTTCTCTCTGTCAGATAAAATATTTAAGAAAGAAAGAAAGAAAGAAAGAAAGAAAGAAAGAAAGAAAGAAAGAAAGAAAGAAAGAAAGAAAGGAAGAAAGGAAGAAAGGAAGAAAGAAGCAGGGGGGTGGGGCATTAAGTGGGGCACAAGTATATTCATTATCATTGCTTCATTCAACAACACTGGCTGGATTTCTGAACCAGTGTAGTAATAAGGAAAGGAAACAAGAATTCTAAGGATTAGAAAGAAAGAACACTCTCATTTGTTTTTCTAAGTATCAAAATAGAGCACTTTATTCAAGATACTGAGTATAACACTCATTTGAAGATAATTGTCAATATAAAAAATCCAAAAGAACCTATAAATTATTAGCAAGCAAAAAATGAAATTACAAATATATAAAAATATTAAGTATCCAGGAATAAATTTAAGAAAAGCTGTATAAGACCTCTATGGACAAACTATATGACGTTAATGAAAAACATTAAAAATAAGTGAGTGAATACAGGTTTACAGATTCATAGATTAAAAGACTTGATCATGTTAAGATGTGAATTCTTCCAGACTGATTTACAGAGTCCGTAGAATAAGAATCCTCACAGGTTTCTCTTTTTAAGTTGCTAAGTGGTTGCTAAATTTATATGGAAATACAAGGGGCCAAAGGTAGGACATTCTTTAAAAAGCAGCAAAAATTTTATAGTCTGTTGACTATAGAAGTGTGGGCAGGGGCATCTGGGTGGCTCAGTTGTTAAGTATCTGCCTTCGGCTCAGGTCATGATCCCAGGTCTTAGGCTTGAGCCCCGAATCGGGCTCCCTGCTCAAAAGGAAGCCTGCTTCTCCCTCTCCCACTCATCCTACTTGTATTCCCTCTCTGCTGTCTCTTTCTGTCAAATAAATAAAATCTTAAAAAAAAAAAAAGCAGTAAAAGATAGGTGGTATCAATACATATTATAAATCTGTGAAAACCAAGATCATGTGGTATTGGCACCCGGATAGGAAAAATGATCAACAGCAAAGAGAAGGGTCCAGAAGACGGATGCATGCATAGAAAAGCACTTGACACAACAGACTGGGCATGTCAGATGACTGGGAAAAGGACAGACTTCACAACAGATAGGACTGGAATTAAGTGTCACATGAAAAAACTAAGTTGTAACCATAGGCAAATAAATCAATTACGAATCAATTAAAAAGCTCAATGTGAAAGGCAAACTATAATGACTAAAGGATTTCTTACACAAGACACAATATGCAGGGCGCCTGGGTGGCTCAGTGGGTTAAAGCCTCTGCCTTCAGCTCAGGTCATGATCTCAGGGTCCTGGGATCGAGGCCCGCATCGGGCTCCCTGCTCAGCGGGGAGCCTGCTTCCTCCTCTCTCTCTGCCTGCCTCTCTGCCTACTTGTGATCGCTCTGTCAAATAAATAAATAAAATCTTAAAAAAAAAAAAAAGACACAATATACATTAGCCATAAAGAAAAAAGACTGATAAATCTAAGCACTTAACATAAGGAACTAGTCAATAAGACACTAAAGAAAGTGAAAAAATAGTCCACAGAGTCAGAGATGTTTGTGATAAACCTAAGTGACAAAGGATTAATATCGAGAATATATAAGGCATTCCTTTTATTTGAAATATGTCCATTTTGCAACCCTAATGAGCTAACAGGACTATGCACTGAGAACTGATCGCTGCTAACATCACAGAAGGGATGACCAGACATTATATGTTGTCTGAAAAGAACCTAACATCTATTATGAAGAAGTCTTGGCAAAAGACAAACAGCCTGATTCTAATTAAGCTTCTAGATCCATTTTACCCATTTACAGCAAATACAGGGGACAGAAACATAGGTACTACACTATGGGAATAAAATCACAAAAAATCTGTATTAGGAGAACCTCCACAGGACAAATAATATAGTTCTTACAACAAATGAATTTCAAGAAAAATAAAGAAAAAAGAAGAAAGGTAGAGATAGAGACAAAGACATTTCAAAACATAGGCAAAACCAAACTATAGTGTTCAGAAATATAAACCTAGATGATCAGAAGTGATTACCATACCAGGCAGGATAATTGTTTCTCTTAGTGGGGAAGGGGTACATGGAGGTTCCTAGGATCCCCCTGGAAAGTGTGTATCTGCAGATGTGTGGCATTTACAAGGGCATTCACTTTATAATAATTCCCTAATTTGTACATCTGTTTTATGTAGACTTCTGTATTTGTCTTATATTTAACAATAAAAAAAAAAAAAAAACAATAAAAAATATAAACATTAAAATACCTAAAAAGCAGATAATGACAATTTGGAGGAGAGGAAAAAGATAAAATCTTCCATTTATAAATCAAGAAAAAGAGGCCAAAGTATATTATTTCAAGTATTACTATACAACATAAAATAACTGTCAATGAGACTGATAAGGGCGCCTGGGTGGCTCAGTGGGTTAAAGCCTCTGCCTTCAGCTCAGGTCATGATCTCAGGGTCCTGGGATCGAGGCCCACATCGGGCTCCCTGCTCAGCAGGGAGCCTGCTTCCTCCTCTCCCTGTCTCTCTGCCTGCCTCTCTGCCTACTTGTAATCTCTCTCTCTGTGTCAAATAAATAAATAAAATCTTAAAAAAAAAAAAAAGAGACTGATAAAAACTTCTTAAAAGAGGAAGGTATAGTATTCCAGGTAAGAAATGAAAGCATGGCCCAGTTATGGTGGGGCTGGAGGTAAAAGCAATTGATGGATTTGAGACATATAAACAGAGGCAAACAGGCTTGGTGTAAACAAGTATGAACTCTAGTTAGCAGATGCAAGTTGCAAAGAGATATGAGTGAGTGGGTCTGCAGGTACTTAATGTGTATTGTAGGAGTGAGCAGACCAATAAGAATACTGTGGATGAAGAAGCCAGATAAGAGAAATCTGTGGTGCGAGAAGTCAGAATAGTGGTTACTCTGGGCCAGGGTGGAAGGAGTAAGGAATCAGCTAAAACCTGAAGCGGTTATAAGGAATTTCCAGGTCTTAGTAATGTTCTGTTTCTTGATCTGAGTGTCCACTACGTGGATATAAACTTCATTTTGAATTTTGTGAAAATTCACTAACCCATACACATATGATTTGTATACTTCAAATAAAGTAAGAAAAGCAATATATATACACTCCTCTGATTAGAACAACATAAATGCTATATATACAGTATAGGTAAAGACTACAAGCAAGCATGGACAAAACTAAAATAGTATAATATGTTAATGTAGTTATGTTATAAAAGATGTAAATTTTTAAAAGTGTCACCCATCAGCAAACTGTGAGACAGGTAAGACAGGAATGAGTCTGGATACCACCTATAATATTTTCATATCCTTAGACAGCTAACCCTAGTTCAGCTCTGACACTGGGTAGGTAGGTTGAGGGAGACTCACTGACAACCAGCAGTAAAGATAAAAAATCAAGTGGTGCCTGGCTGGCTCGGTCAGTAGAGCATACAACTCTTGATCTTGGGCTCATGAGTTTGAGCGTCACGTTGGGCAGAGTTTACTTAAAAAAAATTTTTTTAAATGAAGGTTAAAAAATCAAAATGTAGAATTGATAGGATATTCCTTAGCAGCCTTCCCACCCCTGTTGCTGGAACGGTGTGTTGATCCAGTATACAAATATTATAGCACTCAACAAATAAACTTCCCAATGCTTAGGTTCCGCCTCTCATTTTTGCCAGAGCAAGAATGGGAAGCCCAGAACAAAGGCCTCGTACCATGTCTCACACTAAAAATAACATCAAGAGCTGAGTAATTTCAGTTTGTAGAATTGTATGAAATGCATACATGACAAAAACATTGAGTACACACAGCACACCTTAGCAGAGAGGGAAGGAGAATCTTTTTTTTTTTTTAAGATTTTATTTATTTGACACAGAGATAGAAAGCGAGCACAAGCAGGGGGAACGGCAGGCAGGCAGAGGGAGAGGAAGAAGCAGGCTCCCTGCCAAGCAAGGAGCCCAACGTGGGGCTCGATTCCAGGACCCTGGGATCATCACCTGAGAGAAGACAGCCGCTCAACCGACTGAGCCACCCAGGCACCCCAGGGAAAGAGAATCTTTTCGGCAAATGACTGTGCCTCTCTGCTGACAAGAGCAAAAAGGAACCCTTATCACTCAGTCGACTCTTAAGGAGAATGTCAGCGCCAGCATCCAGAACACCAGCAGCTGCAACCCTGACCTCTTTCGCAGATTCTTGTGCTAATGGGAACTACAGCTTCCAAACTAGGCAAGTGGCCAACCTAATCTCTAAGGACCAAACTTGCCGAGTGCCCTGCCAGCCTCACCCAGAAGTCAGACCCTGCAACTTTCCTTCTGTAACCTAAGCTCTCCCCCAGAGCAAGGGAACAGACTGCCTGCTCCAGCTGCTGTCAGTCAGGCACTGACCTATTTCAGAAAGGAGAGAAAGAGCACCAAGTAAAAGCTTTCACCTCCTCATCAAAATCAGACTCAAAGACAATCTTCAAAAGGGTCATGGGGCAGAGTGGGGGGGGGTGACAGTGCTGAAGCCATGAAAGAATTTTCTCATGTGCCTGTCCCCACAACACAGTATTTTTCTTTCTGTGACACAGTCTCTGAAGTACTGCTAACTCATTAGGTCTGGTCAGGGAGAAAGGCTGCCACTAAAGAAATAGCAATAGTGATTGGGAGATAAAGCTGAGCATCCGAAATCACCCTAGGGACATAAGCTATCACAGCAGATGAATCCAGTATCCCAAAGCTTAAACTACTTTATTTCCTAGGAAAGAGCATGGTCCACTCTGTTGAGAGCAGTCTGCAACTTTTCTTAAGACTTAGGGTAACAAGGGGCGCCTGGGTAGCTCAGTCGTTAGGTGTTTGCCTTCGGCTCAGGTCATGATCCCAGGGTCCTGGGATTGAGCCCAGCATCGGGCTCTCTGCTCAGCAGGAAGCCTGCTTCTCCCACTCCCACTCCCCCTGCTTGTGTTCCCTCTCTCGCTGTGTGTGTCTCTGTCAAATAAATAAATAAAATCTTAAAAAAAAAAAAAAAAAGACTTTGGGTAACAAGCTATCATGTCAGAAGAAATAAGCCACTCCCTTAGTAAGATACTCCAGCCCTTTCTCTGAAGGCTGTAGGGCATCCCCCATTCACTTCCTCTCCTATCACTTCTGGAGGACGTCCTGAAGATGGGAAGCTGTGCTCTGTGAAAAGAAGTCTGGCTCTGTACTTTCCCAGGCCCAACCTGAGGGATCCTCCCTCTTTCCTAAGAAATTAGGCCTAGGAACAAATTGCAAGATAAAAAATTAAGAGACAGCACAAGCTGAAGAGGGAACTACAGAGACATCAACCAACTGTAACACATGGACTTTATCTGGCTCTGATTCAGAGTAACAAACTATTAAAAACAAAAAACAAAAAACAACCTGTAAGATAATTTGAGAAACAGTGAGTGAATATCTGATGATGTTTAAGAACTTTTTAGATGCGACAAAGGTAATACAATTCTCTTTTTAAGTCCTCATTTTTTGATATACGTTCTGAACTACTTAAGGATTAAATGATATAACTTATCAGGATACGTCTAAATAACTGGTATGCCAAAGAGAAGGCTGATGTTGATAGATAAAACACGGTGAGCCCTGAGTTTTTAAACTGGGTGATGGGGCGCCTGGGTGGCTCACATGGTTAAGCATCTGACTTCAGCTCAGGTCACAATCTTGGGGTCCTAGGATTAAATCCCAAGTCAGGCTCCCCACTGAGCAGGGAGTCAGCTTCTCCTTCTCCCTCTGCTGCTCCCCCTGCTTGTGCACATTTTCTCTAATAAATTAAATCTTAAAAAAATAAAACAAATTGGGTGATGGAGATAGTTTTCATATTCTCCTCTTCACATATGTATGTGTGTTATGTATTTATGAATTTCCTATGCATGTGTGTTTGTTTTTTACTTTTTCAAAATAAATGTTTTGTGTGTGTTTTTAAGTCAGATTGCTTCCCTGGGATCATTAGGGTGTCAGATTCTTCTCAAGACGACTGAGTGAAAAGGGCACCTATTCCTCTTAGCTGATCCTATAATTGAGAAAACCATCCTCAACATCTCTGTAAGAAAAAACCACAACTCAGGTTTAGATTCTTGAAGACGGAGAAGGGATGCAACCCCTGCTGTCTCAAAAGCCAGCACCCTGTCACAGTTAGGTGTCCAGCAGCCAGACACCACTCTATTCTTGGCTCAGAGGGCAGGGACCTGCTACATCTGGGGCTCAGAATGCAGGCAGCCAGCAGCAAGGTAAGTAAGTCCCTGATGCACAAGAGCTGAGTAATGGAGTCTGTTGGCTGCGTTTCGGCCTGTCTCACTCCTCCCCCAGGCGGGCTCCTCCCTTGCCCAATTCTTTTTTTCCTGCGTCACAAACACAAAATGGAGTTAGCTAAGAGCAAAAACAATCTGTCTAAAATGGCTGAATGCAGTGGGGAGTGCCAGGCAATAAAGCAAAGGGAAAGGGCACCCCCTGCTGTCCAACAGAAGGACCCTATTTTTTTTCTTCACTATTTTTGCACATGTTAAAAGAATCCATTCTACAAAGTCCAAGCTAATTTTGTCATGAATCTTGATTCTTACGTTGAATTCTAAAATTTAAGCAGATTGAGGCACGAGAAGGGAAGATAATTTCTAGTCTCTGAAGATAAAGAGTCAAGACACAAAGTCAGCAGCCTGAGTCCCAGTGACCACTGAGTTCCAGGTCAGAAACAGTTTCTAAGGGCCCCCAGAACGGAAGGGAAGTCCCACTACGTAGCAGAGTATTCCCCAACTGCAGTAATGAGCTAATGGCCCCCGGAGTTCCGCAGCTGCAGCCATCACTTCCCCAGGAATTCCTGTCGCAGGCTTCTCTCAATGAAGACCACAAACAGGAAATGGAGGAGAAGGGAGTTGCCCAACATCCTGGAAACTAAATTGTTAAGAACTGCAGGTGGGAGGGAGTAAGTGAGCTAGGAAAAAGACTTTGGGAAAATACTATTGAAACACACCCTGACTTCTAAAGCCTGCAGGGCTTTAAGATTCTGTAGGGCTGAAAGATTTCAGCTGAGTTATACAGACACTCCACCTTGTTCTCACTCACTGACTCAGGACCACACACTCCTTGCTCAGCCTGAGATGAAGCCTGAGGCATTTGTCCCTATCCTACAGGGAACACCCTCCATAATCTCACACTACCCTTCCCTTGAGTAAAAGAGTACTTTATGAGTAGAAGAGAACACATAAGGAAGGTGGAGAAAGTGGAAACATGCTGAGAAATCTGTGGATCCAAGTCACAGGCATCTTCCACTCACTCATAAATGTGCGAGCCTATCCAGCATCCATGAAGAGAGACAAAGGCAGTACATACAATATATGTGAGCACAGAACCACATTAGGAAGTTAAAAAAAAAAAAAGTGGACTCTGGTACCAGTATAGTTCCCTCTGATAAAATATGGCTTTGGGGGGAGAGTCCTAGATCTGCCTAACTTATCTAAAAGATCTGAACACTTATCAGTAAGATTCCCAGGAAATAACAAACTTTCTGTGAGGGTAACATAGCTACGGCATCACCAAATCCTCCCAGCATACAATAAGCCATGTCCATTAAGCTTTACATGAGCTCTCGGATTCTGAGGAAATGCCAAAGCAAGAGGGCCCTACCATGTGCTAATTTAAGAAACTGCCCATGTGGAGGATTTCTACTTTATATTCCCCAGAGCCATAACATACATGAGGGAAAAATTCATCACCTCAAAGCCATCTGTAGGTATACAGCATAGTAGAGAAAACCAGATTCCTATCACTGACCTCCTAGCCAAACAAATACCCACTTGCTAAGTCCCACAGAACTAGGCCACCATGGATGTGCAAGCTCTAAGGAGAGATGAAATAAACTGGCAGAGATGCATAACCCAGAAGGACAAGAACAAAGCTGGACTGAATTCCAAATACAAAACCAAGGGCTAAGAGTTAGGAAGAAGGGAGCAAAAGGAGTCGGAAAGGGTGGCAGAAAAGCAGTATTCGAAATCTGGGTTCTTCTCAAAACATCTGATCACCCAGACAAGAAGTCACTGAGTTTCTCATAGACACTTGCAGAGCACACCCAGGAAGGTGACTCAGTACAGGAGTGCTCAGGAGATCAGCATCAAGGATGTGGGTGGAGGTGGACTAGAAGGACAGAGAGGGGACACTAAGGCCAGAGCACAGGAGAAAAGGCATCAAAAGAAGGCACTAGATATAAAACTTTTGTCTTTCTTTAAAGATATAAGATCCACACATTGCAACTGGCTGACGTTTTTAAATTCTCTTTTAACCTGTATGTTCCTCATCTCGTTTTTCCCCTGGAGATTTATTTGTTGAAGAAATTAGGACTGATCACTGGGAAATGCAAAGAGTGCTGGCCCAGTACTGCAACAGCTCCTAGGAGTAGGTACCTCTGAACATGCCTGCCTTTGTGCCACTCCCTTCCCCTAAATGCTAGATTCTGAACCTAACAGATTTGGGCTCAAATTCTGGCGTGGTATTTACTTGCTATGAGATTTTAATAAATAAAGGACATATTAATTCTGTACTTTCAATTTCTCAGTTATAAAACAAGGATACCACCTGTTAGACCGCACTGTTCCAATGACTGGAAACCAGAGATAATGACCTCCTACCACTCAGAACATCTGACATCAAATAGGTATTCTTGAATCAGACTGAGAAAGAGAAATACCTTTATCTTTTTCTAGGTGCTTGGAGCAATTTTAATCTTTGCTGGGTCTCACCTAAATCCCAAGTAAACTGCACATTTCTAAGGTATTTTCAGTAACAAAGGACCCTAGAAACACCCTCCATTTTAGTCAGGGTCCTCGGAGGAGAAGTAACAGGGTAAGAGCCTAACAAAGAGAACAGATGGAAGAAATACCCAGCCCCCAGCCTGAGTCTGCAATGGCAGCAG
The DNA here is from genome assembly GCA_002007465.1 of Ailurus styani. Taxonomy (NCBI): domain Eukaryota; kingdom Metazoa; phylum Chordata; class Mammalia; order Carnivora; family Ailuridae; genus Ailurus; species Ailurus styani. The sequence goes on along the minus strand of LNAC01000164.1, from coordinate 598,611 downwards.
CTGGTTTTCTTCGTCATACTGTTTTTTTCCCTTCTTTGTTCCTAAGGTGGAAGCCAGGAAAGGGTGGGGAAAAGGGGGGGGGTGAGGGCAGGACCGTCATCACTGTTAACTGAAAGTCACCTGATACTCTCCTCCAATCCCTAGTCTCTGACCTCACAATCTGGAATTGGAGCCAAAACAGCTCAACTGCGCACACCCCGTGGCTGAAAAGAAAAATGCAAGCAAAAGAGGGAAAAGGGGTCAGTGGTCTTTGAAGGATTTCAGCAGTTTTTCTCTCCAAAAGGAAATTTAAACACACACACACACACACACACACACCTCATGTTCTAACCTAATAGATAATGAAAGGAACAATTACAGACTCTAAGAACAGAGTTGAGATTACCATAAAATCAGGAAGGAGCAAAGATTCCACCCCATCTTGCATACATAGGGTTACCAAAGCCCTTCTCTTGTATACCCGGGGTTCCCTCACCCAAGGATGCCAAGAGAAGAAGAAATTGCTTTTTAAATTGGAATCTCATTTTTTTAAGGACAAGCAGGCTAGAATAATTATGAGGAGTGAAGTACAGAGGCTGTTATCTGATCTGTAAAACTGGATATTAGCATCCTACTTTGTAAATACTCACTTCTTAGGTGCAAACACTTCTAAAAACCCCTTTTTAAAGCACCCTGGCGGGCGCCTGGGTGGCTCACTGGGTTAAAGCCTCTGCTTTCGGCTCAGGTCATGATCTCAGGGTCCTGGGATCGAGGCCCACGTCGGGCTCTCTGCTCGGCAGAGAGCCTGCTTCCTCCTCTCTCTCTGCCTGCCTCTCTGCCTACTTGTGATCTCTCTCTCTCTGTCAAATAAATAAATAAATAAATAAAATCTTTAAAAAAAAAATTAAAGCACCCTGGCCACTGGCAAACTTTTTTTTTTTTTTAAGATTTTATTTATTTATTTGACACAGCGAGAGAGAGATTACAAGTAGGCAGAGAGGCAGGCAGAGAGAGAGGAGGAAGCAGGCTCCCCGCTAAGCAGGGAGCCCAATTCGGGCCTTGATCCCAGGACTCTGGGATCATGACCTGAGCCGAAGGTAGAGGCTTCAACCCTCTGAGCCACTCAGGTGCCCGCAAACTTTCTTCTTAACCCTTTTGTTCTTCCCATTAAAAGAAGAAGATGACAGGGGCGCCTGGGTGGCTCAGTCAGTTACGTGGCTGCCTTCGGCTCAGGTCATGATCCCACGGTCCTGGGATCGAGCCCAACATCGGGCTCCATGCTTGGCGGGAAGCCTGCTTCTCCCTCTCCCTCTGCCATTCCCCTCGCTTGTGCTCTCTGGCTCTCTCAAATAAATATAATATTTAAAAAAAAATAAGATGACAACATTATAGAGAAACTGAAGGAAAAGAAATCTAGCACCCTAACAAATTCTGTTGAGTATTCTGGTATGTTCCCTTCCAGTCTTTTACTTCTGCACTTTTCCTGTAAAACATTACGATGAGGGCTGTACATAACAGTATCCCACTTTTCCTGCCTAACACTCTATCTTCAGCATTCTTCCAAAATGCTCTGAAGTCAGGTGCTAGAATTCTAAAACAGAACAGTTACAAGTGTACTAAGTTCTAGAGCAATTATCTCCAAAACAAAAACTGAGAAGGAATAAGAAAAAAACGAAGCAGGTCATCTGTCTCCTTTGAAGACTATAACCCTCTATGGAGTAGCATCCCTATGCTAGTGATGTACACCTCTGCTCCTGCTCAGGAATATAATGCTCCAGAAGTAGGCCAGATGTCCGGAAGGGCCCAGAGCAGAACTTTTCAAGTCTCTTTTCTCCACACCACAATGGCTGGAAGGCTCCAGGAGGCACTGCCATACATTTAGAGTTGAAGTGTTCAATCACTTATTACATAACAGAGTTTGCAGGGAAAACAGGGAAAAAAATAGGAAACACAAGCATGCTAAGTTGCTGGAGCTAGCATTTCAAGAAAGGGACAAATTACTTCATTACCATGTTTTTGGTTTTAGCCTAGTGTTATTAGAAAAGCAATGCATGCTTATTGAAAATTTAGGGCTTTTTTTAATAAGGAAGATCTCTATGTACTGATATGAAAAATCACCAGGATATAGAAGGTACAGAACAACAGAGATAGTACATTACCTCTTGGTAAGGGGAGGGAGGATATGAATCTCGATCAGTATTTGCTTACAATTGCATTTTTAAAAAAAACATTAAAAGCATAATCAAGAAACTAATAAAAACAATCACCTCTAAGGGTAGGGAGGGGAGGGCTGGGACAGATTGACACTAGGGAGGCAATGAGAGTTCTTTATACTATCTTGACTTCTCAACTACCTAGATTACCAATGCAGAAAAACAGGTAACAGAGAAGCAAAAAAGCCCCAGAGGAATTATCCTGTGGTGGAGATATGCTGAGTACTTTCTGAAAACTGGTCTGTCTCTAACCTCATGTTTGCAGGGAGACTGCTCCCATAGTTGCAGAAAAGTAAGTTCACGTCCAACAATTCCTGCAGCTGCTCTGGGCTCCAGCAAGTAGCTGCCTGACAGCACTAGATCACTCACTCTTCTGCTTATCCCACAGCCCAGCTCTGCTCTTGCCATTTCCTAGAGATCCCATTTCTCCTCCTCCATACATCTCCAGTTCCTACTTTGCATGGTGAGAGACTACCTGAAGAACAGGAGTTACATGTGCGCAGCTGCAGCCCCTGCATCCTGATCTCTCACAACTTCATCTTTGTTGTACAACCCAAGAGATCTCTCATCATCTGCCCTCCACCCATCCCCTCCAGCCTCATCAGTCTCTAAGTGGCTCCCGGCTACTTCACAGGCTCCAGAGAACCTCTTCAGAACACCCTTCAAAGATGCCTAATGAGAGACCTGGCCAAGAAGATGGCAAGAGAATTTTGTTAAAACAAGTGCCCCTGAAGTAGAGCCTCCAAAATGTTAGCAGTCTATAGAAAATGTCAAATTGCCCACTAACTGGCCTGTAGGATCTCCATAAAAACAAGGATAATACTTATCCAATGCCTACTCTCAGAAAAACAGCAAAACCTTACCACGAGAAAAAGCAGAGCAGCTTCCAGACTATGGCAGAGAGGAGGAAGACAGTGAGCAGAAAACGGAAAAAGAAATAAAAACGAAACCCGTGGATCTAGCCAGATTACTGCAACTACCACAAACTTACTTAGGTGTTTATTAGAAACCTCTCTTCCTACAGTCCCTGCAACTTCGACTCTGGAGGAGCAGCCCAAGAATTCATACCTTTAACAAGCTCCTATGTAATCCTTACACACACTGAAGTTGGGATTACTGACAGAAACAGACACATAAGTGTAGGGACTGACTTCAAGATGACAGAACTTTACATAATACTGATACCCTTACTGTCTGGTCGAAGCCTCAGACCATTTAAAAGGACACTTTATCAAATATCACATTTGAAACCAGCAGATAATGCTGGATGGTACCATGGGCTTAAAAGATACAGTTTCAGTCTATGCATGCTAAGAAGAGTACTAGAGGCACACAATGAAGTTTGAATAGCTAGAAAGAGGCTCTAAAACTGGATTTCTCTTGGGATAATTAGAAGTTAACAAAAGAGTCGATAGTAAAAACCTCTCTGCACCAGCAAACTCTACCCAAGGTAGGCCAGGGAATTCCCTCAAGGAAACAAATTCAGCATATGGTCTCTGGGAAATTATGAGTACTTAATCAGCAGCAACTTCTATCATGTGCTTCAAATAGCTATTCAGTGGAGACAGAGATGGGATTAGGAATATGTATATATGGGGTTACAAATATGTATATAATGAACTACCAAGCTGGTAAAAAAATAATTTCTCTTTCAGCACTTTAAAAAGAAGGCTAGGGGCGCCTGGGTGGTTCAGTTGTTAAGTGTCTGCCTTTGGCTCAGGTCCTGATCCCAGGGTCCTGGGATCAAGCCCTGCATCGGGCTCCCTGCTCAGCGGGAAGCCTGCGTCTGTCTCCCTCTCCCACTCCTTCTGCTTGTGTCCCCCCTCTCACAGTCTCTGTCAAATAAATAAATACAACCTTTAAAAAAAATAAAAAATAAAAGGAAGGCTATGCTTTCACGAAGTTACCAGACTAAAACAAAAACGAAAACGTTCTCCAGCCTCTTCTGCCCTCCAAAAAATACAAATGTTGCTCCTATTAAAGACAGTAGCTGCAAGGGGGTTGGACCCTTTTGTAAATCGGCAAGCTACAGCTTCCTGTTGTAATTTACTAATCAGTCCTCCAAATGAATTTCCTAACGATAGAGGGCAGCATACCACGCAGTTGGTATCTGAAACCAAGAGAGGTTGCCTTTCTCTAACGTGACTACATCACTCCCAGACGTAACAATGACACATCTAAAACAGAAGCGATCCATGTGCCATCTGGTGGTGAAAAGAAGAAAGTGCACTTTGCACACTGCAGATGTATCAAATTCCTCCAGTTTAGAAAGAATTAAAGTTTAATAATCTTTATCTGATGACACCCTCCCTAAATCTCCACCAGTAAGTCTTCTGTGGAAACTAAACAACCTTCACGCAAAAGTTTTACAATTTTGCATCAGTGTAGCTCTTTATCCCCAAACACTAGTTGTAAAGCAGTAGCAATTTCTAATGCCTTACCTAAGTGCAGCAAAATAGAATGAAACAGACCAAAACAAAGAAAACAACTACAAGCATTTTTTAGCAAGTAATCAAAAGAGTTTCAGCTGATGAGCAGGCAATACCAAAGACAGGTTATGCAAGCAGAAAGAAGGAAAAAAACATAACAAGATCAGAAGTTTCAAACTAAGAAGTATCTTTAGGTTTATCTGTCTCATTTTACTGATGAGGAAATGAAGAGTCAAGGTATGAAGGAAAATTTCTGGTGCAATCTCTTTAATGGTCAGATTAAAACAAGGTATCAGTTTCCCCTATCAGATGTTACCATAAGTAATTTCCTATTTTTGATGGAAGGGTAAATTGGTACAGTCTTATACCCAGCAATGTGGGCCCCCAAATTTATTTTTAAGAATTCAATGTGCAGAAATGCAAGAATACAGAGACAAATATGATTTTTCCTACAGCACTACTTATAATATAAACACTAGTAATTTCTCAGTAATGGATCAGCTGTACAACTTTATATTGCATTTGACAAAATACAACTATCCATCCGAGTGGTTCAGTCAGTTAACCAAATGATTCTTGATTTTAGCTTAGGTCATGATCTCAGGGTTCTGGGATCAAGCCCTGCATGGGGCTCTGTACTTGGCAAGGAGTCTGCTTGAGATTTTCTCTCTCCATCTCCCTCTGCCCTACTCCCCCCACCACCAACTGTGTTCACTCTTTCTCTCTGAAATAAATAAATCTTAAAAAAAAAAAAAAAGAATACAACTATCCATTAGAAATAATGAGGTACATCTCTATGTAATGATATCAAGAGGTGCTGAATTATGGGGGTTTTTTTTAAGATTTTATTTATTTAACAGAGAGAGCGAGATTACAAGTAGGCAGAGAGGCAGGCAGAGAGAGAAAGGAGGAAGCAGGCTCCTGATGCGGGGCTCGATCCCAGGACCCTAAGATCATGACCTGAGCCGAAGGCAGAAGCTTTAACCCACTGAGCGACCCAGGCGCCCTGGTGCTGAATTATGTTAAGCAAAAGGCAAAACAGTGTACCTACCACATGGGGTCACAAAGATTACATTAAAAGTATGTGTATATGCTCACATTTCTGTCATTTATTATCTTTAGTTTCCCTGCCCCTTAAATTTCTAGTAAGCGTCTATGAAAATTTCCCACCTTTCCCCCACCTGAACTACAAAAGGAAAGGATTTCATTTGTTCCTTTATAAGAATAACACATGCAGGTGAAAGGTATGTTAACCATGGTCACTCCAGACAAGGAGAGGGAGATTTTTTAATTTTTATTTTTAGTGTACCCCATGCATTTGTTGAAATGAGGTACAGAAACTGGCTTTAGACAGGGCTGTGGTAACAGAGAGGAAGACAGAGAATGGGTAATGGGGGACGTCCACAGAAGTGCCTCTTCCAATGGCTTCTGTTTTCTCAGTGAAGCAGGAAGAAAACATGCTCAACCAAGAATGAAAATGAAGGAGGTGTTGGGTCTTTGAAGACAGAAAAAGTGAAATAATCATTTAGGAGAATGGGAAGTTGAACAAACTCGAAGTGTTTAATATCCAATTGCCTGGCAGGATCAAGGTGCATGCAACAATGCAAACTGAGCAGACAGGAGCCAGAAAAATGAACCGCCAGTGAGGCAGGAGAATAAGAGTGTCCGCTGTCCTGAAAGCCAAGGGGAGAGAGTCTATCCAGGAGGACAAGGTGTTTGTTTTTTTCCAGCCACATTCACTTGCACTACCTGTGCAGGATGGAGAGAGAGACTGTCATTTTGCCAATCAACATGATGAAAGCAGAGAGGTAATGGAAGGGGAAAACACCGAAGAGAGTCATTATTATAATGATCAGCCATAGAATTTTAGCTGAGGAGGAGAGTGAAGTCATCAAGGAGCAGAAACACAGTGAAAGGTGGTAGGACAAATGACCTGGTTGTCCCAGTGGGGCTGGAAGACTGCAGCGGTCAGGGTTGTAAAGAGAGAGATGTAAAAAGCTAGAACATGGGTGGCATGAAGGTGAGATTGGATTAAGACTGCAGTTGAATGGGTGAGGGAAGGTAGAGGACAAGATCACTGGAAAAGAACAATTCAAGGAACTGTGAAGCCAGCATATTGGTGGGATCACGACCCTGTTGTGTAGAAATTGCTAGGAACTAAGGTGCAAGTGGTCGTGGAATACCGCCAAGAGCGGCCACAGCCAACCTGGCTGAGGAATAAGGAGTAAGTCGGGATGTTAGTAGATGACCGCCACTAAGAGAGGAACTGGGTGATGTCATTTGATGTCATGAGATTCAAAATTATGAGGTTTTGGCAAAGAAAAAGGTGGAATGATCTGAAAGTGGCAATCAACAACAAAGAGGACATCTACACCATCTCTGGGTCCAGTTCCACTGGGATGAGGTTTACAGGAGAAGAAAACCCACCAGACACGAGGGCAAGAAGGAAAGCAGCACTGAGGGAAAGCCAGGTCTCTGTTAGATCAATAAGGTGAAGTTGATGTCAGAGATTTTTCTAGTGGGTTTCAGGTATCAGGGAGTATCAGCAGAGGAAAGTGAATAGGAGATACAAAGAGCCTTATTAAGATTCGGTATGGGAGATGAGGGTGACCTGGAAGTCTGGGGCTCCCTACAGGAAGTAAGATAAACCAAGATAAATAAGCTAATATTAGAGTAAATGAATTCAAGGCAAATAGTGATGGAAAGGTTGGGAGTAGAGAGGGGTATGTGAGAGGGGGTAGTTTATTTTTTTATACCCCTGATGATGGGAGAGGACAATCCGAATGTACAGGGCTCCTCATAACTCTAGGTGATAGGAGTAGATTTAGGTCTTTAATTATTTTTTTTAGAGCGAGAGTGCGCATCTGCACTGCAAGCAAGAGATTGGGGGGTAGGGGTGGGCAGAGGAAGAGGCAAAGAGAGAATCTTAAGCAGGCTCTATGCTGGGCACGGAGTCTGACACGGAGCTTGATCTCACGACCTTGAGATCATGACCTGAGCTCAAATCAAGAGTTGGACACTTAACTGACTGAGGAACCCAGGCGCCCCAGATTTAGGTTTTTTTTAAATCACAAGGAAGTACCACCTGATACAATGGAACTTCCCAAACACTTCACACTAATAGTCTGATCCTACTCAGTATCCAAGAAAATTAGTAATTAAAAGACAATTCCAACAAATACTCACTTGAGTAGTACGAGTCCTTATTCTATACACTTGAGAAAAGTAAGGAACTGATGGAACAGACATCTTTCTGTCAAGAGACTCACTGAGTAAGGTGGAGCATGTTGAGCACTAACAAAATCTTGTTTCAAGGGATTAAAGTTGCAGAAACTGTGAAGATTCACTTGGACATTTCCCAATAAAGAGCCAACTGAAGGAGTGCCACCTAGTGGACAAAAGAGGATCACAGGAAAAGAAATAAGACCCTTCAATCTTGGGGGAAAGAAGGGATTGCTTCCGCACTACAGGCTGTTCTTGAAGCCTAAACCAACAAAACTCTGGGTGAGCAACAGACTATTGTTGCCAACAGTTATGACTCGTGGGACAAGAGCACAAACCTTGGGATCTTGACACAGAGTCAAATCCTAACAAGAATACAGGGCGCCTGGGTGGCTCAGTGGGTTAAAACCTCTGCCTTCGGCTCAGGTCATGATCTCAGGGTCCTGGGATCGAGGCCCGCGTCGGGCTCTCTGCTCAGCGGGGAGCCTGCTTCCCCCACTCTCTCTGCCTGCCTCTCTGCCTCCTTGTGATCTCTCTCCCTCTGTAAAATAAATAAATAAAATCTTAAAAAAAAAAAAAAAGTGCTTTAAAAAAAAAAGGAATACAGGTATTGTTTACGAAATTCTTACCTCCTGGTCAAGATCTTACTTTTTAGCCAGAGTTCTTTCTAAACTCCTGCTGAAAACCACTGGGAGAACTATTCTGATACTCAAAGTTCCCACAATGCACCTCATACTTTAACAGGGAGAGGGTCTAACACATATTGGCCAATGCACACCTACCGAGGGTAACCAGCTTATGGATCTTATGAGCTCCAAAGGTTTTTGGAAGAAAAGAATAAACCTAAAAAAGATAATGCCACTGTACTTAGGACATCAGTTATCACTTCCCACACAGTTTCAAGAGATACTATTTTTCATGGGATCATGTCATCAACAAGAAAGAGTAAAAGGTAGAAGGAATACTGAATGAAAAACTAGTTATCTCATTCATACAAATAATGACCATGATCACCACAGTGATGAAAATGTTCCCCCGAAAAAGTTGGAAAAAAAAAAAAGTTTAACTACTGAACACATTCCCAAGGAATTCAAGAGAGCGTCAACAAAAAGACTATGATAAAAGACTCCTTGCTGATCACCATAAGGATGGTGAGAAAGTGAAAAGACCTCAAAGTTTTTTAGTACTGCCTATCGGGTCTGAATTCATAATATCCCGTGACAAAGAATAAACTAAGTAAATCTGTGATTTATAGGAAGTCAAGAGTTCAAAAACAAGAGACTAATCTTGCTTGAAAAAATGTGGAAGAGAAAATGTAGTATACATAGGAAGACTGGTTTGCCTCTCTGGGTTCGTCTCTGAGTACAAAGGCTCACATCTTCCTGAACCATAATGTACACAGCGGCTGGACCCCTGACCACAGGAAGCAGAGTAGTGAAGAGTGAGGCGGCTGTTTTCTTTAATGTCCGTTCCTAGAGTAGGTATACAGGAAGTTTTGGCTATCAGTAAAATATAAGGGGGATACAGCCATGTCTAACAAATAACAGAGACTTGTGTTTAGCAAGTAAGAGAGGAAATAATGCAACATTATGAAAACTTTGGGTCCAAATAACTTCCTCATCAAGCCTGGCAACTACTGGCCTAAAATCATTTAAGTAGGACTTCCACTGTACTAGATAAGCAGGCCTTATATCTCCAACTGGATTCGTTTTGTTACAGTTGAATATACTAGAATCAGAACATGTTTCCTCTTCTTCAATCCTAAATATCCAGCATTTTACCTGCTTTCCCTAATCTGTTGTTCCTTTTTTGTACTAAGAGTGACCTGCCAGTTCAAGGACTAAAGAGAAGTGTCTGAATGAATGAAGTGGTTGCAAAAGCCAGCAAATTCCCTTCTTTCATCGTCTGTCTGGATCTAAACTTCCAGAAGTTCTTAGGACAGGGACATATGCTTCTGGGAAGCAGAGGGCTAGAGCAAAGACTTTGGAGTCACACACTCCGGAGTCTGGATCTGGGCTCTGGCACTTACTATATAGCCTAGGAAAAGTTATTCAAGCTATGTCTCTAATTCTTTTTTTTTTTAAGATTTTATTTATTTTATTTGACAGAGAGAGAGATCACAAGTAGGCAGAGAGGCAGGCAGGGAGAGGCGGAAGCAGGCTCCCCGCCGAGCAGAGAGCCCGATGCGGGGCTCGATCCCAGGACCCTGAGATCATGACCTCAGCCGAAGGCAGAGGCTTTAACCCAGTGAGTCACCCAGCGCCCCATGTCTCTAATTCTTTATCTGAAGGACAGAATATTTATGGAGTGGTAATGAGTATTCATCTACCATTTAACTATATCATTAATACTCAGACTATGAATAAGAGACTTGGAAACTGAAACTGGCTACCTACTTGAAAAGCAGGATTAGGGATAAAGATCTTCTGAAATTTTATACTGGACATATTTAAAGTACCAGAAGCAAAAGAAACCTTGCTTTCATACTGAGGAGATGTGGGTCCTCTGAGTGCTCACCTCTGAAGTTGCTAAAGTTTGATTTTCCTTCCCTGAGAAAAACTTTAACAAAGAAACCAAACAAAGCCTTTTTTACTGAAGTGTTTCTGGGTTGTTGTGAGCAAGGGGGCTATCGGGAAGTCTGCACTGAGTTTGCCGGCCTGAGCACCAAGAAAAGTTCAAAACAGCATCAGGAAAGGCATAGGCAAATTAGCACGATCACAGTAGGAGTTACAAGTGGCATGGGGTCCCCACATAGCACTTCTGGCTGCTACCTGAGGCCCCTGCAGATGGTATTAAAGCAACTATTTTGTTCCCAAGAGACATGTTCAACACACCCCAACACTCTAATACCTCTTGCATCATCAGAGATTTACAGACTAATGCAAAGGAAAAGAAAACAGATAAAGAGAGAAGAAACAAATAAATCAGACAACATTAAAGTCAGTAAAAATCCAAAGAAGAAAGAATTTTTAAAAGGGGGAGGTAGTTCTTATTTGGGGGGAAATGAATGATAACAGACACAGCAAGGGCAATGAGCAGCAGGGAAGTTCTGTTGTGCTTGAGTGCTGCGGGTCACTCAGAGTCGGGTAAACAGTAAATACGATTGTATCTGACAGGAAAATTACATCATTGAGATTTAGAATGTCTGGAAAACTGCTCATGATTTAATTTTTGAGAACACATCCCCTAGTGTTTCCTAATGGAAAAACAAGGAAATTAAGACAGAGTGCCAATTTAACACCTGAAAGTACTAACTGAAGGTAAAGATACTTATTTTTTATTTTTTTTAAAAAAGATTTTATTTATTTTATTTGAGAGAGAGAGATAGAGACAACATGAGGTGGGGAGGGTCAGAAGGAGAAGCAGACTCTCTACCAAGTAGAGGGCCAAATGCAGGATCCTGGGACTGCAGGATCATGACCCGAGCCAAAGGCAGCTGCCTAACCAACTGAGCTACCCAGGCACCCAAGAATCTAAGGATATTTAAAGACTAGCTACAAATTTCCTTCATTACAAGAGCAACAATCTAGTAGCATGGATTATTACTACCTGAAAATCAATACTCCATTAAACTAAATCAACTAAGTCATACTCTTTTTTTTTTTGGATTAAGATACAGAGTTTTCTAAGAATAATTTGGGGGTGGTGGGGAGAACAAAGGCTGGAAGAAAGTTAAAACCTTCAATGAAAAGAAAGTAGTCCAGGGCAGAATCTTAAAGCTGAAGGAGCGTTAAAAAGTGTAGTTACACTGCTGAAAATGAGAAAAGATGACACAGGGTCTTGCTCGGGTATTTTTAAAACACTATCAATTCACAGTGAGAATAAAATGCCAAGGAAAACCAGGAAAGTGCAGAAAACTCACTATAATCACTAGTAATACAAATGTACAGAGGAAGGGGGTGGTCGAGGCGGGAGGAAAGGGGCCCGGCCGGCGTGCAGGTGGAGTGGTGCTCAGGGCACAGGTGTGAGAAAGGGACTTAAGCCAGAGGCCAACACAGGGGTAGATTCTTTGACCTACACATTAGGAAATCATTTGATTTTGAGTTTCTCTGTCAACTTGTCTTCACTGATATACTAGAATAGCCTAAGTGGTCATTATCCCTGGATTTTTCACTAAGCAGGTGGAAGTCAACCCCTTGGCTACACTTTAGTTCAGCAGATGACAGTTCTTCTAGAATACAAGACCACTTTGCCCTGAGTGAAAGGCAAGGGGTCACGCCTGAGCCCAGCAATCTTACACTCTCAGATAGACACACTTAACTAGGGGCCACCAAGGGCACCTAGCAGTGTTAGGCTCCTTAACAGAACAAAATGCAGCCTGGTTCCATCAGTTCACTTAAGGAAAAAAATAATAAACTCTTATTTACTGGGGCTGAGGCGGATGGCGGAGAGAAGAGGGGGAAATGCTCAAAAGTTGCACATAATTTTCATCACTAGGGTCAAAATACACCTCTAAGGAAACAAAAAAACTGTAAGATGGAAATACAGAATTATCAGGCTATAACTGTCATTAAATTCAAATACTGTATCTCTCAGGGGAAAGAACTACAAGTGCACTGTCACAAGGCAGTACAAAACCACAAGAATTAGGAAGTGAAGAAAGAAGAGGGCAAAACAGATCAGCTCTTCTAGAACAAAGGGGAAGATAAGAAGGTGAAGAAGAAAAGCACAAATTTATACAAAAAACCACGGACCAGAAGACAAGATCACTAGATCTGGTCATTTAACCTTGAGCAAGTAACCTATATTCATTTTGAACATGCTACAGAATGGAGATAATACACAACCTGCTTATCTCTTAAGGCTTTTTGGCAGGTCCAAGAAATAGTATGTGTTAATACTTGGAAGACTATAAAACACAACAGTAGTGTAAAGTGATAGTATTAGTACTTAAGGTGTCCCTCACCTTCCAAAGAAAGAACAACTATATGGCAGCTTCGACTTAAACTTAAAACAACTGTCTATGCTGTCAGTTAAACATCACAGCTACTGGTCCTTCTGGACTCTTAAAAAAAAGAGAGAGAGAGAGAAGCTAAATCGATCTCCAATCTCATCTCAGTTTTCTAAAGAGAAACTCCTTTACATCTGTTACATCTTTTCTCTAGTGTTCAAGATACCCAATTAAAAGGCTCTTCTGTTTTCTTACCTTTTGAAGCTGGAGGAACAAAGGGTCAGGAAGATGAAAGCATCAGATATCGAAAAGAAATGGAAGAAAAGAAAAAGAATCACACATGGTTGTTATAGTAGACAGTCACTCAATCACCTAACCTGTTAAAGACTGGCCCAACCCTTATTAATTACATTTGTAGGTCTGGGATGGCACCTTAAAGAATAGTGCCAGAATCCATCTGAGAGTATTATCAAAATGGGCCCATAATGAGCTTCATGTCACCTTAATCTCATATCCCCAACATGTTATACTGATAAAAAATACTTACATGCAAAAAAAAAAAAAAAAAAAACTGGGGAAGAAAAATACCAAAATGCAAGTTTTCTTTCCCAACCCCAGTGTCCCCAGAATACAAAAGTATCTTAATTTCTTCCGAATGGGAAAAACCATCTCCTTTCAACCCTCACCCAGGGAAGGGAAAGGAATGGGAGACCAACTTAAAGGATACTCAAAGTCCTATACTGAACCTGTGCATGAAAGAGGAAAGTACTCACTCTTGGTCTGGGCAGAAAAGGTCAGAGTAAGTTTGGCGAAAAGTTCATTGTTCTCAAAGCGGTCCTCCTTCACCTTTGTCCAGAAGCAGTCCTGGGACAGGTCCTCAGCAACAAACTGTGGATATGGGCAGGGTGTTAAGAGTTACTAAGCAGAGCCCTGTTCTGGGATATTTATGTTTTCTGGCAGCCAGAAAACTGCCCCAGATGCAGAAGAGGTGGGTAGTGGTTCTGAGCAATGTCTTACTAGAGTAAGACTAACTGGAGACTCAGAAGGGCTGTGCTCTGCGTGGAAGGATCCAGACATAGTGTTTCCAGTTCATTCAAGAGCTAGGTTCACTTACGCTACTTATCCTCCTTCTAACCTCAAATCCTCTAAACTTAGAAGTACTGAAGCTATATTTCACATCTTCCCTTATTCTACATTGTATTCTCTCCATCAATTTGGTTAACTATGACAAATCTGTTCATTTTGAAAGTAAATCCCTAAGCTCCTTCAACTTGGTTTCTGGAAGCAGAAGGCTGAGGCAGAATCATAGGGGCCTTGAACGCAGAGTGGAAACAATACTGTGCCATGCACACATGTCCTCTGTAGCTAATTTATGGGGAAGAGGTAGCAGGGTGTATCCATAAATCCACAACTCTCAGATCAGCACCTTTATCAGCAGCTTACAGACTGGTGAAATGACTATTATCAAACTGAGGGTAACCATGGCACTCATATCCTCAGAGAAAAAGCCAAAAGCATTAACTTAAGGATATGTTTAGGTTTTGTAGCAGACTAGAAAGCTCAAAGAATTCTCCAGTGATGTTTGGCACACAGAAGATGCCTAATATGTGCTGAGTAAACATTAAGTGTGAATGGAACCTGAAGACAGAGAGATGCCAGCCATAAGAAATGGAAGCCCACCTGGGCACAAAATACAAAGTAGGAAACTAAATTGGTTTCTTAAGATCTACTCAGGAAAAAATGGACAGAAATTCTCACCTTGGACCAATTTGGCCTTCGGAGTTGCACCTCTGGTTTATAAAGCTTCTTTGGGGTTAATCCAAATGGCAGAACTGGGGCTGCAGGAACTCCAAATCCAAAGGGGGGTGGTGGAGGCATACCCATTCCAGGTGGAGGTGGAGGAATTCCAGGACCACCAGGAATTGGAGGGGGTGGGGGGATTCCAGGACCACCAGGAAGAGGAGGAGGCGGTGGTGGCATTCCTGCTCCTCCAGGCAAGGGAGGAGGTGGGGGGATACCAGCACTCCCAGGCAGAGGAGGAGGTGGGGGGATACCAGTAGCCCCAGGCAGAGGAGGGGTTGGGGAGATGACAATAGCCCCAGGCAAAGGAGGGGGTGGGGGGATGCCAGCACCTCCAAGCAAAGGAGGGGGTGAGGAGACGCTAGCACCCCCAGGCAAAGGAGGGGGTGGGGGGATGCTAGCACCCCCAGGCAAAGAAGGTGGTACAAGGGTGCCAACACTTCCAGGCAAAGGAGGGGGCGGGGGGATACAAGCACTCCCAGGCAAAGGAGGGGGCGGTGGAGGAGGAGGAATGGTATGACCTCCAGAAAGAGGAGGTGGCGGGGGTATGCTAAGCTCTCCTGGTAAAGGAGGGGCTGGGGGTGGAGTAACAGTGCCAGGAGCGGGGGGAACAGTAGCACTGCTAGGAGGGGCTACAGCAGTAACTGCAGCAGAGAGAGAAGCCATTTCTTTCTTGGCATCTTCTAGTTCCTTGGACAGCTTGGCAACCTAGAGGAACATCAATGGAAGTACTCTTCAGTCCACTTCAGGGACCACTGGGGTTGGAAAGGACCTAAAAAATTACTTAATCCAGAGTTCTATTTTTCAGTGAAGACACTGAAAGGAGTCAGACAGATGAAATGATTCACCTAAAGTCACATAGATATTTAGAATTCAGGTCCTCATGTTCTTAGTTCAGCATGCTAAGCATTAAAAAGGCAACTTCAACCTTTATGTTAAATTCTCCCTTTAATTAGAAAATGCAAAGTTCAAGAAATGAAATATTCTGGTGAGATAAGCACATAAGTGATCAAGTTATCAGATACCACGTATCATTTAAATAACTGTAACTGCAAAGAGTGTGGCCATTAATCTGTCCAGAAATAGTTAAAATAAGAGAAAATTTAGAGTTCTTTTGGTTTTTACTCCTGAATTTATGAGATGACTCTAAGTTTCTTTCTGGGTAGTACTATGACTCCTTTTATTCTCCATATTGTTCATATTTTCCTAATTTTCTATCTTGTGTGTTACCTCAAAATCAAACAAAAAACAGTAAATGATTTTTAAAATAAGCATCATCTAACTAGATCACCTATTGGTAGCTAACCTTCCCTAGGAGTAAGATGACTGACTCCTGCTCCAAAACAGGCCCATCCTGAGACTGCTGATAGCACAGAGGTCACTCTGCCTTCCCTGCTCAGACATTACCTCTCCTGTGAGCTGAGACACCTCTGCTTGCAAGTCCTGTTTCTCTGTGGCAATCTGCTGCTTTTCAGAATTCAAGGCATCCTTTTCTCCCTGAAGATCCTGGAGCTTCTGCTCAAAGTCGCTTTCCATCTTTTTCATTTCTACCTGTAGCTCATGTCGGGCTGTTAACTCTGAGTCCAACTAAAGGAGAAAGAAATTAGGCTCCTAGTAAACTCTCCAGGAAGAAGTAAACTGTTACTCCGCAAAATTCACTGTTTTGTCCCAATCCTTTACAGAGCTCACTTTCCCAGGAAATGCCTGGGAAAAAAAGACCACCATAATTTTGAACTCAAAATCAAGGTTAAAGAAGAGGGAACCAGGGATCATTTCCAGTCTATCTAATTTGGGGAGTTCTAAAAACATACATAAACAACCTGAAACAAATACTGTATGATTTCACTTATACGTGGAATTTAAAAAACAAATGAATGAACAAAAAAAGCAGAAATGAACTGATAAAAACAGAGAACAAAGAGGTGTTTGCCAGAGGGAAAGGGGGTAGGGGATGGGCAAAATGGGTAAGGGAGTGGAAGGTACAAGCTTCCAGTGATGGAGTAAGTCACAGGGACGAAAGGTACAGCAGAGCAAATATAGTGAACAGTATCGTAAGAGTGCTGTATGGTGACAGATCATAGCTACACTTGTGCAGAGCACAGCATAATGTACAGAGTTGTTGAATCACTATGTTGTGCCCCTAAAACTAACCTAACATTGTATGTCAACTGTATTTCAATTAAAAAAAAACAGGGTGCCTGGGTGGCTCGGTCAGTCAAGCATCTGACTCTGGATTGCAGCTCAGGTCATGATCTCAGGATTGTGAGTTCGAGCCCTGTGTAAGGCTCTGTACTTGGCACAGAGTATGCTTAAGATTCTCTTCCTCGCCCTCTGCTTCCCCCTACCCCGCTCTTGTACTCTCTCTCTGTAAAAAAAAAAAAAAGAAAAAAAGAAAAAAGAACGAACCTAAATTTTTAAAAGAAATTTAACATTGTTAAGACATTTACACCAGAGCAGCTATGGTGTATAATCCCGGCAGCCTCTAGGAGCAAAACCCTATCAACCACAATAGAAGTCCTAACAACTGAAGAGAACAAAGGAATTGAGACATATTCCAGTCCCTGTTGCTCTCGGGTAAGAGGCCCAAGATGCCAGCAAAACCTCAAGAGCTGTTATACGTGAGAGTCATCTGTCATTCCTGTCCTACCCAGGGGCTCAAGAACTGCGTACCACTGACTCCTCAGCATCACGTCCATCTTTGTTTCTCCAGGGACAAACCTATACCAGAAAGGTTCCCCTAGGAACTGCTACTGGGTACTGAATGCTTGCAAAATATCATAGGTAACAGTTTCACATGTCAGAAAAAAATCATAATCCTTAAAAAGAAAAAAAAAAAAGAAGAAAGGCCCTCAATTTTTTGATCTCTCACACACACCTTTTTTTCCAGTTCTGTAGCTTTGGCTTCAGATTTCTCCACCTTTGTCTTATCAATCATTTGATCTGAAAAGAAAGAGTCAGTAAGTGAAGCTCCCAATTCTCTTGTCTTTCCCTCTCACTACCTACATCCTTCAAAATAACCAAAGGGCAATCTTTTGTCCATCTGTTTATTTTTATTACCCTTCCTCATGTTCTGCTCTAGACAAAGAAATGAATCTTTCAGTTAGTTTAACAGGCAATTTCTGAGTGCCTGTTATATAGTATGGCCACCCTGCTGGATGGCCTGGAGAGTGCCTACAAGTGGGACTTAAGAATCTCTGAGACCAGCAGGAATCACAGATAATAAGTAAAGTCCCTTCAAAAGATAGGGTGATATTTGAGTAGGGGTAAATTTTTATATTTATACAACAATAAACTAAAGGTCTGTATATTCCTAGTACAAAAGTTGGTTATCACCTAAAGACGAAAATGGAAATACCTGGAGACTAGAAAGATACCTTCTCTGAAAATTTCATTGGAAGAAAGTTAAAAAATGAAAGGCAGAGCAATGTTTTAAGGAGCCAGACAGCAGAATATACTTACCAATCAACCCCTCAAT
Source organism: Ailurus styani (assembly GCA_002007465.1). NCBI lineage: Eukaryota > Metazoa > Chordata > Mammalia > Carnivora > Ailuridae > Ailurus > Ailurus styani. Next base: position 580,602 of record LNAC01000164.1, on the reverse strand, counting down.
ATCAATCTGGAGGTGCCGGCACTTGAAGTCAGGATCAGCCCCATTCTTGTGCAAAACTATCTGAGAAATACATTCCTCAATCAACTTATAGTACTGCGGTCTGTGGAAGAAAGAGAAGAAGCTATCAGAGTAAAATCAAAATATAATTTTCCGAAGCATTCAGGATCAGGAAAAGTTAACTGCTTCGATAAGAGAGAGACCTGAGACGTGTTCCTGAAAAGACCTTTTCATAAAACTAACAGAAGTATACTGCCATGCTAGGAAACTCGCTATTCTAAACAGCTACATCTTCTTCAGATAATCAAAACTTGCTGCCATCTACCTCCTGGTGCCAATCATTTCCGATCAAAAACTTAGGCTTGATCTCTTCTGTAATAGATAGCACTACCGCTGAATCTCTACTTCTAGGCAACCTGAAAGAACCTTAAATGGGTACCTCTCTTTGCTATCATCTTAACCCCATCTCACTTCCCCTCTCCAAAAAAAGGACATTTTACCTTATACACTCTGACCTCTTCCATAAGGATGCATTTCAGTCAGATTAAAAGGACAACTCCTTTTCTGTGACTAAATATGAACGGTAATCCTTGTCTTTGTCTCTTCTTTTTCCCTTTTCAGACAGTCTCTGAATTTAAGGATTTTGCTCTCTCAGGCTCAAATTCAATACTTCTCACAGGTATACCATCTTACCTGGCCTCATAGTCATTTCGGACCAAGAGCAGGTGCTGCAGGATGGACAGGAAGTGTGGCTCTGCCTTTGAATCCTTCACTGTGTTTAAGAGAATCTGGAAGACATCACTGAAGTCGGTGAAAAAGGGGAAGAAGCTAAGGAAAGCATATATTTAGAAACCATGTTTGACAGGTGGACTGCCCTACTCTTGGCAAAAGTCACAAGATGCCACTTCTATTCTAACAGCCGCCTTGCCTATAAACATTACCCACAATTTTAAGCTCCATAAACTTCCTTAGGCCGAGGGACTAGTGGCCTGGATAGTATTATACACAGAGATAGAGGATTTCCAGTACTAGGCCTGGAGATGAAGCAGTAGACAGAAGTGAAACAGTAACTACACATAAGTCACTTGTGTCAAATAGCAGTATGCAGCCAAACTACTCCCTCTCTCAGTCTCAGGGACACAAAGAGGAAAGCAAATTACAAACCCACCTCTGGCTTATGCATATTCTCCAAAGACCGACTCTACACCGTAGTAAGCTAAGATTTCATATTCTAGGAGGTATATACTCATTTTGATAGCTACTTCCATGTCGAGGAATCCTCAGATCTCTGGTCCACGCTGAGGTAAATAAAGCACACAGCAATCAAAAGACACATGCTTCTTCTACTGAGAAGACATGCAGGCTGATGCCCTGTTCTGAGTCATCACCCCACACGATTCTGTACAGGGATCTACACTGAATGTTTCATGTGTCCTGAACCCAGTTCATAAAAGGATATTCCATCTCCATTCGAATGTCATCCAGCCGTCCCTTAAGGTCATAGGAATCTTCTTCTCCTTGTTCATCAAACACATTTAGTTGCACTCTCATATCATCATTTTCAATCTCTCGAAGGTCCTGTCAATGACCAAAGTACAAGTCAGGGAACCTAGAAGTGTTCTCTGCTGGCTAGAAACCCAAGCCTTTTGACCTGGTTCTTAAACTGAAAGCCAAAGTGACACTAGAGATGATGGGGCTCTAAGAGCCAGCAGCGTGCAGCATGGCCATCCTCATAATGAAGAGCTGCAGCTCACCTGCAACACCTGATGCAGCCCCAAACGCATCAGTTCACTTCGGATGTGCACTCGAAAGTCAAGTTCTTCGGCTGGTGTGATGAGAGCATTGATCAACTGTAGACAGCCCACCTAAAGTAAGAAAATTGGGAAGCATGTCATTGCAGACTCCTAGAGACCAAGATTTCATTCTCTTTACATGCATGCTGAAGGCCCCAAATGTAGTGTAGAAGACGCAGTTCGAAATGACAAGAACAGCTTTCTACTAGAGCAATAAGACCTGATTTGAGCCCAGGTTTAGAGAGCTCAGAGGTCTAAATGATTCCAAGGATTTGACGGGAGACTTTGTTCTCAGCCTTGGCTTTCCTAGCATATAAATAGAAAGCACGCCTTTTCCCCATCTCATAATAAGGAAACCTGCTCTTTCTCTGCCTTCTTGGAGAGAAGGATTATCATTTTCCCTTCAGAACAAATCCTGATATATAAAACGTATACAGAAGCAACTCATTTCATTGTACTTTATTTTATCGCACTGCTCTGTATAGTTTTTTTTTTAAACAAAAAAAATTTTTTTTTAAAGATTTTATTTATTTATATGACAGAGAGAGATTACAAGTAGGCAGAGAGAGAGGAGGAAGCAGGCTCCCTGCTGAGCAGAGAGCCCGATGCGGGCCTCGATCCCAGGACCCTGAGATCATGACCTGAGCCGAAGGCAGAGGCTTTAACCCACTGAGCCACCCAGGCACCCCAAAATTTTTTTTTTAAACAAATTTTTTTTATTTTTTAAACAGGTCTGTGGCAACCCTGTGTCAAGCAAGTTTATCAGTGCTAATTTTCCAACAGCACTTGCTCACTCACTCTTGTCTCTGTGTCGTATTTTGGCAATTCTCAGAGTATTTCAAACTTCTTCATTATTATTTTATTTGTTATGGTCATTTGTGATCAGTGATTATGATATGCTGAAAGCTCATATGATAGTGTTTTTAAGCAATAAAATATTTAATTAAGCTAGCTACATTGTTGTAGACATAATGTTATTACACACTTAATAAACCATGGTATAGAGTAAACTTAACTTCTAGATACATGAAACTAGGAAACCAAAAAATTCATTTAACTCACTTTACTGAGATATTGGTTTTATTGTAATGTTCTGGAAGCAAACCTGCAGTATCTCCAAGGTATGCCTGTAGCTGGGAACCATTCTATATGTTCTATTAAAAGGTCAAATGAACCTAAGTCCTTCCATCTTGAATTCTATTCTTGGACACAGTTTTGGAGGATACACTTGCCTTGAGTGCAATGGAGGTCCCACTTTTTAATCCATCCAACAATGGCTGGAAGCGTTCCACCTCATCCATCTCAGCTCTTTCAGTCATCGCCGTCAAAACCCTTTCATTCCTGCCCAGGAGAAAGGAAAGGGAGAGAAATGTCCAGATGCCCTGGCACAGACAGGTATAACAAGTAAATTATACAGGGGCACAGATCAGTTAGAAAGTAGAACATTATCAACTGTCCAGACTTCCGGCATTATTCTCCTCATCACCTAGGGCAGGGGTCAGAATCTGGTGAAAGCTAAGGACAATCTTCTCAGAAAAATGTATTCCCTAAAACCCATTCCTAGACTCTTATCTATGGATACCAAATTAGAACACCTGTTCGATGGAGTATGAACTGGTATAACTTTTGGAGGGGTTGATAACAGTATCAGTTTTAAATGCACATAACGTTTGGCTTACTTCTAAAAACCTATCTGACGTAAATGCATAAATGTGAAACAATATATGTATGAAGATATTCATTATGGCATCATTTGTAATAGTAAAACTTCTTATCACCTAGAGCAGTGGCCAGAATCTGCTAAGAAAAAAAAAATGTCCACCTAAATGTCTAGCAACGGGGAAACTGTTAAATACATTATGGGACATACATACTATGGAATGCTAAACAGCCACTAAAGATCTTTAAGTAGATCTTTAAGTACTGACACAGAAAGCTATTTAAGATCAACTGTTAAAAAAAAAAGATGAAAAGAAATGAATGGTATGATTTAGTTTTTATTAAACCAAACTGTTTCACAGCAATAAAAATCTAACCTTTGCATGTGATTTGTTTTATAGGCAGAAGCCATCATTCCTTAGTTCTAACATTCCACCTTTTGGAGTGACAGAAACTATCTTAAAATCCAGGAAATACAATTTACTTGTGCTAGAAAAAAGAAATCTGTAAGACTGTACCCCAGCCATTAACACTGGATGCCTCTGCAGAAAAGGATTTACTGAAGAGATGAGGCCGTTAAATTTTACTTTACATACTTCTATATTGTTTGAATTAAATAAAGTTGTGTTACTTCTGAATTAAAACAAAGTAAAAGCAAGCCTCGCCCTAGGCGATAGAGACATTAACAGAGCTCTAGGAAACACCTTGCAGATTACCCCTTTGAAAACCAAGGGTGTGCTGAGGACAGCACCAAACACCTCACAGACCTTCTTAAACATAATGATTCACGGTGTTCATGCCTTGGTCTTAACTTACCTAGTATTTAAGACAAAGTGTACACCCAAGCAACTCAGTTTTCCTCTACACTAGGGAAGGTGGTCAAAAAGAGAATGGAGGGGGCGCCTGGGTGGCTCTGTCATTAAGCATCTGCCTTCGGTTCAGGTCATGATCCCGGGGTCCTGGGATCAAGCCCTGCATCAAGCTCCCTGCTCAGGGGGAAGCCTGCTTCTCCCTCTCCCATTCTCCCAGCTTGTGTTCCCTTCTCTTGGTCTGTCAAATAAATAAATAAAATCTTAAAAAAAGAGAGAGAAAGAGAGAGAGAGTGAGAGTGAGAGAGAGAGAGAGAGAGAGAGAGAGAGAATGGAGAAGAGCTATAACCCAGTCACATACATGTCCTCTGGCTGTGGTAAGATACAAAGAGCAGAAAGCAGCTTAGCTGCATCAATCATCATGTTGGGAACAGCTGGATCCATGGCTCTGACCAGCAGCAGGATTCCTTCTTCTGTTTCCAGCATGGTCTTGATTCCAAACTGGAAGGGTAAGAACAGAGAAGGGAGGCTTAATGATGACAGCATCTAACCAATAACAAAGTTAGGGGTGGTTATGGGTTGAATGATGTTCCCCCCTAAATTCTTATGTTGAAATCCTAAGCCCCAACTTCGGAATATGACCTTATTTGGAAATAGGGTCACTGGCAGACGTGATTAGGTAAGTTACAACAAGGTCATACTAGAGTAGGGTCGATCCTTAATCCAATATGACTGTTGTCCCTGCAACAAGGAAACATGTTGACACAGACATGCACAGAAGAACACCACCTTGTGAACACAAAGGCAGACACTGAGGTGAGTCATCTAAAAGCCACGGAATGCCAAAGACTGATACCAAGCTACCAGAAGCTACAAGAGAGGAACGGAAAATACACTCTCCCTCACAGCCCTTGGAAGGACCCAATTCTACCAACACCTGGATCTTGGATTTAGGGCCTCCAAGAACTGTGAGACAGTAAATTTCTGTTGTTTAATACACAGTTTGCAGTACTTTGTTATAACAGCCATAGCAGACTAATACAGGAGGCCTCTTCCCAGCATAAATAGGGATGAGTATAAATATAACACAATTTTATATTAGATACAATTCTAGGTCTCCAAGAATAAAAATCTTTGATTCTTACATTTCTTTTAAATGCCCCTCACATCCAATGGGGTGAGTAAACTGTAACAAAATTAAATACTGAGGAAGACAGATCTGCACTCTGGAGCAAACAACTGTGAGATCCCTGAGTTTAAATGAAAGGAAGGATGGAGGAAAGGAAGAAAGGAAGGAAGGAAAGAACGAATGAAAGAAAAGAGGCAGGGAAGGAGGGAGGGTAGGTAGATTGATTCTACAGTAGGAACAGTATGGAAAGCAAACAAGCAGAAAATAAGGCTTCCAAAAATAATAAAAACAGATCAGGAAATTCAAAAATTGGCACAACAAAATATAAAAAGAGGAAGGAAAGTGAGCCTACCTTCTGAAACCGATATCAAAACTAGGAAAAAAGGTCCACAGAAACACACATATGTGGGAATCAAAAAGTTGTAATACTAGAAGGGAAAGCTACCAGTCTTAAACTTCATATCCCTAGGTCCTTTTTGGAGTTTACCAATAGAAAAGAAGAACAGGGGTCATGATGACAGTTGGAATGAGAATGGGAAAAATCTCACCTTGTTGTTCATAAATGCTTTCAAGCAACGGATGATCTCATGCTTATTACGGCTATCGTAGCTTCTGTGTGTAGAAGACATACTTTATGAATTCCCTTTATTGTATACCCCCCTCTCCCATTTGACTTTTCAATCTTGTAAACACAGGTCTTCGGAATATCCCCAACTAGTAGCTGAGTAAATTCTAGCACATAGCAATTCGCCCGGAAACACTGGCAAAAACAGGTAGTTGAGAGGAACTACCACCATCAGACCTCTGGTTAATCATCTCAATATCCAAGAATTTAGTACTACATTAAAATCTTCTGTTTGGGCGCCTGGGTGGCTCAGTGGGTTAAAGCCTCTATCTCCGGCTCAGGTCATGATCTCAGGGTCCTGGGATCGAGGCCCGCATCAGGCTCTCTGCTCAGCAGGGAGCCTGCTTCCTCCTCTCTCTCTGTCTGCCTCTCTGCCTATTTGTAATCTCTCTCTGTCAAATAAATAAATAAATAAAATCTTAAAAAAAAATAAAATCTGTTTAACTCACTCTAGGCTTTTTTCTAAGTGCTAACTTTGATCAGGATAATATCCCAACTATTACTGCTTGCTTCACTAAGTCAAAGGTTTCAAGCCTGTCCATTCAGGAGGTAGAGGCCCTATGTTTGGTTTTGGAAAGATCCTAGTAAGTAGAGAAGTCACCATGGGTCAGGCTGACTTCAAGGTAGCCTAAGACAGTCCAAGATATCCCAAGAACTATTCAAACCCTGAAGATGTCAGAAAGCTAGTCCTAAATTCATCAAGCATAGTGTAAGACCTTTGAATGGGAAATAACCCAGAAGAGGGCCAAGGGAGCTCTGAATGAACGCTGACCCGACTTCCAGGTTGGGTAAGAACATATGTTTGGCAGACCCACAATCTTATGTGGTCCACAGTCTATGTTACCCACTGTGTTCCTCTTCCCTTTGCTCTATCTGAAATCATCACTCATCCTTTAGTCTGCCCGAAGACAAACCCTCTTTTCAACTAAGAGTATATTCTCCTAGTCCATAGTTTCTCATTTTAGTGCCATATTCTCCTATAGAGCAAACAGCCAAGTCCCCTACTACCCTCCACCGAAAAGATGTCAGAAGTTGGAAGTACTCACCCAGGAGTCTCCTCTCTCTCATCATGGAGTCGTTTAAGGATGTCTAATAAAGAGGCCAGGCCCTCAGCACCAAATGTTTGCACCCAGCTGTAAGGAATCAATGGAGACAATGCAGTATTAAATGAAATCAATATTCATCCAAACAAATTCCACCCTGGCAACTCTTCACTCCCAATCCAGAACTCTCATACATCATGGCTCCTCTGATCTTTAATACCTTTAATACCAGGAAATCCTAACCTTGGGCTCTCACTCGTGTTACCACCTCAGAATTCTCACCTGACAGGGTTGTTGTTGAGGGAGACACGAAGGGATTCCAGGCAGGTGAGCAGAGGCATATCCCGTAAGCCTGATCTCAACTCCTGAATGTACATCATAGCAGACCTAGAGCTCTCCTTCTGGCTCATGCCCTAGACAGGAGCATATGGAAAGAGTAGTCAATACTGGACCCAGTCATAAACTAGGCTAGCATTAGTCATTACCTTTTGAATATCAAGGCAGACACACATCATACATAGCACCAAACTCTGTGGGACTCAGAATTTCCCATCCCATTCCCCACACATACTTCATGAAGACTGAATCAGGCAAAAAAGTATGTTAATAATGGTAACTTGAATGAGAGCAAAACATGAGTATACGACAGAATAAAATAAGACTGATGTAGACATAAAATGTTCTATAACACCAGTAAAACAAACAGGTCCAGGATAAGGGCAGAGTCTCCCCATGTCATGGGTACCTGCCCCGGGACTCACAGCCTTAGACGTGTGCAAGTATTGGGACACCATCTCCCTCTTGATGATAATGTCCTTCTCCCTCAAAGGCTGCTGTTTCTCCTCATTCAGGTTCATATCCAGCTAGTAGAGGGAGAAAAAAAAAAGGGGAGGGGGAACTGCATCAAATTCCTTATAAGTTTTCAGTGTTTAGTATACTTAGTCAAGAGTTAAACACATTAAATGCTTACTGAATCAGTAAATTTTCTTGATCGTTTGAGATTTAAGCTATTACAGATTATGAAAATTCCTCAGGGAGGTTAATGGTTAACACTTTAGCATAAATTCCTACAGACACTTTTATACACAATGTTTTCCTTTTTTTTTTTTTTTAAAGATTTTATTTATTTATTTGACACACAGAGATTACAAGTAGGCAGAGAGGCAGGCAGAGAGAGAGGAGGAAGCAGGCTCCTTGCCGAGCAGAGAGCCCGATGCAGGCCTCGATCCCAGGACCCTGAGATCATGACCTGAGCCGAAGGCAGAGGCTTTAACCCACTGAGCCACCCAGGCGCCCCACAATGTTTTTCCTAACAAAAATATACTCCTAAGCTAGATGAAAGTTCTGTTTTTTATTATTGAAACAAAAGCACATATAATGTTCTTTGTACTTGGGATGATCTTAAAAATCTCTTCTGGATGACCAACATCATCCAAACCCACAAGATCTGCACCATTCTAGGGTGTAAACACCCATTACTGATGGTTAACTCAGTCCTGTACAAACTTCTTTCCCATGAAGAAAGAACTAGAAACCCTGTGATAAAGCCCCTCAACAGATGTTAACTTGGATGTTGTATTGAGGAAAAGGCTCAACTTGAGCCTATTACGTGTACAGCCATATATCTGAGCCCGCTGCCTCAGTGAGCACAAGTTTAACCCAACAAGTCTGAAATATTATTTGAAATGGGGAAAGGGTAGGGGAAAAATGGATACATTCCATTTCTTCTCTGTCTCTGTGTGTGTACGTGTGTCTGTAAGAAAGAGAGAGAGAGGGAAACACTGCCCCTAAGTAGTAAAACTAATGTGATGTTTTTCTGACTCAATTCTTGGTGCTTTTTCCCTCCCGTTACACATAAACTGAACACAGAGGTTGCAAAGTGGGGGCCTTCAGGTTGAATCAAACCCAAAGACATGGTACGTTTTGGTTAGCTAGTTCAACATTTTCAATCTGGAAGACTTTATATAAAGGATGCTATCATCAAATTTTGGGTTGTGTGTAACTCAAGTTTCCTTCACCAATTTTTTATAGTGATAGCAAGGATAAAAGAGAAAGACAAAAAATTATGATGAAATAAAACTTAAAAGAACATTAGTACAAGGGACCTTATCTGGAATTGTGATTTGAATGAACAGTTTTTAAAAAAATGACCAACTGGTGAAATCTTATCTATAATAGTTGTTAATATTAAACAATTACTGTTTTTCAATAATTGAAGATTTCAGGCTTCTTTAGAAAAACAGAAATATCCAGGACTATTGGGCATTTCCAACTGGAGTGCTACAAAAGCTAGTGGCATTGAATTGTGGCTGGCCCTCTTAACAAAAACACCCAAAGTCCTTCTGCATTTGACCACGGTCCCTCCTCCTTTTCATCATCCGCTATCTGGCCTAACTTATTGCTGCCACCTCCCTAGCCCTGAAGACGTGTGCAGTTGCAATCCAAGCCCAAGAGATGGTCTGAGGCTCTCACAGCACTTGGACTGAGAGACTAAATGAAAGCTTTAGCAAGAAAGAATAATAGTGCTGGCTGAGTGTTTACTATATACCAGGCTCAGTGTAAAGAATTTTAAGCCCATGCTTTTAATTGAGGCCTGCCGCTAGTCTCTGAATCTGAAATCATCTATCCAGGCAATATATAGCTCATAGGAAACCTTGGAACCATGTACTCAAAACTTTCCCAGACCTATTAGCACTACTGCACATTCACTGAGTGTCCTTTTTTTTTTTTTTAAAGATTTTATTTATTTATTTGACAGAGAGAGAGAGATCAGATCACAAGTAGGCAGAGAGGCAGGCAGAGAGAGAGGAGGAAGCAGGCTCCCCACTGAGCAGGGAGCCCGATTCGGGCCTCGAACCCAGGACCCTGAGATCATGACCTGAGCCGAAGGCAGAGGCTTTAACCCACGGAGCCACCCAGGCGCCCTTCACTGAGTGTCCTGTTCACTCAGTGTCCTTCACAGAGGACACAAAATTAAGTCACATCCCTGTACACTCCATTACTCAAAGGACTTCAGCCACAATCTTTAAAGTTCAACTAGGAATTATAGCATCAGAATTATCTTTCCAGATTCACGACTAAATAGAAGACCTTGGGCAAATGATGCCTTTCCATGCTTTAGTCTCCTTTTGTATAAAATTGACTGCAAAGGCTTTAAAAATTTATCTACCCCGGTTAACCCAAAGGTGGTCTCCACACCACCACATGAGTTGGTCCACTTGCCTTAGGTCTTTGTGGCTAACATACTGCTGTGCAGAACGACATTAACAAAGTGGGCATCGATTAGATACATCCAAGCCTAACTCATCGATTCCCACCTTATGGACTGGTGCTTGTATATTTATTCCCTTTTTTAATAGGACTATTAAGACGTTCTCTGTTAAACCTGAAATTCTTTGTAATTAAGGGCTAATTAAGGGGATCACGCCCAAAAGAGTGTGCACCAGGCCCACAAATGCATTTTCAAAAAAAAAAAAAAAGGCAGTGTTTTGGGGTGGGAAACTTACCAGCATCTGTTCAAAGAGTACTAGAACTTGCTCATCTGAAACATCTTGCAATGACTGTGCTGTGGGGTCATCCCCGTATGATGCTGAAGAATTTCTATGAGCAGAATTGGGCTTTTCCTTCTCCTTCTTCATTCTCATGCTGGTAAATCTCTCCAGCTGAGAAAGAGAAAGAAGTATTAGTAAACCATTTTCATTTACACAACAAACCACACATGAAGTAGTCAACTCTCTAACTTCTTATTTGTGCATGGTTCCTCTGGTTTGTGGGCACTTTAAGATTCTTTTGACATGGAAACAAGAAATCTCTTATCTAATTTAGTACACTGACTCTGTACTTTCATCTTCATCCAAAAATAAGGACTGAAGTATAAAGATCTGAAACCTCTCTACAAAGAGACAAATTTTACTATCTGTAAATTTTACTGCCATTTGTTTCCTTCAGAGGATCCCTCCCTTCCAGAGGTATGACCACAGATTTTAATAGGTGTAAATCATAAAGAATAAACAAGTAAATGCCTTAAAATCAGGAACCATTACTTTTTCTTTCTTCTGTACACTCCAAGCCCCTGTGTTACAGAGGCAGCAAAAGTTCAATCTACAGTCTTCGAAATCCCCTTGGAAAAGAATAGAGTGTACTTTAGGGGTGTATATGCCATCTCTCTGCCAACCGAAGACTCATGACCCATTCCTCAAACCTCAACTACAGATGCTCAAACCAAAGAGCCACCAATAAAATGAAGCTTGTTAGCTCCACCTGTTTGAAAATAACAGTAAGTATCTTAAAGCACTGTGGGATTTCAAGTGATGGGAGTAGCATTCAGACTGTAAGTCCGTTATGAGTTTAAAGAATGTGCCCACCCTTGGAAGCCAATGATTGTCCCAGGGAAATGCATGCAATCGGCCAAATGCAGAGCAAAGAGTCAGGAAAAAGCTTTGGAGGTTCTGAGAATAGAACCAATATCACCATTTCAAGTTATAGAAAGTCAAAGTTATGACAACTGGTAAATATTAGAGTGGAGGAAATGAGCTAGAACATGCACATGCTGAACAAAATTTCCTTACCTCATCTGCCATGAGCCGCTTCAGAGTCTAGGAAACAGGAAAAAGGAGGGAAAAGAAAAAGATAGATCGATCAGTGGAATTCCAGGGAACCTCCCCAACACCAGATGGGCTTGGGGGAAGAAAAGAATAAGCTGAAAGGCTCTAAGCTACTTTCTACAAGCTAAAGATTTCAGCAAACTATTCCTTAGCACATTCTCTCATGTAAGGGGCATGAAGGAGTTTTAAGGTCACTAACATATGACTCTTTGGCAGGGAAGAACTGCAAAGACTCTAGATCTGATGACCAATATGCATATGAAACATGCTCAACTTCATTAGTAAAGAAGGAAATGCAAACTAAAACCACAATGAGATACCACTTCACACTCCCATGAATGGCAAACATTTTCACGTCTGTCTGGTTGGAGAGCAGCAGGACCTCTCACACATTGTCAGCAGTAATGTAAATTGCTTTGGCCACTGTGGAAAACAGCATGGCATTATCTAGTAAAGTTAAATATGCACATATACAACTCAACACATCAACTTCTATAAATCTACCCTGCAGAAACTTGCATGTATGTACCAGGATGTATGTAACAAGAATGATCGCAGCAACACTATAATATCTAAAACAGAGAACAATCCAAAGAGCCATCAAGAGTAGAATGTATAACCTGGTACCGTGTACAGTGGGGAACAATTACACAGAGAAATTAAATGAACTCACAAACATTAAAACTAAATGCATTATTTCCTTTATATTCAGTTTAAAAACACATCAACTGTATTATTATCTAGGATGTAAAATTATAAACAGAATGATCATCACAAATGTCAAAACCATGCTCAGTTGGGGTGAGTGGACAAGTTGTGACTGCGTAAGGAGACAAAGGGGCTTCTGAGGGGCTCACAATATTTTTTTTAAAGATTTATTTATTTGACATAGAGAGAGATCACAAGGAGGCAGAGAGGCAGGCAGAGAGGGGGAAGCAGGCTCCCCACTCAGCGGGGAGCCCGATGAGGGGCTCGATCCCAGGACCCTGAGATCATGACCTGAGCTGAAGGCAGAGGCTTTAACCCACTCAGCCACCCAGGTGCCCCATGCTCACAATATTTTATTTCTTGACACAGATGATGGTTACATGGGTGTTTGGTTTAATCATTCTATGTTTTTATGTTCTCTTCCATATACATGCTGTACTTAAAAAAAAACAGAGCAGTGGTGGTAAAGTAGGAATTCTTTGTCCTAATAATTAATTTTAAACCATATTTCTTTCTCTTAATGTTTCTACAAGAGTATATATAGTAAATGCCTCTCGACTAACCTTCCTCAACTAATAAAAACTAGAGGTGCTTGGGTGGCTCAGTCATTAAGTATCAACGTGCCTTCAGCTCAGGTCATGATCCCCGGGTCCCTGGGATGGAGTCCCACATCGGGCTCCCTGCTCAGTGGGAAGCCTGCTCCTCCCTCTCCCACTCCCCCTGCTTGTGTTCCCTCTCCCATTCTCTGTCAAGTAAATAAATAAAATCTTTGGTAAAAAAAAAAGAGAAGAGAAGAAAGAAAAACTAACTCTGACCCTGCCACACAGCTATTTTACTAACCTTTTTATGGACAAGAAAAATCTCTACTATTATGTTCATGCTCCCCATGTCAGAGTTTGATTACAACTGGTTAAATTGTGAATCTTAACTTTTCCCTCCATGGTCCAGAGGAGGTCAAGCTTCCACTGATTGAGGGCTAATTACAAACCTGAAACTGTAAGAACCTTGCTCAGCATCAACAGAATTTATAGTTACTTTGTGTGTACAGCTTACTGGGGAGAGAAGGCAGAAGGGTGGTGAAGCAGACAGCAACACCGAAGGAGAGCAACAGTTCCTTTTGTCACAATCCTTAGTCACAGGGGAAACAAGCTACAAAAGGGATGAGTATGTACAATTTAACCACTGCCAAGGCTAAACTTATGCGCACCTAGAGCAACTGCTTCCAGAAGCTTGTCCTCCAAACTCAAAATGTTCCTTCAGAACCAAGCAACAACCCTAACAATTCTGGGATGGATGTAACATAGGTAACAGAACTTGGGGCTAATGAATCAGCACCAGTTGGATTGTTCACAGCTGCAGGCTAAGTTAAAGAAAAGGAAATCAGCAACCAGTTCCTTCTGCCTACAGAGGTTCATTTCTCTTTTGTTCAGCCCTACTACCACACATAAGCTTATGCCATTATTATCTCCTGCAAAACTTACTGCAAAAGCTGAACTGGGCGCCTGGGTGGCTCAGTGGGTTAAAGCCTCTGCTTTCGGCTCAGGTCATGATCTCAGGGTCCTGGGATCGAGGCCCACATCGGGCTCTCTGCTCAGCGGGGAGCCTGCTTCCCCCTCTCTCTCTGCCTGCCTCTCTGCCTCCTTGTGATCTCTCTCCCGCTGTGAAATAAATAAATAAAATCTTTAAAAAAAAACAAAAAAACAAAAAAACAATACTTCTACAAAGAAATATATNCTACACCAATCCATTCTCCATACTGTATCCAAGGGTAATCTTTCTAAAACGCCACAATGTCCACGGTATTTCCTCATTTAAAACCTTCCAAAGGCTCCCAACTGTCACAAACCCTCTACCTCAAACTCTATCTTCTGGGCATCCTGAACTAGCTACAGGTCCACAAACAGATCATGCTGTCTCATCAACCCAGACTTCCCCTAGGCTGCTCCTTTCCTCAGACTAGACTGTGCTTTCAAGGCTAACTCCAACAGGCCCTGCAGTATGATACCAACTCTAATTGGACAAGTACCTTTCCTTATGTTCCCACAGTAATAGGCACTTGTCTGTCTCATAGCACTAGTTGTGGATTACAGTTGTCTCTTGACTGTCCGCCTCCTCTACTCCTTTCCAGACTAAGTTCCTTCAGGGCACAGCCTGTGTATAGTCATTATATTTCCTATGAACAGACACCACAATCCAGGGCTGCTTTCCTAGAATGCCAAGCCCTGAAAAACCTCTGAAATCAATTCACTGTGTCAATGAAAAAAACTGAAGCCTACACAGGTAGAGTAAATCACTGAGGTCACATGATCAGGAAGAAGCTGGGTATGAACTCTGGTCTTCAGATTCCAAAGCCTAAAATCCTTGCATTCCCCAAATTCTTCTGCCTTGTTCCCATTTAGTGCCCATAACTCTTGTCTTTGGAAACAAAAATGAATATATCTTTTCATAATAAGGAAGATACCACATTCCCTTGCTTTCTTTGGTGCATTACTAAAAACAGATTTAATTACTTTAAAGAAATTATCCACACTTCAGTGCTCAGTTTGAGTAAAGACACCAAAAATGATGCATGCAGGATCAAAGTTGAACTTTCCCAAAATGTCCAACAGAGGGCAGCAACTACCAGCAGAACGAATCACCCTATAGGCAAAATTCTGTTTCAGAACCCAACAGAACACCCCAAGAGCAAGCTCAATTCAATTACTGTAACCTGCTGCTACAGTGTACTGAGGGTGTATTGTTTACTTACTATTATGTGTTTTTCTTAAAGATCCTCTGTATACTGTGCTTGCAAACAGTAAGCTTTACTCAGTATTTTAATTACATCCTTAGTTGTGCTGTGGATTCCGAGATAAAGAACAAGAATTCCCAGATCATAAAAAGTATAAATGACTAAAAATAGTGGTATCCAGGAAGATAAATGCTCCTGGAGCTGTATTTGTGCCTTACCCCTCAGATGCCCAAGCTTTTGTCATTAAGTTCTCTCATCACCCTACCTGTCTCTTAATGCTTCTACTCTCACCATTCTCCTTGCCTGCTGTCAATTCTCTTCTGCTCCCAAACCAAATCCTTCATCTCCTAACCTGTTGGCACTAAATACTTCATCTTCCTGTCACTCTTATTGAGTCCTCCTCTAAAACCTTTAACTATAAATATAGACACTGAAAGAAGCATAGATACTAAATGAAATCTTTTTAAAATGTCAAAATCTGCTCATGAATACAGATTAACAAGATTAAAGAGAGTAGATTGAACAAAGCGCCTAATTTCTCCTCCTCTTGAAAACCTTCTAAATCTACAGAAAAATATTTTTTTGGAAAGAAAACAACGATGGAAAGAAGGAGTCTATAAGGTTGGGAAGAATAAGAAAAGCACAATCGCAACCAAATTTTGAAGTTGGGAAATAGATTAGTGGTAAACCCAAAAGACCTAAGAAAGCTGAGTCCTAAACCAGAAGTACGAAAAGACAATAACCAATTGTAATTATATTTAAAGGTTATCAAAAGCCTCAAGAATTAGCAGCATGAGGTACCTATGGAAACGGGGGTTGGAAGGAGGAAGAGTCTAAAAATAAGGAGACTGGCTGGCAGCTGTTTAAGAAACAGTTTGTATACTGGGTGGGGCTCGATTCCAGGACCCTGGCATCAGGACCCGAGCCAAAATCAAGAGTCAAGACACTTAACTAACTGAGCAACCCAGGTGCCCCAAATTGTATTTAATTTTAAATAATTTAAATTTAAAAACTAATATTATTATTATTGTTAAACTTCAGCATGTTTGGAATATCCTGGGTATGTGAATCTACTTTCACCCGTAAATGTTATGAAGTCTAAATATACTTCAACTTGGGGCACCTGGATGGCTCAGTCAGTTAAGTGTCCAATTCTTGGTTCTGGCTCAGGTCATGATCTTGGGGTTCCCAGATGGAGCACCATGTAGAGCTCTACACTCCATGTGGAGCCTGCTCCCTCCTCCTCCTCTGTTTCTGCCCCTCCCCTACTCCCCACCCAACCTCTTCCCCATGCACTTGCGTTCTCTTTAAAATAAATAAAATCTTTAAATATACCTCAACTATTTTTTTAATGAAAATTTAGCATATATATTGAGATGTGCTGTAAATGTAAAACATACACTGGAGTCCAACTTAGTATCAAAACAGAATATAAAACATCCCACTAATACTTTTATATGTATTACATACTGAAATGTTTTCATATATTGGATTGGCTAAATTAGTACTATTAAAATTAATTTCACGTTTCTTTTTGCCTTTTTCTGTGGCTGCCAGAAAATCTGAAATTACATATGGGACTCACATTATATCTCTATTATACAGGTCTGTTCTACAGTAAAGTGCATGGTTAACATACTTTACCTGTGCATCTAGAGTTTCCAATCAGTTAGTCCCTTACTCTTTTTTTTTTTCCTTAAAGTAGGCTCCACGCCCAGCATGGCATCCAACATGCGGCTTGAACTCATGACCCTGAGATCAAGACCTGCACTAAGATCAAAAGCCAAATGCTTAACCAACTGAGCCACCCAAGTGCCTCTATTAGGCCCTCATTCTTAAACATTAGCAGACAACCCAGGTTATTAGACATTTGAGAAAAACTAATGTAAGACAGAGGGAAAAATTAAAAAAAGAACCTGTCATTCAGACTATGCAAAAAGAAATCACTAATATACACAAAAGAGAACATAATGCCATTTTAAAAAGAAACATTCAGAGGGAAAAGAAACTGTAGAAGTTGAAAAAAAAGAGAACAGAAACTCAAGAGAAAGCTCAATAGAAGGACTAGAAGATAAGAATTAAGGGCGCCTGGGTGGCTCAGTGGGTTAAAGCCTCTGCTTCCCGCTCAGGTCATGATCTCAGCGTCCTGGGATCAAGGCCCGCATCGGGCTCCCTGCTCAGCGGGGAGCCTGCTTCCTCCTCTCTCTGTCTCTCTGCCTGCCTCTCTGCCTACTTGTAGTCTCTCTCTCTCTCTGTCAAATAAATAAATAAAATCTTTAAAAAAAAAAAAAAAAGAATTGAGGAAATCTCCTCAAAAGCAGAGCAAAAACGCAGAGATGGAAAAATAAGAGAAAAGATAAGCAAAGGTAAGAAAATCGCTTTGGAAGGTTCAACACACAAATAGGAGAAAACAGGGGAGCAAATTACCAAAGAAATAATTCAAGAATATTTCCTATTACCAAAAGGTAAGTCTCCAGCAGAAAGGATAAAAATAGATCACACAAAAGCATATTATGGTGAAATTTCAATATACTGAACACAAAGGAAATTCTTTTTTTTTTTTTTAANAAAGATTTTATTTATTTATTTCACAGAGGGAGAGAGATCACAAGGAGGCAGAGAGACAGGCAGAGAGAGAGAGAGGGGGAAGCAGGCTCCCCGCTGAGCAGGGAGCCCGATGCGGGCCTCGATCCCAGGACCCTGAGATCACGACCTGAGCCGAAAGCAGAGGCTTTAACACACTGAGCCACCCAGGCGCCCCACAAAGGAAATTCTACAAGATTCGACAGAAGGGAGAGAAATTGGTCATATATAAAGTAACGAGAACAAAGTTGGGGTTTTTAACAACACACTAAAAGCTAGATGACAATAGAACAAGGCATGCATTTTTTTTTTTTAAGATTTTAAAAATTCATTTGACAGAGAGAGACACAGTGAAAGAGGAAACACAAGCAGGGGGAGGGGGAGAGGGAGAAACAGGCTTCCCACTGAGCAGGGGGCCTGATGTAGGATTTGATGACCCTGGGATCATGACCCGAGCCAAAGGCAGACGCTTAACGACTAAGCCACCCAGACACCCTCCAGAACAAGGCTTTTAAAAATATCAAGAAAAATAATTTCAAACCTAGGATTCTATACCCAACAAAACAATCAAATGTCGAGTTCAGTATAGGCATTTTCAGAAACTTAAGCTTTCAGAAATTTATCCCCACGCTACTGTAGGATATGCTCCACCAAAATGAGGGAGCAAACCAAGGAAGTAAAGGACTTGAAACACAGGCAACAGACCTAACCCATGAAAGAGGTAAAGAAAATCCCTAGGGCAAAGATTCGAGAAGACTGTTCTTTGCCAGAGAGCACAATTAAAAGGGGACTATGGGACCTGAGCCAAACCCTCCCAAGACTGTCAGCACCATCATCCACTTCTGTTCTGGGCTTTTAAACTAACAATACCTGGTGAGTCTGGCTCAGACACGTTCTTGGTTTATTGGAAGCATATGTTAAAAATTTCTTCCCTTCCTTCCTTGCTCTACTGCCTGGACCTCAAAGACAACTCCACACCACAGAGTTTTTCTACTTTGACTTACCCAGAACTAAGATTGGCCATGGTGAGCTTAGAAAAAGAAAGTATGAAGCACTATACTCCTCTGACCATACTCTTCTTGGATGTCTAATACTTCAACCTCACTGAAGCCTTGCCAGATGCTCAACTATGGTGACTCTTGATCTCAGGGTTGTGAGTTCAAGCCCCAAGCTAGGCATAGAGATTACTTAAATAAATAAGGAGTAAAAAAATTTTTTTTCTATATGAATTTATTCAACAGAATTTGATGAGTAAATAAATTTCTAAAGGTCATTAGCTGGTACCAAAAAAGAGCTCAACAAAACTGCATTTACCAAAAGATGCTCTGTGTTATCAAATCGTATTCAGATCAACACAAATTGCTCAAAGCTGCACCGCCTCAAAAGTAACAGCATCAAATGGGGTGCCTAGATGGCCCAGTTAGGGGTCGAACTCTCGGTTTTGGCTCAGTTCTGATCTTGAGGTCATGAGATCAAGCCCCAAGTCAGGCTCTGCATTCAACAAGGAGTCTGCCTGAGTTTCTCTCTCCCTCTCCCTCTGCCCCTACCCTGCCCCCGCTCTAATAATAAATCTTTTTAAAAAGTAACTATCAAAAATAAATACACTTTAAAGATGAAATAAATACATTTGGCTGTGTACTCCTCTGCATTAAGAACATCAATCAAAATAAAAATGAAAAGCTGTTCCCTCACTCCCCCCTTCCAGAGAATAATTCAAGGCTCTGATTCACTCACCACATCCTAATGTAATATGTGGTAAGATAAATCTTTTAGTTACTGTCTACAGGAAATAAACTTCCTAGACACTTCACATTTTGGCATCTATAGGAAACCAAAAACAAAAAAGTCCAAAGACCCCAAGATATGCCTTGTGAGGCCAAACTAATCAGATGACTTATTGAGTATGAGACATACTCTGATGATGATGCTGATGATGATTATAATAAATGCAAATGAACTATAAAACTTCTCTTCCATACTGGATTTGGTGTGGTAGTGGTTATATCTATTAACACTTCAGCTTTTAAAAAGTTGACTGGATAATGGGGTGCTTGAGTGGCACAGTCAGTTGAGTCTCCAACTCTTGGTTTCCACTTGGGTCATGATCTCAGGGTAGTGGGATCGAGCTCCATGTTGGCCTGCATTCTCAGCGAGTAGTCTGGACTCCCCCTCCTATCACTCTACCCTTCCCCGCCATGCCCACGCATGCTCTCTCTCTTTCTAAAGAAATAAATAGATCTTTAAAAAGTGAGTGGGGGCGCCTGGGTGGCTCAGTGGGTTAAAGCCTCTGCCTTCGGCTCAGGTCATGATCTCAGGGTCCTGGGATCGAGGCCTGCATCGGGCTCCCTGCTCAGCAGGGAGCCTGCTTCCTCCTCTCTCTGCCTGCCTCTCTGCCTACTTGTGATCTCTCTCTCTGTGTCAGATAAATAAATAAAATCTTTAAAAAATAAATAAATAAACATTAAAAAAAAGTGAGTGGATGGGACTAAACATGGCAGTCTTTTAGATAGAGGTTCCCTCTCTTTGTTTGCCTAGCAACAGAACTGGCAATTTTTTTAAACTCAAGGCTATTAAGAAAATCATTCCAGAGACTGACTGACCTCTACCCAACTCCCTGAATCTTTAACTTTTCCCACTCAGCAGGAAAATGGGACAGAATTCTCAAACAATTAAGATGGTGTCTTGGCACAAGATGTTCATGTAGCCAAACAAAAAGTAATTAGGTAGTATCCTTAAGCAGCAGAGAGGTTGGCAGGGATCTAATAAGAGAATATGATTAAACTTTACTTTGAACAGAGTACATTACATAGCAAAAAGTGTTTCCAATTCCTACCACCATACTTCACAAGAACAGTTAATCATGGATGATAATCCTATGAACCACGGGCTCATACACAGATAATATAAACCTCCAGCTGCAAGTCTGTATCTCAGTACTTTCTAAATATTTTGTTCAGGCTAACGTATTTAATTTTTTTACAAAACTGTAATTTAAGTGGGCGCCTGGGTGGCTCAGTTGGTTAAACAACTGCCTTTGGCTCAGGTCATGATCCTGGAGTCCCAGGATTGAGTCCCACATCAGGCTCCCAGCTCCATGGGGAGTTTGTTTTTCCCTCTGACCTTCTCCCCTCTCATGCTCTCTCCCTCTCCCTCCCAAATAAATAAAATCTTTAAAAAAAACAACTGTAATTGAAGTATAGTTGATATACAGTATATTTCAGGTGTACAACACAGTGACTCAATTACATGTGTTATGAAATGCTCACCAGGGTATTACAGTATTACTGTATTACCTATGCTGTGCTTTTTATCCCCATGACTTATTTTAGAGCTGCAAATTTAAAATCTCCTTCACCCATTTCTTTTGCTCATTCCTCTACTACTCTTCCTCCACCACCTTTTAAAAAAAAATCTGTTGAGGCTAATACCAGACATAACAGAGCTCTTGGCTAAATGACTACCACCAGAACACCACAGCTGAATGCCCTGTGGCCCACTGTGTGAAGATTCTAAGAGGCCCAAGCTCCCTGGGAACTACAGGTTTTCTTAAAATACCTATATTCACAAAGCAATTCACTAACTGCCTCAGGATAGTCAACTCATACCTCTCCCTCTCTGACATCTACCCTTGCTCAAGGGCTATCTAATCTAGTGTTTAGACATGTTTAGAGTGGTAGATAAAATTCTAAGATGTTCCCTGAGATTCCTAGCTGACATATATACCCTGTAAAATTACCAGGACTGTATGACAGGATATCACTCCTGTGATTAAGTTCTATTATTCGGCACAGTTAACTTTTAAGAAAGGGAAATAATCTGCGTGGGCCTGACCCAATCACACAAGCCCTTTAAATCTGAGGTGAGATGTTAGAGACACTGGGACTAGTATGTCATTTCTGACTTGAGCATGAAGGGGGCCAAATGGCAAGAACTGCAGGTAGCATCTAGTTGCTGAGAGCCAGCAGCGAAACAGGGACCACAGTTCTACAACCACAAGGAACTGAACTCGGCCAAAACTGAATAAGCCTGGAAGCAGATTTTCCCCAAGTGACTCCAGATAAAAACTGCTCTCTGATAACTCTTGAGAATGCAGCCACACTACTTATGCTGGACTTCTGACTAATGGAACTATGAGCTAATAAGCGGGTTTTGTTTTAAACTGTTGAGTTTCTTATGTAGCAGGAGGAAACTAATACATTATATAAACTGATAAAATTTACAATTTATCTAGACCTTTGGCTAAAGGAAGAAGACTGTGACTCCTGGTTTATTTACTTATGGCATCCTAAAAAATTACAAGTACAATTTTGAGCAAATCACTTTAATTCTTCATGCTTCGGTTCCCTTATTTATTAGAAACAAAGCCAAAGCAGACACACATATCTCCTGGGAACTAGGAGATCATAAAGTGGAGTGGTAAGAGATCATTCTGTAAGGTAACTGCAATGTTATTACTACAGAAAGACTTGTTTTAAAATACACACCTGAAGAGTGGACTAGTTGACATTGTGCTCCAACAACAAAAGGAAAAACCTATTCCTCATCTATCAACTATACATTTAGCCATAGTCAGTCATTTCACAAAAAGAACTAAAGAACATACCAAGGGCGGGCTCTCAATATTTTTTATCAGACTGTTTATTGTAACTGCTTCTGTGGATCACACTGTAAGTTGCTTGAGGGCAGGACCCATGTCTTGTTCCTTTGATGTGACCAATATTTAATAAATATTTTAAAATTTTGCATCACTATTGGTTTAAGGGCATAATTCTAAGCATAGTATATTCATTCATTAATTCCTTTACTCAAAGTAGGCAAACCTAGGAAATACCTTAAGTCAAAGTCTGTGACAATGTGATTGTTATGGACAGGTCAGTCAACCATGAGACCACACCTTGAAGAGTCATGTCTTTCCTTATACATGAGAACAGGGGATGCTCACTGGTACATGACACACTTTGAGCTGTCCTTGAGGAAAATATCCAACTATGGGATACAACACCTAGGGAGTCTTCCGCCTCCTTTGAAAAGCAGTAAGCCCAATGACACAGGCTACCTACAGGTAAAACGGAAAGCCAACAATCTTCTTTCAAAACCTCAACTACCTACCCAGGAAGATCAGGTAAGGTATGTGTCATTCCGAATCATACAGAGCAGAGAGCCTGGTCTGGCTCTGATTCGTCTCTTTATCCTATCACAGTAATGACGTTCAGTTCCTTAGGCAACAGAAAGTTATCATGTGCACCTGAATTCAATTACCAATGAATCCCATTCCAGCTTGGACAAAAAATGTGTCACGTTTCCACTGAGCGACAGAAAGGGCAGGCTGAGTTTTTCTTTTTATCTATCATAGTTTCAGTGTTATCTTGAGGCCTCTATCATTTCAGAAGGCTGGCATGAAAAGTAATAAAATGGATGGAAAGCATTTTGTTTTGCAAAGTGCTTTGTAAAAATTAAATAATATATGATGATGGAACATATGACACACTTCAGCCTCCCTTCTTCAATTCCCACTCCTCATTCAGAAGTCAGTTACAACTAGAGAGAAAAATAACAGGTATATCTTCAAATGTAGAGAAGAACTTTCCCTTCCATTTTCAAGGAATGGCCCAAGGATGACACTGAATTAGGTCAGCATTTCATCTACCATGTGCAGAGAAACAAACTAGATTCTGACATCACTACTTATTGGTGCCAAAAGCCTAAACCTAAGAGTTGTGCAGAACTGGAGCACCCACTTCCAGAAAGAAAAGAAAAGAAAAGAAAAGAGGAGAGGAGAAGAGAGAAGAGAGAGGAGAGGAAAAGGAAAGGAAAAGAAAAGAAAAGAGATGGGAGGGGAAGGAGGAAGGGAAGGGGAGGAAAAGAAAAGATGAGAAAAAAGGTATTTCTGAGAAAGACTCAAAGGAAAGCACAAAAATGAGGAGGAATTGAGAAACATCAACTACAAAGCTAACTTAGTATTATTAAGTTAAATGGGATTAAGGGAAAGAAACCTGAAGGTTATATAGAAGTCCCCAGAAATGGATATGGCACACTCATGCTCCCCATGATCACTATGGGAAAACTGCTGAAGGAGTCAGACTGTCGCAGCTCATCCATTTAAGTTTCATGCTGCCTTGGCAGCCCCACAGCTCAACTCAAAACTGGACAGTTAGCTTGTCAGAATTCATACAAGAAATGAAAGGAACACAGTAGAGTCCAAGACCTTTTAAACCTAATTAGGAGAGTTCTTGGGGCACCTGGGTGGCTCAGTCAGTTAAGCCATCTGCCTTCGGCTCAGCTCATGATCTCAGGGTCCTGGGATCAAGCCCCAGGTCAGGCTTCTCCCTCTCCTGCTCCCCCTGCTTGTGGTTTCTCTTTCTGTCAAGTAAATTAATTAATTTTAAAAAATCCCTAATTAAGAGGGTTCTTTCAATCTACCCCTGACTTCCAGAGCCAGTATCTTTTTACTAATAACACCCAGGATGCCCTCAGAGATTCCAGGCAGTGACCTTTGTCAAGTATGAGTTAGAAATGTCCTACAAAGAGCATCAGGTAATTAATCATTACCTGTTTCAGTAATTGAGTTATAAATCTGAAGCAACTTACTAACAAATGCAGAGCAACAAACTCAATATCCACACAACTGTCTAAATCAGTTGGTGACAGTCTGCTTTCAAATAAACCACATTTCCCAGCTGTGATTAAAATGAAGGAAAAACTATCTTAACATTAGGATTCAATCCTCTGACAGGTCCAAAATACATTCTAATAGTCCTCTGTTAGTTCAAGAATGCAAGCCTCTTGAGGAAAAGGAGAAGGTAACATTTTGCCTACTTGCTCAGCTTATTTTAAAGACCAGGACTGGCATAGCCTGCATCCCAGATAGCTGATAGCCTAGAGAAAAGAAGGAAGTCCACTCAGGTTTCACTATTCTAGCTCAGCAGAGCAGGTGGAAACCAGGCTGGGAACATTGCATTCCCCCTACAAGTCCATCCAAACTAACTGCCAGCCCCCTGCACTATGAACCACCCACAGATTGGGACAACAACCTGCCAGAGAAAGTGCTCAGATTCTGGAAGTCCTAGTTTCCTAGCAAGTGTCACAAGGTGTGGCAGACATGACCATCTCTTTTGCTGTCAGGAAGGAAGTGCACATATATTCTGTCATCTGGTGAGAGATCAGTAAGCAAAACTTCCTTCCTTTCAAACATCCTAAGGTTCTGATAAAACTTTTGAGCACACATAGAAGTATCCCCTACTTTTCAACAGTTCATGTTAGGCCACTATGCTTTTTTGAAGACCTATATTAGTACCTGTTTTTGCTAACTGAAAGAAATCCTTAAAAGATTTTCACTTTTACCCAAAAAAAGATGAAAAGCGAAAATAGCATCTAACATTTGTTTTGTGGAGAGCTGTTATGCGTTATGAGAGGCAGCACACACCCTGAGCAGGGCTACGCTCAGCATCTCAGCATCGGGCCACCGTAACTTTGAAGTGTGTCTGTAAGCATCCGTGTTTTATCTCCATTTATTTTGTACCTCTGTTAGCAAGATGTGGCCTAAGTTACCAGAAAAGCCTGAGAGGTTATTTTTAGGAATGCTCAAAAATTTTTCCATATAAATTAATGGTAAGTGCTTCTTTGCTTTATGTCATTTCAGTTTATGAAAGATTTCATAGGAACGTCAGATGGGGTGGGGGCCTGTATAGAAAACAATAAATAATGTTAACCTATTTTCCCAAAATTTCAGCACATTTCTCCAGTTGCAGATACTGATACTCATTCTTCACTATCTTAGCGGGTCTCTCTCTTTACTGCCTGAGCTTAGACTGTAATTGCTCCTTTAAAAAGGGGGTGTTGTCCATTCATTTGGAAACAGTCAGTGACTCAGGAATGCTGTTTCCCAATCTCCGTAGCAACTGTTTTCTCCTCCCATGCTGTGATGTGAGTAGCAGGACATCTACTCTTCCTCAAGGGTTAGCACATGTATGACACACCCAAAGCCTGGCTGACAGGAAGTTCCTGCAGCTGATATTACTTCTCCATACAGGGACCAAGTATGAGGCCACCTTGTTTTAAATCCCATTCTTAAACCCTTCATTTCAAAATGATGGTTACACCTCCTTTTTTCCTATCCAAACATCTTCCTAAATACCCAGAAATAATCATAGCCTACCTGATCCAAAAATTACATTACACAGACTTGATCTTATGAAACCACAGTAAACATTTTCTTCAAATCTCAAATAAGATCTGATTTTGAGAAAAATCTTGCAGGGGAGAGGAGCAGGAGAGCATGAGGAGCATATTACTCCTCTATCACCAGAAGTACAAGTAAGAGTTAAAATATGGTGCTGCTGATAGTTCCACACTACAATTGCTAGAAGTATGTTCTAACACAAACACACAATTTCAGGCCAAAGTCCTTAGACTACAAAATGTAAGCGTAAACATAAATAATAAATGGAAAGCAAGGTAGGGGATTGTTTTATTTACATATACATCTATATTTTCTTTTTTTAAGATTATATTTATTCATTTGACAGAGAGTGACAGCTAGAGAGGGAAAACAAACTGAGAGTGGAAGAGGGAAAAGCAGGCCTCCTACTGAGCAGGGAGCTTAGGTGGGGTCTCCATCCCAGGACCCTGGGATCATGACCTGAGCCTAAGGCAAATGCCTAACGACTGAGCCACCCAGCCACCCCCACATCTATATTTTCTTATAAATAGATGTTTCACTTTTATAATAAAAAATACATTTCCATTTCAAACAAAAGTAGCACTTTTCAAAGATTAGAAAGCTAGAAAATGTTTATGATACATTGTTTTAAAAGCAAAAAACTTGGGCGCCTGGGTGGCTCAGTGGGTTAAAGCCTCTGCCTTCTGCTCAGGTCATGATCTCAGGGTCCTGGGATCAAGGCCCGCATCGGGCTCCCTGCTCAGCAAGGAGCCTGCTTCCTCCTCTCTCTGCCTGCCTCTCTGCCTACTTGTGATATCTCTCTCTGTGTGTCAAATAAATAAATAAAATCTTTAAAAAAAAAATAAAAGCAAAAAACTTGTGTAAGCTATAACTGCAACTCTGTAAAAACATCTGTGCACAGACATAATAACTAAAATATTCGCATACTAAGTGAAATAAAAAATGAAAAGTAGAAATTTGGGGTTTAGATACTGTTATTTTAAAAATATATGTACATGATTAAAAAAAAGAGCATTAAAAAAATCATAGTACAGCACCTAAAAGCAAAGCAACATCACTCAATTCCCATATTCAAAATGCCCACTAGTATTTACTCTTCTATAGTACTCTGCTTTAGGAAACACTCTGGCAGGGCACAGTTAGAAAAATGAGGGGTGACAAAGCAATGTGAAAAAGAATAATGAAGGGTTCGTGGGTGGCTCAGTCAGTTAAGCTCAGATCATGATCTTGGTCCTGGGATCGAGACCCGCACAGGGCTCCCTGCTCAGCAAGGGGTCTGCTTCTCCCTCTGCCACCTGCTTGTGCACTCTCTCTCTCTTTGTCTCTATCTCAAATAAATAAAATCTTCCTTAAAAAAAAAAAAAAGAATAATGAATAGTTTAAAAGCTAGCTCACCTAAATATATGACCTTGAGCAAATCAGTACCTCCAGGCCTCAGTGGCCTCCTCATATTAAGATGAGGAGGCTGGATCAGATCATTTCCAGGGTCTCTTGAGAGGCCCTTAAAGGCTGTACTTAGTTACAACTGCTCTTTTTGAGGGTAGCCCAATGCCTGCTGCTTGCCTGATAGTACATATCCTACAGTGGCTTCTCACCACTTCTTCTTGTGGTTTCAATCACAGGAAACAGACGTCACCCATGGGCCTAGAAGTAAGCAACGAACAAGCCCTGGCGGATGCAAAGGGCTGCCAACTAAAGCCAACTCCCATCTTTCTAAAATACAAGAGTCAAGAAATCACTAGAAACTTTATCCCTGGGAAGCCTAATACACATCTTTCACAAAAACTAACAGAACTAAATATATCTCTGTAGGTCCCATGCATGCAGACGTGATGAAATAATTTTAGAACAGTCTCAGTCTACTTTGTTTCTATGACCAAATGAAGTAACTGAAGAATAGCTACGGGTAGGAGTACAAGAGTTTAAAGAAGGGGAAAAAAGGCTACTAGCACCTTCTGTAGAGACCTAGACACATCCTGGGGACTTGGGAGACTCATCCTTGTCTTCTTTATCTAATATTCTATGTAAACCTTTCGATAGCCCTGAAAGACCAAGATACCAATAGATTAAAATAATAAGGGGACTTACCCATTATTCACTTTAAATGTATGTAACAATCCCTACAGCACTGGGTCAAATACTGCTCTCATTCATAATGATGAAAGCGGGAAGCCCTGTAAACTCTTCATTTCCAAATGATGGTTTGAAAGTTGGCAGAACTATCTAAAATAACGCAGAGACTTTTAATCCTACAGACATGTTCTTTCATTAAACACAAAACAAGAAGATACTATCTCTAAAGAATAATAAACTTTACTCAACAGAGTTCTTCTGGTCAGATACAGTTAACACTAGTGGTTCTCTCCACTTCAGTTACCTTGGTGAGAGAGAACTAATGTTTTTAAACTGCCAATCTCCTGCGTTAGACCACAGAAATGGAGAACCTTGAAAATCATCTCAAGACTCCCAAGGCTAACATTAAAACTAAAATACGTAAGAGGATATTGCTAATGTGAGCAAAACACCACCAATGGGCTTAGGCACCTCACAAGAAAGATGGGAAATAAGATCCCCCGAAAAAGTTATCTCCCTCCCTCTCTCTATATATATTATACATAATACATATGTGGGGTTTTTTTTCATTCACAAAAGATTAAAGAACACTTCAAATAGCAGGCAATCAAAACCTATACAACTTTAAAGAATAATACAGCCCAAAGATAAGTTCTGATTGTCCCCCACAATGGGATTTCCCATCTGAGCCCACAATTTGGCTATACAGCTTTGAGATTCAGCTGAGTCGGTATTTTTAAAATCTAGATTTACTGCTCAAAGTCTGAAAAGATGGATGTGTTAAAATTGATAAGGACTATAAATCAAACAAACTTTACCATCTAAATTCCATCTAGGTAGCAGAAATGACCTGCTGAAACGTTAACACTTATCTCTTCTGTTCTTGGATATGCTGATTTACTGTCACCATCACACAGTCGCATGGCCAAAAACTGCATCAACATGCATCACGACATGCTACAAAACACAATTTTCAGTCCTGCTGTCTGAACATTTCTACAGAAGGAGAACCTAAAAACCCTTAATGGGAATAAAATAATCCCTATGAAGTGGCTTCACCTTTCTTAAATGACTCATCTCCCATATAAATCCTCTTGACTGCTATAACTGGGCTATTGTCTTTACCACAGCCACATATTCATATCTCTGATCCTCTGTTCACACCGCTCCCCACAAAATGAAATCCCTTCCCTTCTTCTCTGCCAACTCTTGTACTTCCTTCCAAGGCCTGACATATCCCCCATCTTCTATGAAATTAACTCTAACTGTCCACAATTATATCCTGGATCATTTATCGAATTTGGGACATAAGGATAGGCCTTTGAAATCATGCATGCTGAATCTCTAATATTACAAGAAAAGACCAAGAAAAGTGGACTACCTTGCCCAGAGTTTAAACGTTAATCAGTAGCAAAGTCCGATTAAACAGCAATATTTGGAAAGAATACTTCAGTGGGAATGGAAGGTAAGAGTTCTAGTCCTAAGTCTAGCTATAAATGTGAACAGACCACTTTCCTAGACCCACATTTCTAAATACAGGGTTTGAATGAAATAATTTTTAGCATCCTTTTCACTTACAGCATTCTAAGATTCTGAAACTTAGTTCTTCTGACTCACAGTCCAGTACTCATTCTACTTAATTCCTTCACTTCTCTGAAATTCTACAGCTTTTACACTCTGCGTCCATAGCCTCTGGGCTTTTCCTACCCATTCTCCTACTGACATGACTGAGATGACAATCTATTAAAAAGCAAGGGCTGAACAGGACACGTGACAGGGCAACCACATGACTTCCTGATCTTTAGCCTTTTGGATCCATGTGGATTCAGACAAGAGAAACTCTATTCTCTACTCTTTGCCACTAGTCATACAGAAAATCCTAGTTCCGTGTACCCAGATCTCTGTGGCAATGTCTTAATTATTAACTATAGGCAAGTAACTGCCAGGTCTAAAGAACAAACATCAGTAGGCCCCAGACTCAGTAGTGACCCCAGAGTTATTAACTGTTCACAATCCTTAAGTCAAGTTTCGGGGCCACGATGAGAGGATTTTAAAGATACCATATGCCAATTCTAAAATACAGAAAAGTTAACTATTAGAGGTGGCTTAACAACTTCCTCCTTCCCATTTGTCACTACTACTTGCTGTTCTCATCAATTTAAACAACTAAAAACAACTGACAGGTGATGCTATTAGAGGTATTTCATTTACAAAGAAGATAAGGTTGCATTTTTAAAAATAGTCATTGGCAACTTCTTAATAACTCATGAGCCAGAGGAAAGATTGGTTTTGATACACTGAAACAGCTACCTCTTCATGCCTAAGAAAGGTTTAATTATAATTCTTGCAATGACTTCAAAGTCTACATTACTAAATGCAAAAAGCAGTTAGCCATTTAACCACTGCACTTTGTCCATCTAGACCCAATACTTCTTTCCTACCAAATGAATTGGAGGAGAGCCCAGTTTTAATAGACTATAGTCATCAAATGACTAAACAGTTGACACCAAAAATTTCTATGGAATTCCTAGCAGTGAATACTCTTTTATACTCCAGGTGCAAAAACTAGACACTTGTAAAATCCCAGTTCAATGTAGTAAGATTTTTTTTTTAAATCAGCTAGATCTCAGTTTGAATCCCAGTTCTACAAGCTAAAGCATGTTGCTTGATCTCACTGAGTCTCAGTTCAATTACCTATAAAATGGGAATAATAGTACCTATAAGATTGAGGTAGAGGGCGCCTGGGTGGCTCAGTCTTATAAGCCGCGGACTTCGGCTCAGGTCATGATCCCAGGGTCCTGGGATCAAGTCCCATATCAGGCTCCCTGCTCGCTGAAGAGCCTGCTTCTCTCCCTCTGCCTGCCACTCGGCCTACTTGTGCTATCTCTCTGTCAAACATATAAAGTCTTTAGAAAAAAAGAAAAAAAGACTGAGGTAGAGACATTAATGAGATAATGAATCTAAAGCTCTTTAGCACAGTCCTAAGGCTGTAATAAGTATGCAACAAACAAATGCTCTTACTACTGCTGTTACTATTACTCCCTGTCCTTCCAGCCCGGGATGAATTCATCTTCCTATCTATCAAGATGCTGAACGTACATTAATATTTATAGATAAGAAGACTGGCATTATACAGTAGCACAAGGAGTACACAAGAACAAAAGGTTTCTAATACCATATATTAAGATGAAAATGACAGGGCACCTGGGTGGCTCAGTCGTTGAGCACCTGCCTTCGGCTTGGGTCATGATCCCAGTGTCCTGGGATCCGGCCCCATGTAGGGCTCCCTGCTCAGCGGGAAGCCTGCTCCTCCCTCTCCCACTCCCCCTGCTTGTGTTCCCTCTCTCGCTGTCTCTCTCTGTCAAATAAATAAATAAAATCTAAAAAAAAAAAAAAAAAGATGAAAATGCCACCAGGATAACAAAAGTTCCCCAACCCCAAGCCCCAACTATCAGAAATGTTCTTTCTTTGCCTATAGGTCAAAATTTACACCCCCAAGAGCATAAGTGGAATAGAACTAACATATCCTCAGCAGAAAAGTGGAGAGCTTCATAGCTTCATCTATAAAACTTCTAGAAGGAAACAGAAGGAGAAAATCTTAGGGGCTGTGATTTTAGCACAGATTTTTGAAATATGACAAAAAAGCAAAAAGTTTTTAAAAAGTGGACTTCAAAATTAAGCACTTTTGTTCTTCAATACCACAGTGTTAAGAAAATGAAAAGGCAAATCACAGAGGAAAGCAAATACTTGTAAAACACATATCCAACAAATGACCTGCATTTAGACTATCACAAAAAAATTTTAAATGTACAAAAATTTTGAACAGACATTTCAGCAAAGATATACAGATAGCAAATAAGCACAGTAAAAGATGCTCAACATTACACAAATGCAAATTAAAACCACAATGAAACACCACTACACATCCACTAGAATGGATAAAATTTAAGGGTCATCATCATAAGAGTTAGCAAGGAACTGGAACTCATATGTTGCTTGTGGGGATATAAAATGGTAGTCACGCTGGAAAACAGTTTGGCAATTTTTTAGAAAGTTAAACAGAGCCCTAGCAAAAACAAAACAAAACAAAAAACCAGCTTTATCTGAGATTTAAGACCAATACCAAGGTATACTTGGTTTTCTATGACCTTTAAGATCA
Organism: Ailurus styani; assembly: GCA_002007465.1. Classification (NCBI taxonomy): domain Eukaryota; kingdom Metazoa; phylum Chordata; class Mammalia; order Carnivora; family Ailuridae; genus Ailurus; species Ailurus styani. The sequence goes on along the minus strand of LNAC01000164.1, from coordinate 548,510 downwards.
AAGAGAGTTTATAAATCAGGATCCTTAAAGTATATTAAATCTTAAAAGGAAATGGCAAATTCTATGTTTTTACACAGCAGTATTTCTAAAATATGGAATAAATCATACAATCAGAAATCTAGAGGGGTGCCTGGGTGGCTCAGCTCATAATTCCAAGGTCCTGGGATGGAGTCCAGCACCTAGCTCCCTGCTCAGGGGAGAGCCTGCTTCTGCCTCTCTCTCTGCAACCCCCGCCCCACTTGTGTGGAAGCTCTCACTCTCGCTCTCACTCTATCTTAAATAAATAAAATCTTTTTTAAAAAATTTAGAAAATTAAAATTCATCCAGGCCTTCCATGGCTTAACATAAATTCCTTAAAAAAAAATCCAGAAAAATAATCCAGGACACCATAAACTCCACCTCTATCTGCTACTTTAACAAAATGCCAAAGTCACTACCACCTAAGGACCACTTATAACTACCACCATGGATGGAATCTCCTATCTTCCACATAAAAACACTTCCTTGGGGCATCTGGGTGTCTCAGTCGATTAAGCATCCAACTCCTGATTTTGGTTCAGGTCATCATCTCAGGATCATGGTATCAAGCACTGCACTGAGCTCCATGCTGGTGGTGGAGACTGCTTAAAGTTCTCTCTCCCTCTTCCTCTGCTTCTCCATCCCTGCACACTGGTGATATCTCTCTCTCTCTCTAAAAACAAAACAAAACAAAAAAAAACCACTTCCACATAAGAATGCCATGTGTTTCTCTTATATTTACTTTCATTTGTCTCCCCTTTATCTGTTCAAATCCCCCTTCTCAGAAAGGGAAAAAATTTAAGCAAATATTTATAGGACAAACTGAAACTCTGTGATTGTCAGTGAGCCAAGCAACATAGAGCCAGTTTCTTCAATCTTGTCCCTCTCAGTCACATAGCTTCTAGTGTATCCATTCCTCTTACATAATCTCTTTCCACTATTCTAGCTAGTCCAAGATCCTGAAATTTACTAAAGGAAATGCAGAATCCAAAATTTCAACTTCTATTCCTCCATTCATTTATCCAATATCCACCCCATAGTCCCCGATGTTTCCAAACTCCAAATGTACAAGAGACTGCTGCACTGAGTGGGTTTTTGGGCTTGATGACATTTAAAGCCCCTTCCAACACTAAAATTTTAAGGCTACCATTCACAGCAAGCTTTAACACTGAATGGAAGAATCTCAAAGCTGAAAGAACAATGATACACCCAGTTAGCCTGTAATCAGTGGTAAAATTCATAAAAATACTGGCCCTAACACTTCTCTTTTCCTTCAGTAATTCTTTTACTTTATTAAGTAGGATTCCTCTAATAAAACATTTGCCCAAAAAAAAAAGAGTAAAAGAGAGGTGGAAAAGAAGGCAAAATATGCTCCTAGTCTTTAAACATTCTTTAGTTTTCAATTTTAGCTTTGAAACTTTAAGAAATTTTAGTATCAATAGCTTTTACCATTCCTGATTCCTCAAAGGACTAGCTGCCAATGGGACTGGGACCAGCCCTCAGAGAAGACGACAGGGAATAAAAACAAAAATAGAGGGGATGATAGTAGCTGGGCAAGGAGAGAGGGTTGGCTTTGTGCCATCTAACCCTAAGTAGGGGCAAACACCAAATGTTGCTTTGCTCATTAGTAAGAGGTAAATTTTTTTTTCTACTCCTTTCAAACAAGAGTGAGTGGGAAGAGGAGGCTCAACATAAAGAAAAACAGGTTAAGTAATACATGGCTTGTTTCAAATAGAAATGCTTTCTGCAGTCATGAATGACTTTAACTGAGACATAAAATGGGAGAAAAACCATCTGCATATGCAAACCTTTTTTCTTCTTTGTAATACCTACTATTTCTTGTTAATAAACATGATTTTAACTTGTTCTTTTAAACCATATGTGGTAAAACTTTATCTTTTAAGCCTCCATTATATTTCACAGAAAATATAACAGTGTCCAGGAATAACTTAGCAATCCATTTATAAAATACAGAGGGCCCCGTGGGATAGCAAAAGGTTATTCTGTCATACAGGAAATAAAACTAGTCTTTTCTAACCCATATGCCCAGCAACAAACTTAAACCACTTCTCACTTATTACAATTTTCTCAGGTTTTATAATAAACATAATTCACAAGTCATAAAATTTTCAGGTCTTTTTAAAATAAAAGTATCCCAATATTTATCAACTCTCCCAAGGCAGAGATTTTAATTCTGAGGCATTCCCTCAATTTGACCTCTTGCAAGGGAGGATATCCTTTGAGACTAGTAAATGTAACATGATCAAGTGGATCCTTGTGTTACCTCTTTAAAGACAAGGCAGGAAAAAGAGCAGCAATTTTAAGGTATCATTCTGTCATCGTAAACCTCAGAAACATTCCTGTAGGCTCCCCTCTCTTTCTAAACTAAGCAATCCCTGTATCATCTTTAAAAAAAAACAAAAACAAAAACACCACATGACTTGTATAAAGTTCTCTGTATATTCCTGGGTTTTCTGGAACCTTTTGGATTAAAGTTAATGTCTTCTTTAAGAGGAGAAAAGCAGAAAACTGCATGAACGCCACTTCTTTCATGTTCTTTACCTTCCCTAATATCTGTTCAAAATTCTGCTTGACATCCTTTCCCTTTGACTGTTCTTTTTGGATGGACAGGGGTCTACAACCATTTATCCTCTCACTATCACTCTGCTTTTAGAAAGGCATGAAACTACCACTTGGTGAAAATTCAATATACTCATCTAAAATTAAACAAGATTTTAAAAATTATGTATCTTCTATTCTCTCTAATCCCATGCTAAAACTCATGTTTTAAAAGTTATGCCCCTAGCTGATTCAGGAAGCAATATTCTTTCTTAGAATGCATCCACTTCTGGATTGTATGACACACGTAGTTTATAAAACGCAGGAATACTCTGCAGCCTCCTAACACCCTGATTGTAATTACTACCTTTACACATATTTCAGCCAGCAGTCTATTTGACACCCACATTCATCGCTGCTGAAAAATGAGAATACATTCTGTTCGTTTCCAATTTTTATTTTCTTTCACCCTAAGGACCTGTGAAATGAAGTGCAACAATGCTGGAGAAGGGATATGCTTATGGCCCAGGAGGAGAAAGACTCCTGAAAAATCAAGGGGGAATACCAGGCAGCCTGGCTTGAGCCACATATATCAGCATCTCTAACAACCAAATGTTTTTAAAAGGTGATTCCCAACCACTTTTTAAACTTCGACTCCATGTGCTTTCCACCCAAGATGTGTCAGAAAGTAAAGAGCGCATCTTCCGCAAAAGTGAGCTGTGTTCCATTCAGTTGATCTATACTTAGAACCTGCGTAAGCTTGGAAAGGTACAGAGCAGTGGAAGCGATAAGAAACTCCTCAGAAGCAAACAAATAACCTTCAGGCACACAAGGTCCAAAGCAGTGCAGCTTTATAAAGTACATTCCTGATGGAATTCCAGAGGACACACACTCTAGCAAAGGTGGAACAGGCAAAACAGCTTAGAATTTGCTTTTAGCCTACAGTTCAAAAAACTGAGCCATGGGTAACAAAAGCGCACCAGCAATCTCTCCCTCCCCACCCACATATACATACAGACACAAAGAGAAGTGGATTGCAATGCTTCTCCTAGTCTCTCATTGCCACAGACTTCTCATAAAAAGAACAATGAGAAAGAAAATTCTGATGCCTTGAGGTGAGTTACAGTTGGCAAGAAAGGAGTTAATTAGCACTACTTTTCTGAAAACTTTCCAATCCTCTAGCTCTGAATGAAATTCTCCTACCTGTTCTCCGTAATTTTTTTTTTAAACAATTCAGCAGGCTAAGAGTTAAAACCAACACCTCGGAAAAAGAGAACTTGGTTTGGCTCCACCCTCTGTAAAGCAAATACCAAAAACTGAGCCAAATCCACTCAGCATATACAAGACTCCATGGATATTCCAAAACACAGGTGAAAAGTTAAGTTTCCTCACCTATCTCAACTTTCAGCACCATGCACTTAGATTTCCACAGTTTCACTTGTGAAACACCCAAGTGTTAGATAAAACAAAAGCACAAATAAAACTATTTAAGGACCTGAAAAACATTCACAAAAGTCACAGAGTTCACTATATATCAGCAGGAATAACTGGAATTCGGGTGAGGAAGGTCAAACAGTACCCATGGAAACAACTGCAAAACAAAAATAACAGATATATATGCAGAAATAAAAAAGGAATATGGGCTCTAGAACTTAAGTCTTAGAAGGAAAGCTCTCTGAGTGTCAATTCCTATCCTAAAGAAACATAAGGAAATGTTGCTTTAATCATCACAGGGGGAAGACCATCACTACCATTAACCCAACACTTCTGGAAAAAAAGATATTCACCAGATGAAAAACAGGCAGTTACTGACAGCCCTTAAGTCACTGGAAAGGGCAGTCCAGAAGCACCTGCCTTGCTAGAAATAGGTAGGAAGAGATGAGTCACTATTTTAATTCTGCTTAGTGCCCTCCACATCTCAATCCTCTAGGTCCCAAGGCAACATTTTCTTCCTATTTCCATCATTTTATCAGTTTTCTTCCCAAACTTGTGGAGTTGGGTCAGAACACTAAAGGTTGGGGATAAGAGAAAAAGAGAAAGAGCAAAGAGTCAGAATCCAGTTGATTAGTACAAAGAGATACTGGGATAGGAACACAATTACTTGGAAGACAAGACTAAATAACTACAACTAGCAAACGATTACTAAGATTCAAGATTCCCTCTCTTGGACAGTGCCCCATATCTTTCAAAGCTTTTACAGTAAGAAATATACAGCTCACAGGAAAAAGGAGTAAAAAAGATTTAGTGCAGGCAAAGGTAATGAAATATGATAGTGTTACATGAATACCAGTATTTCTTCAGACTTGGATTGGAAGTCACTGGCACCTGAGGAAAGCTATACTCTTCTACAGGTCAGAAAAGGAATGTCACTAGCCTGTCACACAGGAGGTGGCAGACGAGCTGAGATGGTTATCATGGGAAACATACAAAAACCAATTCAATTACTCAGAAACTTCTTGGACTCGCAGGGTAACTTCCTCCCTATGGGGGAGGTTTAAATCACCATCCTAGGTCAAGAGGGGCATCATCATCATGAGAAGTTCTAATCCCCTGAAAAGTGATAAGCAACAGGGCAGAGACAGGTTTTCTGGATGGAGGAATACCGGGAACCAGATTAACGTCATGCCCAATGACCATAAGACCCGGGCAGGAACCCATTCCTGCAATCACAAGGACAAACAAATAAGAGAGGAGGGAAGGTAGGGCCCAAGTCAGGTAACATTCCAGAGGGGAAGGATTATCAGGTGACACCAGGCTGAGGGCCCAGAGCTGGGGCTAGGAGGGAGGAAAGTTAGCAGGTGAAAGGGATCAATCTCGAGAAGGAAGTGACCTTTAGGTGAAGCAAATTAAGAGGATACCAAAAAAAAAAAA
>LNAC01000164.1:502795-542806 GCA_002007465.1 Ailurus styani | reverse complement strand
AGCCCGGGACCCAGTAAACCGAGAAAGAGAGGCGCGGGGGCGGCTCCCTAAAGACGGGCGTGCACCCCTGGGGCCGGCTGTGGGGGTCTCCGTGGACCGGAGGGCGGTTACGGGCCAGACTGAGGGAACCGGGTGGGAGGGACACTCACAAATTTCTTGGATTTGCCGCCGTCGCCGCCCGCCACAGGCAGCTCGTCCGGGCTCCGGCCCTTCTTCTTGTCCCGGGGCCCGCGGCCGGGACCCTGGCCCCCGCCGAGGGGGTCCATGTCCAGGTTCGCGCTGGCAGATGACCCCGCGCCAACGCCGCTCCCGCCCGGCACCTCCCGACCTGCCGCCGCCGCCGCCGCCGCCGCCCAGCAGCTCCTCAGCCCGCCGCCGCGCCCCGCCTCATTAGTATGCCGGGCTGCGCGCGCCTCATGAATATACAACGGCGACGCTTCGCTCCCGCCCGCCTGCCCCACTTCCGCCCGGACCCGCAGCTCCTACCAATGGGGGAAGGGAGGGGGTGGAGGGAAGTCGCGGAAGCAAGCTACCTGCCCGGCGGGCCTAACCATTCGGACCCACGTGTGGGGGGGGCTATGTGGGCGGTGCAACTCTGCAGCCTCAACCCGGAATGGCGCCACCTGGCGGTCTGCGCGGCGCAGGCCTTCCCGCTCCCACGCAGTGCCCACGTGGCTGTAAAGCCCGGACCCTCTCACACCCTAGACCAGGACAGTATCTGAACCAAAAATCAAGTAAAAGAGTGTCATCTCGGCCGAAAACCCAGTGCCGGTCTTTCAAGCATAATACAGTTTTTATGTGTGCACTATCGGTGGAGCACATGAGAAAATTTAAAAGCGACAGCTATCATTTATTGAAAGCTATGTGCCAAAAACAGAGCTTGATCCAGAGCAAGTGCTAGACTGGAACTCAACTAGCCCTGGAGTTACATTACCTACTTTTGAATCGTAGGTCTGCTATTTTCTAGTCGTGTTTTTTAATTTGAAAAACTACTGCCAACATATGACTACACAGTAATAACTACCATTTACCATGCACTTGCTCTAAACCCAGCACTATGTACAACTGTTTTTGGGGGGGCGCCTGGGTGGCTCAGTCGTTAAGCATCTGCCTTCAGCTCTGGTCATGATCCCAGGGTCCTGGGATCCAGTCCCCTGGTGGGCTCCCTGCTCCGCGGGAAGCCTGCTTCTCCCTCCCCCACTCCTCCTGCTTGTGTGCCCTCTCTTGCTGTGTCTCTGTCAAATAAATACATAAAATCTTTAAAAAAAGAGTTACAGTGACTTGCCCAAGGACATACAAATGGGAAAAATTTAAACTCAGGTTAGTCTGGAAAGTCCTGTTTGGCCAGGATTTCTTACTGACATAAACCAAAACTGAGTGAAAAGAGCAGGTGTTCTCTAAGAGTATTCTTTGATTGACCAGCTTGATTTCTCCCTCAATAATTTCATCCATTTTCCCTGCTACATCTGTTCCTCTTGTGAAACTTATGTGGCACCCAGAAGGCCCTCAAAGTATTGACTTAATTATATTACCCGCAGCTGGAAAAAGATTTCAAATAAATGTTCCTGGAGAGTAGAGTCAGTGATTCAACAACTTTGAGACCCTGGTGCAGTCTAGAGCCTGGGATATTACAGGGCCTCTCCAATGGTGGCTGGCTCATAAAGCTAGCCTTCATCTCTTGCATCCCACTTTCTAATCGCCTGGTGGAAAGTTGCAAAGAACTGTCCAGCCCACCCTTCAAACTCTGTCCAAAACAGCTCAAAAACTACTTACTTTCTAGCTAGAGTACTGACAGACAGACAGGATCAAAGCATGGAAGGAGTGATCCATCTATCACTCTTCCTTCTCATACCACTGTCTATAACTGCTATAACATTTATCTCACTCCTTACTGGATTGTACACTGCTCTAGGGAAAGGTCCACATTTGTGGCTACTATGGTATCTACCATCACTCTTCACATAGACATTAAGATAATGAGCAACTACTTAAGTCAGGCACTGTGATAAGCACTTGACATGTTTTATCCCAGTGTTTCTTCACCAACTAGCATCACACCATTTCAAACATCCAGGGTCAAAAATCTGAACTCGTCTTCTACTCCCTCTCTTAAGCTAGTAATCTGCCCAGGTTTGTCTGATAACTAGAATGCTCTATTAACTCCTTATATGTGTAACACAATCCATGTAGAATGCATACACAGGGCCTAACATAAGTGTGTAATGAATGTTAACTATGATTTTTATTATATACACCATCACCCCCCCTTCCTTCTCCTTTCACACAGTCAGCTAGCAAGAATTAAGAATATTCCCAGGAAGGCAAAGGTACAAAAAATACCAACTTGGTTTATTGGATAAAAACAGTGGTAAAATGGACATAAAGCCAAAAGTTAGAACAGGACATTTTCACATCCTCCCCCGACTCAAAACCGTACTTCCCATCATCTGGGGTTGAGGTGTAAGGGAGCCAGAACCCTCTAAAATCCCTCACTCTTCACCTGCACTGGAAACAAGGCCTGCAGTACAAGAACCCAGGGAAGAAGAAAGTCAGAGGCAACATCAGCCCTGTCTACACCTTCATCCCTAAAAGTCTCTGGGTTGGAGGGAAGCAGGTAAGGAGTAAGGGGGCCAAAGTGGCTGGGGACTGGCCTCGAGGGCCCCACTGCCCGGGATGTCCTAGAGGAGGTTATCCTTGTCCCTGTCTAATCCCTAATAAGTACCATTGTCAGGCCTTGGGAAGAAGAGGAAAGGGGATATTGGTTCAAAAACCAGATGTGGTCTCCAAACCCTCTTCCAGCACTGGTAAAAGCCCAGAAGGTGACCATCCAGGGCTGGGGGTGCCACATCTTTTCCTTCCTGCCCAAACAAGAGGTAAAAAAGGAATTGCTTGGGACAGAGCAAGCCCAGCTGTTCTTAAATCTCCACGTCGCTTTCCTTGTCATTGTCATGGTCTCCATCATAGAACTCGTTGGGTGCCTCTGGCCTGCAAAGCAAGGGAAACAAATCAGGGTCCTGTTCTCCCAAGTTTTCACCTTCTCCCACACAGCTACCCTCTCTGGAACCACTTCTTAGGCCTCTTTTATACAGGAGCCACTCCTCTCCTGTTGGCAGACACTGGTCGCTATCCATCCCATCCATTCACGCAGTCGACAGACATTTATGGAGAGACACTCCATGCTGGCACCATCATAAGCCACAGCAAGACGATAGAGAATAAGCTGGATAAAATTTCTGCCTATCCTCAAGAAACTTACCGAATAAACAAGACTGACAACTAACAAAGTAAATAAAGACGGCAATTTCCCATGGTGGCAAGTGCTCTGACACAATGAAATAAAGGGATGTGACCGAGAGTGAAAGGAGGAAAAGGGTACATTTCAGGCAGAATTATTAGAGACAGCTGTTCTAGGAAGGTAAGACTTCAATCTGAGAAGGGGCTGGCCAGGCAGTGATCTCCGGAAGCCCATTTCGGAGCTGCAAGAAAGCCAAGTACAGAGTTATTGGGTGGAGGGAGACTGATATATTCCAGCAAGTGCACGGAGGCCAGGATGGCGGGGAGTGGTGTGCAGGGAGGGGAGTAGTTACAGATGAGACCATGGATGTAGATAAGCACCAGCACGCCTTTTAAAGCCATGGTCAGAGAATGGGGTTTTGTTCTAAGAGCAATGGAAAGGACACTTGTAAGCGGGGGAGCGAGTGAAGGGATGTGAAAGCAACATAGGGGCCAGTAAGTACTCAATACTGATTTGTTTCTTTTTGGAAAACTCTTCTCTGGGAGAACACAGGAAATGGAATTACCTTGCCCACAGCTAATAACTAAGAAAGAAGGGAGAAAGTCATCAAAGCTGGAAACAAAGTCAGGAAAGGCCCTATCTGCCTGGTAAGCAATGTCTCAGTTACCTCTGAGTGCCTCAGGTGTGGAGGTGTGGAGTCAGAGACTCAGGTTTGACTCTCAGCCCTGGTATTTATTTTTTTTTTTTTTTAAAGATTTTATTTATTTGACACAGAGAGAGAGATTACAAGTAGGCAGAGAGGCAGGCAGAGAGACAGGGAGAGGAGGAAGCAGGCTCCCTGCTGAGCAGAGAGCCCGATGCGGGCCTCGATCCCAGGACGCTGAGATCATGACCTGAGCCGAAAGCAGAGGCTTTAACCCACTGAGCCACCCAGGCGCCCTAANGCAGAGGCTTTAACCCACTGAGCGACCCAGGCACCCCAGCCCTGGTATTTAACTAGCCGTAGGAACTGTAGGAACTCTGGCAAGTCACTTAACCTATCTGAGCCTTAGATTCCTCCCCTGGTAATTGAATGTTAACGGCCATCTCTCAGGGTTGTCTGATGACAGCAGAATGATGAAATGATGCTATGTACATTTTAATATAAAGCATTTAGTATTGAGTCTGGTTCTTAGCAAACCCACAAAAAGTCGTAACTCCTCTTATTACTATATATTACTTATATAACTAACTCTTATTACTAATATCATTGCAAATGATATGCAAGTTGGAGCTATAGGCATCAAAGAACAGGAAGTTGGTGGGTGGTCTGACAGTGAAGGAGGGCTTAGGGCAGCAAGAGGCCTGAGCTACTGCTGGCTGTTGAAAGGGGGTGGTATTGTACAGACATTAGGCCCAAATACCAGCCTAGGACCAAAGATGAAAGAGCGAAACTTTGCCAATAGGAGTAACTTAAAGCAAGTTTTTAAGAAAATCAATTTCTAGAACTCAAGCTTCAGAGATCTGGAGAAGTTGACAAGGAGGTGAGACGTTAAGACGGAATCCTGAGGGGCGCCTGGGTGGCTCAGTGGGTTAAAGCCTCTGCCTTCAGCTCAGGTCATGATTTCAGGGTCCTGGGATTGAGGCCCGCATTGGGCTCTCTGCTCGGCAGAGAGCCTGCTTCCTCCTCTCTCTGCCTGCCTCTCTGCCTACTTGTGATCTCTCTCTCTGTCAAATAAATAAATAAAATCTTTAAAAAAAAAAAAAAAGAAGAAGAAGAAGGAATCCTGAGGCCAGATGTTCAGATACTTCCTCAACCAGGAGTAGGATTAAGGACGTGTTCATGGAAGAGGAGTGGACTGGTCTGGAAGGTCCAAGCAGTAAAGCTCAGGTCTAAAGGAGAGATGTGGAAGCTGACCTCTAATACAGAGAAGGAGATTCTGGAAGGGTCTGAGGCGGCCATGAGACTCTGCAGCAGAGTCAGCTCAAACCTCTAACACTGCGTGGGAGGTGCAAGTGTCCAGCTATGGTTATCCCTCAGCCACGTAAGGATATCTGTTCTCCATTAAATGCATCTGTTTCTCCACTTCTGTGTTCTGCTGCCTTTTCCCTTCATTTCTCAGAAAAGCCTATTCTGGGACTAAAGAAACAAACAAACAAAAACAAAACAAAACAAAACCACCTCTATCTGAATCTCTTTTTTCCTAATTCAGTGCATCTGTAAATATTTTAGTATGTATCTCAGAAAAATAAAGATTTAAAAAAAATAACCATAATGTAATTACTGTATCTGAAAAAAATGAGCAGAGGAAAGGAATCAAAGGGCCTTAGAGGGCAGTATGTGAGCAGTGACCTGTAGAGCTCTGAACCTAGAAGGAGCCAGTAAAATGCTAGAAAGATTATAAATCCTTACAGATTGTTTGGAAGGCAATTTGGCAGCAAATACAAAAAATTTTAGTGCACGCAGCCTTTGACCTAAGTAGAAACAATTCTGGGAATCTAACTCACTCAAATAAGCCTCCAAAGACACATATATATATATATATATATATATATATATATATACACACGAACAAAGATTTCAGTTTTGATGGCTGAGTANCTTTGTAATGGTGAAAAAATGGGAAATAATACAAATGACACCAATGGTACTTGGTTAAACTATGCTACAGCCATACGACGGAATATTATGTAGCTGATAAAATAATGAAGCAGATCTATATATAATCACATGGGGAAAAAACACAATGTTTAAAAAAAAGAACCAGTTGTAAATTGTATAGCAACCTGTATGGAATGATCCAACTTGCATTTTTAAAAAGAGATGCACAAGTCCTAAGAATGAGTGTGTATGTATATTTGTGTTCATATGTGCATGCTGAATAGTATACTTAAAACCTATTGAAAAATGTCTATTTGAAAAGATATAAATCAAACTATTAATAGTGGTTACTTTGTGGAACTGGTCTAGGATCGTGTGAATGCAAGCTTAACATATTTTGGTGCTGTTTAAAATTCTGACAATAAATATGTTACTTATTTACGGCACAAACACACATACAGAAAGAGTGGGGACTTACAACAGNGCATTTTTAAAAAGAGATGCACAAGTCCTAAGAATGAGTGTGTATATATATTTGTGTTCATATGTGCATGCTGAATAGTATACTTAAAACCTATTGAAAAATGTCTATTTGAAAAGATATAAATCAAACTATTAATAGTGGTTACTTTGTGGAACTGGTCTAGGATCGTGTGAATGCAAGCTTAACATATTTTGGTGCTGTTTAAAATTCTGACAATAAATATGTTACTTATTTACGGCACAAACACACATACAGAAAGAGTGGGGACTTACAACAGACCAAAGAGTAGACATCCCAAAGGAAGTAAGCCAGAGACGATTAAGCTAATGCCATCTAATTTACTTTTTCCCTCTTAACTTCCCTGACAAGCCTGCTGGAAGCCCGTGCTCTCAAGTCGCCGCCCCAGACCTGCTATAGTTCTCCTCAGGACCCCTCTCCTCTGCATCAGCCTCATCAGTCCTGTCATAGGTCAGGAGGTCTGCAGGCACATCATGAATCTGGACGCTGGGTGCATGGTTCAACATCTTCAGGTTTTCAAAGATTGTCTGACGGATCTGGTCCAAATACTGGTTGGGGATTTGGAATAGAGAGCAAGTGATTCCCAGAGCATCCACCCTTCTAGCTGACTCCTGCCCCTACCACCCTAGTTCTAATCCCCCCACTCTGACTGCCTCTACTTTAACCTGGACTGTGTCTTAGCTGATAACAGTAAGAGTGATAGCTGAGAACTTTTTTCTCTTCTCTGGTTTCTCCAATTTCCCACATCCTGAACATCTCCTAGGCCCTCCCCACCCTTGTGTTCAACTTCTCCAAGCTGCTGACCTGGCGTGAGTTCTGATTCTCGATTCGGGTGCTGACATCTGGATGGAGCGTGAAGTCTGGGGCAAAGTACTCGAAGTACTCTAAGTGGGGAAAGGTAGATTAGAAGAGAAGGCATGGCTCAGACAGAGACAAGCAAGTCCCAAGACTTCCCAATCTATTTCCTTCCCATACAAAACCCCTGCATAATAGCTGTCTAATCCTTCCCCTGCTCTAAACGCAGCGATTTAGTCTGTAGAGCTCCTACAGTGTCAAATTTCCTATCTGTAATTAAAAAAATTTTTTTTGTAATTCCCATCTGCCTTCAAATCAGGTCATTCTGGGGTTTTCTGAGAGTGCCTCCTGCTGTGGGGTTATCAGAGAGCGGTCCTTACCACTGTAGGGAAGCTCCTCACTAATGGCTTCTTCTACCAGCAGTGATGTTTCATATGTCCTGAAACCAAACAGCAGAGTGGGCTAGGCTGAGCAAGTGGCCTCAAGGGCTCACATGGCCATCTCTCAGGAAGCCCCCAACTCACCAACTCACACTGGACAAGGGGGAGAAGGAAAATCAGGGAGCATGCTTACCAGCAGCGGGCAACATTTCGGACAGTATAGCCGCCACCACCTAGCACCAGTAGAGGGATATTGAAGCTCTTGACATATTCGACGCATTCCCTGTTAAAAGGAACCGAAGGAATGGCTGGAAGAAGTAATCAAAAGCCAAAGTATATGTCTCTAGGTATTGCCTGGAAAGGGCACAAGGGAACTAGAAAGGTTCCATATCTTGAGCTAAGTAGTGAAATTCACGGAGCTAGACCCTTGAGTATATGTACTTTATTGTCTGTATGTTGTGTTTTAGTAAAAACTGAAACATAAAGGGCATTCCCACCCCTCTCCAGCTCAATACCCACCGTGGTACCTCATCTGTTAATCAACTATATTCATCAAAGCACCAGCAAGTGGTCAGTTCCAGCCTCCACAATATAACTTCCATCACCTACTTCCTCACTGGCCACCTCCTCCACCTAAGCCCAGGTACCACACCTGCCACCTGAACAACACCAGCAGCTTCCTAACTGGCCTTCCACTTTCACTCCTGTCCCCCACCCACCCCCAAACCTTCCTCTATTCAGCAGTCAGAGCAGTCACTTTAAAACATCAATTGGATCATGTCATTTCCCTGTTTAAAATCTTCCCGCCGTATTCCATCATATTTGAAATACAATCCAGACTTCTCACCAGGTTTAAGGCTCTGCACCACCTCACCACTGCCAACTTCTTAGGCCTCACGTCAAACCACCTCCAGCTTGCTCCCTGTGTTCTTGCCTCACCACTTTGCCTTCATCTCCTGGCTGGCTACACCAGCTCTTCCCTATCTTGGTGCCTCTGCATGGGCCCTCTAACTGCTTGGGAATGACTCTCTCTCTAGTCTTCCTATGGTCCATTCCCCAACCACCCCCATTCCATGTACTGAGGTCCAAAGCCACTTGAAAACCAAACCCACTTGAAACAGAGGAGAGCAGTTCTCACCCATGTCCTCGAATGCTGAGGTTGAAGCAGCCCAAACGATCACAACCCAGGGAGTCAGCTCCACACTGCAAAAAGCAAAACCCCAGGCAGCTGCAATGAGATGACTGATCAGAGTGTCCCAGATGTCCTTCACTTCTGTTCCCCAACAAACGCAGGGGCTATCTGCCTCCCTGCTCTCTTCCCCTAAGCCCAGGCAGAGCCCTCTTGAGGAGGCACCAACAGTATTACCTGGAGCACAATGCACGTGGGTTGGTAGAAGTCCACCACCTGGTTGATAACCGGCTGGAAGAGGTGCTTGTAACCTGGGAGAGGGCCAAAGATGGGCACCTGGCACCCCAAGGGGATGGGGAGACAGGGAACAAAAGGAAAAAAGGGGTTGAGAGAGCATGTAGCCCAGGAAAAGAGACAACCCAAAGAATTAAATCATTGGTTCAAAGCTTTTGGATGGGGTCCCAGACCACTTTGAGTGACTGATGAAAGCTAATGACCCTTTTCCCAGAAAAAAATGCACATACACATAATATGTTGCATACAATTTCCGGGGGGTTCATGGTCCCTCTGAAGGCCATTCATCCTTAAGGACACCTGGCCCAACAGTAGACAATACCAGGCAGAAGAGGTTAATTCAAGGAGAGGAAGAAGGGGCCTAGGAAGCAGGGAAACGACCTCAATCCTTACTCTGGTCATCGATGCCATCCCGCAAGGGCACATTGAGACAGTAGTAGCGGCCACTCTCTGCTCCAACTTCATACATATCGCCTATAGGCAAGTGGAGAGTAGGGGGTAGGAGCTTTACACAGGGGGCACCCGCAACCCACCTGATTCAACTTCAATCCGTACACCGAGGGCCTCTCACTACATCTGTGTACCTCCACCTCACACTCCCTGGAGACACTTAATCTCTTATAGCTTGCATTCACTCAGCAAATAATTTTTGAGGGCCTACTATGAGCCAACCTGTGTACTAGGCACTGGGGCTATAGCAATAGAGAGAACTAATGAAATGAATGAAATCCCATCAAGTTTATATTCCTGGGGGGTGGGCATGCTGAGGGAGACAGGAAACCAAATACCACCATAAATACAAACAGCAGTGAGTGCTTGGAAAGAAGCAAGCACAGTGACATGAAAGAGTAACAGGGAAGGAGAGATTACTTTAACTGCAGTGGTCAAGACAGACCTCTCTAAGGAGAAGCCATCTGAGCCAAGACCTGAAGGCTGAGCAGGGTGCTGTCACCGTAAAGAGCTGAGGGTGTGAAGGGGATGATCATCCCTATTCCCATACCTGTGCCAGGAAAGAAGTAGTTTCCGTATTTGTGGAAGGAGACTGTCATCACCCTGTCAGTGAGGTAGAAGGCTTCCTGAACTCCATCACCATGGTGGATGTCAATATCAATGTAGAGCACCCGAGGGTGGTACCTGGGATGAGAGCCAAGCCAGGGTAGAGGGGAACCCCAGCAAGAAAATCTCCAACCCACACCTCCCAAAACAAGGTTTGGAATTACGAAGAGTGTACTTAAGCCCAAGTCACCTGAAACCTAATACCACCCGTTCCCTACAGGCAACCCTGGGACTCCAGCCTGGACGCAAGGACAGGAGAGGGATGTTCGGAGAAGACTGAAATGTGAGCAGGCAGCAGGGAGTCTGCAGCAGAGCACGGAAGAGGTAGTCTGAGTAAAGCATTAAGAACTGTGGAGAAGCTGGTGTGGGGGTGGAGGAACGGGTCAGGGCCAGCAGTGTGAGATACCTCCTTGGCCATGGATCTCATCAGTCCCTCCATGTCCTCCCAGGCTACTTACTTGAGCAGCTCCAGGATGCCAATCACAATGTCATTGACATAGCAGAAGCCAGAGGCCTGTGGTGAGACAGTGGTCTTACAAATACAGTAACGATTCCTCTCCCCAGCTGCCCCGTGGTGTCATCCTGACCACCTACATTAGGGCAGTCACTGTCTCCCCCATCACCTCCTCACTCACCTCAAACTTCTTGGCATGATGCAGACCACCAGCCCAATTAATGGCAATATCACAAATCTGAAAAACAAACACCCGACTCACAGTCCTCCTTGCCCACTCCCAAAGCTGGAAGCTCAGGGTCTGGGTTAAGGCCTTCCGTTAGAAGGACCCAAAGGAAAGGGAGAACAGGGCTCAGGGCCATGGTCACCTTGTTGTTCAGCTGGGTTGCTCCTTGCAGAGATGCGCCTGTGTAACGGGAACAGAACTCAAAGAGCCCGGGAAACACTGGGCTGTAAGGAAGAGAAGCAAGTCAGAGCCCTTTACTTCTGTCTAGGCCCTTCTTACACCTCTTTCCTGACTCCAAACCCCTCCAACCACCATTCTTCAATAAACTTCTCCCAGCCCCTATATACCTAAGTTATCTACAAATTTATTCAACAAATATTTTGGACTGTATACCAAGCCCTGTGTAAGGCACTGCATAGGAAATAAAAAAGCATTTAACTCTGTCAGGGAGTCTGTACCCTGGTTGCAGAGAAAAGTAGGCAGCTTCTAGGTACTTACGCACAGTGCCAAAAAAGAAATAATTTGAGAGGGAACATTAACTTTGTTTCTCTTTAAAGGTTCTTTTATGCATTTCATATTTTAACACAATGTTCAGTAATATTCTTTCAGAGTCACATATTTTTGGGGCGCCTGGGTGGCTCAGTCGGTTAAGTGTCTGCCTTCGGCTCAGGTCATGATCCCAAAGTCCCAGAACTGAGCCCCACATTGAGCTCCACATCGGGCTCCTTGCTCAGCAGGGAGCCTGCTTCTCCCTCTCCCTCTTCCTGCTGCTCCCCCCAACTCGTGCACACTTGCTCTCTCTCTGTGTCAAATAAATAAATAAAATCTTAAAAAAAAAAAAGAGTCATGCATTTTTAAGCAAGAGCTGCATTCCTATATACCTGAAATAGTAATAATGATAATCCACAGAAAACCTTTAAAACAGTTAACACAGTGTGTGGTATCTAGTAGTCCACACATTGACAAATATTAATTATAATTATTACCATCTTCTTTTTTGTAAAAAGAAGAGGCCTGAAGCCAGATATAAAAGATTATATACTATAAAGCTCCATTTATATAACACTCTGGAAAAGGCAAAATATAGAGACAGATCTCAGATTAGTTGTCACCTAGAGGTAAGCTGAAGAGAAGACATTGACTATAAAAGGGTATGAGAGTCCCCTGTGGGAAAATGGAAATAATCTATACTTCGATACATACTGTCAAAACTCTCAAACTGCACACCTAGGGCGCCTGGGTGGCTCAGTGGGTTAAAGCCTCTGCTTTCGGCTCAGGTCATGATCTCAGGCTCCTGGGATCGAGGCCCGCATCGGGCTCTCTGCTCAGCAGGGAGCCTGCTTCCCCTTCTCTCTCTGCCTGCCTCTCTGCCTCCTTGTGATCTCTCTCCCTCTGTGAAATAAATAAATAAATAAATCTTTAAAAAAAAAAAAAAACTGCACACCTAAAAAGGGTGAATTTTGCTGTATGCAAATTATACCTTCAAAAACTTAACTTATAAAAAAGGAAAAGCTTAAAAGATTTTTACTTTTAAGTCTCAAAAAAAGAAAATAGTGCCGCTGACACATTTGACCATGTGAAAAAGAGAACTATAGGGAGTTTTATAGTTTCTCAAAGGTTCTAGGAAGAATTAATGATAAATACCTGGAAAACTAAGCAAATGCAAAAACAATGCAATTATCAACTCTAAGAAAAACAAAAAGGTATACAAGAAGTAAGATTAAACCACAGTATACTATCTGACTACAGTAAATGAATTTTTCAAGATTTTAACAATGTAAACATAGAATATTTACTTAATAAAAATTGTGATATAACTCTATTGTGAAGCTGGGAGGAGAGGGCAAGGCAGGGTGACAGTATGAGGAGACTAAATGTTCATTTCTCATACTAAGGGCTTTACAGACAATGCTTGAAGTTGAAAAGAGAAAAAATAGCAACACAAGCATATTATAAGAGACAGTATAACATGGCACCATGACTTAAGAGCCCAGATTTTAGGGGCACCTGCGTGGCTCACTGGGTTAAGCGTCTGCCTTCGGCTCAGGTCATGATCCCAGGGTCCTGGGATCAAGCTCTACATCAGGCTTTCTGCTTAGGAGAGAGTCTGCTTCCCCCTCTCTCTCTCTGCCTCTCTGCCTACTTGTGATCTCTCTGTCAAATAAATAAATAAAATCTTTAATTAAAAAAAAAAAAAGAGCCCGGATTCTAGAGCCAGACTACCTAAGTTCAAGCTTGACTCTTTTTTTTCTCTTAAGATTTTATTTATTTATTTGACAGAGAGAGAGAGAACACAAGTAGGGAAAGCAGCAGACAGAGGGAGAAGCAGGCTCCCCACTGAGCAGAGAGCCCAATACCAGCTCGATCCCAGGACTGTGGGATCATGACGCAAGCCAAAAGGCAGCCAGTTAACAAGTTAACAACTGAGCCACCCAGGCGCCCCTCAAACTTGATTCTTTTAACACCTACCGATGATCATGAGATTGGGTAAGCTGTTTATAGTTTCTGTGCCTAAGTGTCCACATCTATGAAAAGGAGGCAGTAAAAGACCCTGATTCACAGAGATTGATAAGATTAGATGACCTAATGCCTATGAAGAATCTAAAACACTCCTGACACAGAATAGGCATTACTTAAGTATTATAGATTATTAGTAACAGTAGATTAGCATCATTGCTTTGAAACCCAAAGATAAATACCAGAAGAAATAGCTAAAGGAGCTGAAAGTTGCTGCCCCTGGGGAGAGGGATTTATGAGTGGGAGGCACAGATCTGGGACTGCTTTTTTTTTTTTCCCCATTAAAAGCCTTGTAGTATAATTGGGCTTTTTGTATTAGATTAATTTGAAAGCAATCAGAAATTAATTAAAAGGGAAAATCCCTGATTCTCATCTGAAATACACAGATAAGCATGACTGTAGCTTAAGTCTAACAGTACAACGGATGCGGTGCCAAGGACTGAGTGGTAGTATTCCCAAACTGCACAGAGCAATTACAAAGTCCCAGTTGGGGCCTTAGGGCTGACTCTGCATTCCCACAACCGTAAAGTAAGCTCAGGGGCGCCTGGGTGGCTCAGTGGGTTAATGCCTCTGCTTTCGGCTCAGGTCATGATCTCAGGGTCCTGGGATCGAGGCCCGCATCGGGCTCCCTGCTCGGCAGGGAGCCTGCTTCCCCCTCTCTCTCTCTGCCTGCCTCTCTGCCTCCTTGTGATCTCTCTCCCTCTGTGAAATAAATAAATAAAATCTTAAAAAAATAAAAAAATAAAGTAAGCTCAGAAACAACAGTAACAGCAGTAACAAAAAACTAAGAAATCTCCTAAGACAGCACCAAATGCCTAGTGCAGTGTGTACAGGACAGACCTCTGCGCCTGGTGTGGTCAAGAAAGGTTTAGTGGTGTGAAGCTTGAAGGTGGTGTGAAGGCCAAGAAGGCCTTGGAGAGGTTGAATGAGGAACAAAGGGCATTCCAGGAAGGCATTCTGTGGAAGCAGGGGTGTGGGGATAAGCCTGGGAAGGTGCTCAATGCCAGCCTTCTATCTTCCAGCTCAGAGTGGTTCCATCAGTAGGATCTTTCAGGGAAACAGTGTAGTGTTTAAAAACCAAGGCTCTGGGGCACCTGAGTGGCTCAGCTGGTTAAACAACTGACTTCGGCTAGGGTCCTGATCCCAGGGTCCTGGTATCAAGCCCTCCTGCATTAGGCTCCCTGCTTAGTGGGGAGCCTGCTTCTCCCTCTTCCTCTGCTGCTCCCCCTGCTTGTGTGCTTCTGCTCCCTCTCTCTGTCAAATAAAATAAAATCTTTTTAAAAAATGAAATAAGTAAAATAAACTAAAAATAAATAAAAACCAGGTCTCTGGATCTGAATCCTGCCACTTCAACTGATCAGTTTTGTAACTCAGGTTAGTCACCTAAATCTCCTC
Organism: Ailurus styani; assembly: GCA_002007465.1. Lineage (NCBI taxonomy): Eukaryota > Metazoa > Chordata > Mammalia > Carnivora > Ailuridae > Ailurus > Ailurus styani. The sequence goes on along the minus strand of LNAC01000164.1, from coordinate 528,242 downwards.
AAATTTTGGTTCCGTTACGCCTAAAATTAAGGCAAAGGACTATTACATCTCACTGTTGGTGTGAGAATGAAGTTGATATACAGCAAACCTCAGCACAAGAGAGTAAGTACTCAGGCGCCTGGGTGGCTCAGTGGGTTAAAGCCTCTGCCTTCGGCTCAGGTCATGATCTCAGGGTCCTGGGATAGAGCCCCGCATCGGGCTCTCTGCTCGGCAGGGAGCCTGCTTCCTCCTCTCTCTCTGCCTGCCTCTCTGCCTACTTGTAATCTCTCTCTCTCTGTCAAATAAATAAATAAATAATCCTTTAAAAAAGTAATCTGGGATGCAGGGGCGCTTGGGCAGCTCAGTTGGTTAAGCGTTGGACTTCGAATTTCAGCTCGGGTCATGATCTCAGGATCGTGAGATCCAGCTGGCAGCAAGCCCTGTGTCTGCCCACGTCCTTATTGGGCTTCAACCTGGGCATGGAGCCTGCTTAAGATTCTCTCTCTCCCTCTCCCTCTGCCTCCCCTGACCTTGCCCCTGCTCGCTTGCCCCTCCCTCCTAAAAAAAAAAAAAAAAACCTAAACTAAAATAATCTGAGATGCAGATGAAGCAAAACTGGCTATCCGCTCATAAATGCTACAGGTGGTAATGGATATATGAGAATTCACTATACTATTCTTTCAGAAACATTTGAAATTTTCCTTAAAAAAAAGTCTAAAAATAAACTGAATAAATGGTAGCTGTTATGATCACTACATTTTCATGAATATATATGAGAATGTAAACAAGGATAATGGCTTATCTTTGTTACCTGCTCCCTTCCCCACAGGGCCCAACTCTGAGTCTTCTTCATATGATTAAGCTCAGTATAAACCTCCCTCAATGTAAATCACTCTCTTGCTTTTAGAACACTTTGATAATTTCCCTCTACTCTAGGGATAAGAGCCCCAGTTCATAATAGGGCTATTTAATTTTTAAAGGCCCTGCCCATCTCTTTAGCATCGATTCAGATCGGTTTTCTTTTCCTATTCAGTGAATGCCTCTTTCTGTTCCTTAAATGAGTGACATTCCACCTCTCAAAGACCCTCAGCACATGTCATCCCTAATTCCCACAACATTCCTGCCCTCACCCCCATCCGCCCAACCATCTTTCATCTAATTATCTCCTACTCTTTCTTCAGATCTCACCTCAATCTCCACTACTTCCTCTAGCATCTACTGACCAGCCCACTCCCAAGATGGGTAATTCTCCTGCGCATACATTCTCTCCTCTCCTTCACAGGACTTAGCACAACTGTAATATTAAAATTTTGTTGTTATGTATCATTGCACTGCCAGCACTTAGCACAGGGCCTGGCCTAGAGCAAATGGCCATTATTTGTTGAATAAACAAATGAGTGAATGATGATTCACTGACAAACAGACCCCCTTCATAGGTTCCCATTGCTGCCACAAGACCTCACTCAAGTGTTCTCCTTGAAATGGCTGGCATTTAAAATCCCAGTTCTCCCCTCACCAGTCATCGCCCACGTTGAAGGCATTCAGGCTCTTGGTGAAGCCTTGCATATTGGTGGGGCTGACTCTCTGCAAGAAGTCGATGTAGTCCTCAGAGTGAAAGCGGCACATGTCATGCTGGGAGGCCTGGTATGGCTTGAAGACCTCGAGATGGAAACATAAGGTGAACCCAGGCAAGATCAGTCCCATTCATCAGGCTGAGACTGCCCACACTGAACCCAGCCCTGTGGACTGTCCAAATCCATACACATCAGCAGTCTCCTCACCCCTCCACACCTTTTTAGTCTATGAAGCAAAGGTCAGTGAAGAAGAGAGGCTCTGATTACCAGGTGGGGTACTATGATCAAGCCTCCTAAAGACCAGTGCGCTTGCTTTCTCCTTTCCACTTTCAGCCCAACCCTTCCCACCTTCTCAACCTTGAGCCTTTATCCACCTATTTTCGATTCTTTCCGTACTCATCTCCTCCCCCTGGCTCTGATTCCATCCTCTCTCTCCTCTGAATTCTTAATTTTAGAGTTAAATAATATGGGATATATGACCACCTTCTCATCAAAATCCCGGGGTGCCAAGTTGCTAAGCTAGAGACGTATTAACTTTTGGGGAGTTCACACACTTCTTTAGAAACTGGGCCAAGAACAAAAAGCTTCTCTCCCCAGAAAATGCACATAGGTACATACCAGCAAACAATTTCAAGGGACTCATAGATTCATGCATTAACATCACCTCAGCCTTTTCTGTAGTAATTCACGTGTCTGTGCCTCAGCACATACAGTGGACAACACTCATTCATATTGTTGACTAATTCCCCTTGTGATGCACGAGGGCTGAGCGTAATTGTTACAATTGCCTATCACAACTATAAATTCCAAATTGGGGATTGTCCATCCCCATGTGCATATCTGGGAGATGGAGGATTGGGTAGCAATTAAGTAGAACCCTGCGGGGAATATTCTAAGTTGATAGGGAAATACCCAGGACATCTCCTGCTCTCTTCCACACACACACACACACACACACACACACACCCATTTGCACACAGGGCTACAGAGTCTTCCCTGGAGCTCTAGCTCCTTGGAGGTGGAGAGAGGTGGCAGAGAAAGGGTGAGTACTGCGGTAGGAACACCTCATATCCAGATAAAGTGGTCCAGCTCCTCTCTCCTGAAGCCACAGCACTGCCCACATCCTAAGATGCTGGGGGAGGAAAACACCTCTCTTCAAACCAGCCCCACTCCACCCTAACCATAGGCCACTGGTTTGGTCAACCTAAGGTCAAAGGGTGGCCGACCTAAGGTGAAAAAGTAACTCCCATTAAGTAGGTGGACCCACCCACCAACACTCTGCATATGACGGGTGTTCCTGCCTCCTTCCATCCACCCTGCCCCCCCACCGCAAGGGTGGGTCGCACTTGGTGCATTCAGGGCAGCCCACCTATCCAAGGGCCACACGGCTCGCCCGCACCCTCAATACCCAGCAGCGATGGCGAGACTCACGATCATCTTCTTATAGAGACCGTAGTGCAGGACCAAACTATGGGTCAATGCCAAGCGATGGGGCTTCATAGGATGCCCTGCCCCTGGGGGTGGGAGAAGAGAGTTCGTCAGTTCCTGTCGCTGTAGTTTTAGCCCCCGCCTCGAAACCTCCGCGTCCCGAAGCCCTCTCGCGTACAGCCTTGCTTCCTCACCGTAGTGGAAGTTGCCCACGTCGGGGTCGTAGAAATAGGCCACGGTCTTGGCCATGGTGCCGGCGGGACCAGGCCCCGCGCCTCCGCCACCCGCCCGGCCGCCTGCCCCACCCCCGCTCCTACGTGCTGCGTAAGCACGCAGCCTGCCTCTGCGGAACCGGGAAGCTCAGGCCCCGCCTCCCAGACCACGCCCCCTGCGGAGTTCCGCCCCTCGCTCGGCTTCGCCCTTCTAGGTTCCCGAGCGTAAGCTTCTTGGCTCTGCGGAGGACGGGTAGCATCGGTCCTAGGATGCGAGGGTCATTTCCTTCCGGGCGGGGGTCAAATCCTCGGGACTCCGAGACATCTCGTCCAGCCAGCTTTCCCCAACGGGGCGCAGACCATTGTCACCAATCTAGGAGACTCCGGAGAACCACCACTCCGCCCCCCTCGGGTGCAGAAAGCCAGCTTCCCCTGGCCCGTTGGGAAGATTCCAGGCTATCCACCGGACCGAGGCATCTGAGGGCAGGAGCCGCGCCAAGCTTGCGGAATAGACCAATGGAGAGCACTTTGTTCTTCTGACTGCCTGTCCTCCCCACCCGGACCCTGACTCGGCGCCGCACACTCCCCCGGGGGGGGCGGGGAGGGCGGCGCAGTCACGCGCGCCCCACACTTGCGCTCACAAGCGCGCAAGGCTCTCTCTCTCCGCCCCGCACACCTGCGCTCCGCCCCCTGGTCCCGGGCTGGCGACTGGCGAAGGCATTTGGGAACCTAGGGCGGCTGCGGCGGCGCCCCCCACTCCACCCCCACCTCCTTTCCCTTCCCACAGCCGGAGTTGTCCGGAGCCAGCCGCGGCTCCCTACCAGCCCGCCATCCCTCATCATCCTTCCCTCCCCCCGCCTGCCGCGGCACCGGTATCTGCAGCCAGAGCCCGGAGCCGGTGAGGCGGCGAAGGGGGGAGGAGGAGGAAGCAAGGGATGAGCGCCGGGAGGGCGTCGGGGGCCCTGAGCCGGACTAGGACGTCCCTGGAGCCGGAACCCGAGCCGGAGCCGGAGCCAGAACCAAACCACCGGTACCGAGTGGGCCAGGTGGTCAGGATGGGAGGAACAGAAAGGGGTGGCGTTGTGCGGGAATACAGGCAGGGGAGGGGGTTGCAGAGGCCTGGCTCAGGCTGACGCGGAGGAAGCGCGGACGCTGACTCAGGCGCGATTCTTGCGCGGGCCGCCTGAGAATTCCGTCCCATCTTGCTCTGCAGTGTCCTTGGGAGGGACGGAAGCGCAGGACAAGCTGGAAAGGGGAACGCTCTGGGCGTCGGGGAAGCAGGATCAGGGTCGTGGAAGAGGGCTTGCGCAGCCGCCGTCTGGCACCCCCGCCCCGGACCAGCACCCCTGGCACGGACAGCTCCTTGGTTGGGTAGGGGGGTGGGGCCGGACCTCAGAGGCTCGTTGGTTTCGGGTCCTGAGGACCGAATTCCTATCCCTCCCCCAGTCCCTAGCTGCAGCCCCCTTACCCCAGGAGGCGCCCTGGCCCGCGCTCGCCCCCCAGGGCCTCATGTCGGAACCACAGCCTGACCTGGAGCCGCCCCAGCATGGGCTATACATGCTCTTCCTGCTTGTGCTGGTCTTCTTCCTCATGGGCCTCGTAGGCTTCATGATCTGCCACGTGCTCAAGAAGAAGGGCTACCGCTGCCGCACGTCGAGGGGCTCGGAGCCTGACGATGCCCAGCTCCAGCCCCGTGAGTGAGGAGCCTAGAACCTGGCTCAGTCACCTTTCTCCCATTCCCTTCACCCCACACCTCTTTCTGCCTTCCTGGCCAAGAGACCCAGGCCACATCCTGACCAAGCCTTCAGGAGGCTTAATGATGCTTTCTTGAGACAGCAATTGGGATGACACCACCCTGAAAGCAAGCCTAGGAAAGGCAGCATGGGTGGGAAGGGCCCACTGTTGGTAGACTTGGGCTCCCACTGACTTTCCCATCTTTTCTGCCCTGGCCCCTAAATGCTAACATCCAGCATGATGGCAAATAGACAAAGGGATAGATCTTGAGCAGTAAGCCGCAGAAGCCACCAGGTAATGTCCACCCAAAGCTGACTCATCTCCTGCTTCCTTGCCAACCTCTCATCCTTCAGCTGAGGACGATGACATGAATGAGGACACCGTAGAGAGGATTGTTCGCTGCATCATCCAAAATGAAGGTGGGTGTAGACTGGCCCTTCGCTCTCCCCGCCCCCACCCCCACCCCCGCTCACTTTCTCTTGCCCTGACCTCCACCTCCACTGACTCCCTCTTTTCCTTCTCCCCTCAGCCAATGCTGAGGCCTTGAAGGAGATGCTGGGGGACAGTGAAGGAGAAGGGACAGTGCAGCTGTCCAGGTGAGCTGGAAACAAGGGCCAGCATGACTTAGCTTGCCTTGGAGAGTACCCTCTCCTCCAGCACAGTCCTTTCCCAACGTCCTCGCATGCCTGGGGGGTGGGGAGGGGGTAGGCAAAGCTGGCTAGCTTATAAGAAGAAAGTTTTCTAGAAATCTGAGTCCTTCAAACCATACTTCCCATCTGGATATCATCAAGCCTGACATTTATCCCGTGTGCCATTCCTTTGGGTTAAACATTGCCCTCCTTTTAGCAAACAACCCTGGGAAAGAGAACACACGATGACTAAAATCTTAATACTGGGTTTACTAGATAAATACAAGAGTGCTGGGGCCTGGGGAAAGCGAGGCATCTGGGGGTTTAAGATGCTGAAAGAACGGGAGCAAATGGAAAAGGAAAGGAAATGGTAATGTCACTTGTGCTCCCTTCTTCCCTATTGTCCAGCGTGGATGCCACCTCCAGCCTGCAAGATGGAGCCCCTTCCCATCACCACACAGTGCATCTGGGCTCTGCAGCCCCTTGCATCCACTGCAGCCGCAACAAGAGGCCCCCACTTGTCCGTCAGGGACGCTCCAAGGAAGGAAAGAGCCGTCCCCGGCCTGGAGAGACCACCGTGTTCTCTGTGGGCAGGTGGGGACAGAAAGCCCCAGAGAAAGGGAGATTGAGGTGGGAGCCCCAATGATTAGGCGCCTGACTCCAAAGGTGGGCCCCAGTTCTGTTCTGCTCGACTGGGAGCTACAGCAGAAGTCAGGCTGTACATGTGCCCCATAATCTGGAGGTCCCCCCCTCCCCCAGGCCAGAGGGAAGTGGCCATGAAACCCAGGATGCCCCTGGTTGGGGGGAAACCTAGCAGTCTCTGAGTTGTGCTCCTAAGCCCCAACGTTCCCTCCCTTCCCAGGTTCCGGGTGACACACATTGAGAAGCGCTATGGGCTACATGAGCATCGGGATGGCTCTCCCACGGACAGGAGCTGGGGGTCCGGTGTAGGGCAGGACACAGGGGTTAGTCAGGGGTCTGGGGGAGGGCAGCCCAGGGCAGGGATACCTGCCATTGAGAGTGTGCCCCCTGAGAGGCCACAGCCCCTGGGCCTCGCCAGTCCCCCAGTGCAGAATGGAGGACTCAGGGATAGCAGTCTAGGCCCTTGTGCACTTGAGGGGAACCCTAGGGCCTCTGCAGAGCCCATGCTAGGGGCTGGAGGAAAGGGCCCAAGCCCCGGACTGGCCAGTCGAGAGGCAGCTGGAGAGCCAAGCAAACTGGACACCTCAGATCACCAGGTATGAAGGTACGGGCACGGCTCTGGTGGCCTCAGCTCTTATTGCCTCCTACCCTGGGGGCGGGGGGAGGTGGCGCTGATAGGACCCACTTCCTGTTCTCCCATTGTTAACCACTTCTCTCGCAGGTGTCCCCACCACGGGGAGCAGGGGGTTTGTGAGGTGAGTCTGCCTGGGCCCCAAATCAGATAATCTCATCCGCCCGCCCCCTCCTTACACCACCTAAGCCCATTAGCTTGCTGTAGTCCCAGGGATGGCCTCTGCTGCCAATCCTTTAGTTTAATGGTGGCGAGTGGGCGTATCCTCCAGGAGACAGGGAAGGTCCTGCAGCCCCTGGGAAAAAGCTGAGACACATCCTGAATAGGAAGCAACACTGTTACCCTTCCTCTCCTCCAAGCCTCCTTCTTCATTGTGCTGATGGACTACCAGCTGACAGGGCCAGGGGGTGGGTGGGCACGAAGGCCCTCCTCTCCATTGGACAGCACTGCCCCCAGCTGAGGAACCAGCTCTACTTCCATCTGGAGTTGCATGGTCTCAGGTTGGGGGACCACGGGAGAAGACTCCCCACACCCCCATCCCTCAGTCTCTTTCACCTCTCCTGCCTGCCAACAGGCCGCCTGACCCCTTCCCCATCACCTCGCTCCATTTGCTAGAGCGTGGCACCTGGGAGCAGGCCCCTGCCCTTGGTGGGCCCCTAAAGCAATAGCACCTTAGGCCCCCTGCCCTCTTGGCACAAGAGGTCCAGGCCCTGGCTTGGGCTTAGTGCCCTTTATTCACTGTCAATAAATCCGCTCAGACCATTACAGCTGTTTTGCATACTGGCTCCAGCTCCTTTTGACAGGTCTGCCCCTGTCCCAGCCCCCAACCCCAGTGGCCATGGGTCACAGACCCAGTGGGGTGCGTCACAGAGCCAGGGTGGAGACACAGATGGGCTGGAGCCACTCAAGACTTTGGAAGATGGGTTCCAGCCCCAGAGATTTCACAATCCATTTCACCACCCTAGAGATGGGGTGGTGGCAGAAGAAAGAGGGGTAGTTCCAGCCTTAGAGATAGCAGAAGTATGATGGGGGGGAAAGGAGTGAGTTCCAGCCCCAGAAATGGGGAGACGGAAAGTTTCTACCCCTGGAGGTGAGAGTGGAAATGGGGGAGACTCCAGCTTTTGGCTGTGTCACTCCAGATCATAGAGGGGGTGGTCTCTGACATCATGAGTATAGGGACAGCAGCATCACTGGGGGAACAGCAATCCCCTGGCTTCAGGTGAGAGAATCTGGGTGGCCAGGATCCGGGGCTTTAGCTGGTGGAGGAGGTGGTGGACGCATCTGTAGAGAACACAGAATCAGAGCTCCAGAACCCTCCCTTGGGGATATGCCTGTCCATTCCCCCATCCCCGAACACAGAAGAGGACACGTTGGAATGACACGATCTCCTCCAAGGGAGGGACCCGTACCGGCCTGAGTCGAGGTACCATCATGTCCAGGGCTCCAGGGCAGTCCAGATCTTGGTCTGCAAACAAGAACCCAAGTCAGCCTTCAGGCTTTGTTTTGTTCATTGCTGCATCTCCAGCACTTAGGACAGTGGAACTCTGTAAATATTTGAGGAATCAACAAATAGTCCCTAATCTTAGAGCCATAAAATCCATTAATCCATCCATCCTCAATGCTTACTTGGCACCTGCTGAGAGGCGGAGATGGGATTCACGGCACCCCCAGTCCCAATGACTGTCAGGAACCCAGCAGTGAAAAACCAACAAACACAATGAATGACTGTGCTACACAGAACAGTGAACGATATAGGCTGGAGTACGGGGTGCAGAAAATGCTCACAGGGACCTCTGGAATCAGGGAGGGAGGCTCTGTGAACCAAGTGGAAGTACCAGAAGCTTTTGGAAAAGGTGGGCATTCCAAGAAGGAAAATGATGACACAAACCAAAGTGTCTGCAGGATTTAAGAACATTAAAGGCAGAGGATGCGTAGTGGAAAAAGCTGACCAATTTGTAAAATAATCTTCATGAGAAAACAGCTACCATGGGCATGCATACTATGTGTCAGGCACAATGCTAGGCCCATGTTTTTTCTTTTTCTTTTTCTTTTTTTAACATTTTATTTATTTATTTGACAGAGAGATAGCCAAAGGGGGAACACAAGCAGGGGGAGTGGGAGAGGGAGAAGCAGGCAGCAGGGAGCCTGATGCGGGGCTCGATTCCAGGACCCTGGGATCACGACCTGAGCCAAAGGCAGACGCTTAACAACTGAGCCACCCAGGCGCCCCTAGGCTCATCTTTCTAACCCTCACAACTCTGAGGGAGGAACCTTTCTCCTCACTCTGTAAAGGCCCAGGCAGGTTAAACACCCCACCCCAAACCACACCCTGGGAAGTCACAGGCAAAGTCTCAACCATGCACTTGCCTCCCCTCCAAAGCCCAAGCTCTTCTCACCATCCTGCTTCTGTGAGCCCGATGGAGGAGGTTCCTGAGGGCAGGCAGAGGAGCCAAGGGCAAACTTTCTCCTCCTGCCCATCACTTTCCCTCCCAGGGCCCCCAGTGGCCTCTACTCACCCACAGGCAGCACAGGTGCAGGGGCTCCATCTAAGGCAGAGGTGGGCACAGGAGGCGAGAAGCTAGGAGGAGAAGGGGATGGCAGCATCTGGGAACGAGGGGCACACAGAGTTATTCCTGGCACACAGGAAGGTCTCACCACCTTTTCCTCGCATCTCATCTTCAATTCCTGTCCCAGCGCTCCTTGATTTGGAGAAGGGCCAGATGCTTCTATCCAGGTGGGGACTTTAACTGATACACACTTCAATAGCCAATATGCACTGACACTGTGTCCCAGACATTCTGTTAGCACTTCACATACACTCACTAATTCATTCCTCACCACCTTCCCGTGAGGTAGGGATTTTTATGATTTATTGTAGAGGTGAGACTCAGGTTAAGCCATCTATTGAAAAGCATGGAGCCTGTTAGTGGTAGAGTCCCAGCTAGAACCCAGCTCTCCTGACTCCCTCTCCTAGGCTCTTCCTGCTGTAACAGTAGGTACCATACATTAAAGGACCTCCTGCGGGTCCCTGGGCTAAGGGCTTTACCTCCCTATCTCTAGTCATGATAGTCGGGCTGCTCAAATAGGTATTATTACCCCTGTTTTACAGTGAAGAAATAAGCGCAGAGCTTGTATCACTGCCCAAGGTGATGCGATTCGAATCTAAACTCAGATCTAACACTAAAGTAGGACGACCAAACTCTTAGGAAGACTGCCTGAGTTTCCCTCTTCTCTGCCCAGCCACAGGAGACTGGAAGGTCCAAGCCAATAGAGGAGGTAAACCGGAAGAAGGAAGGGGGCATTACGATGCACATGGGGCCTCACTGGAGTAGGAGGCTCAATCCAGAGGAGCCTGGGGACCCAGGGAGAAGGAAGCCTCACCTGTTCAGGGTCTGAGAGTTCAGGGGGTCCTGGGGGCCCAAGTAGCTCCTCCACTAGCAGGGAGGGGAAAACCCCCACATGGCCCCCGAATTCTCCTCTCCAGAAGCCATCGTCCACTCCATCCTGGGCCCGGGGCAGCAGGCGGATAAGCGCCCCCTCTGGGAAGCTCAGCTCCTCCTCACTCTGTCCTGTGTAGCTGTATAGGGCACGGGCCAGGAAGGCTGCAGAAGCCCAAGAGAGGTGGTGAGGGGAACTGACGGGCAGTAGTGCCCTGGGCCATGACATCTCAGGGCCACCACCACTCAAGGTCCCCTGACCCAGAATTTCCCATTCTCACCTGTGGGCTCTGCCCCTGAGGGGTTGTCGCTGTCGTGGCCACTCTCAGGGAAGGAGAGGTCCGGGAAGTTGAGATACCGCTCAGGTACAAAGCCTACCTCGCCGTGCTGGTTTCGAGCCTGTTCATCCAGCAATGTGAACAGAGAGCAGACTTGCCTCAGCAGCCCGTGGCCCTAGCCCTCCTCCTCGGGCTTCTAGCTTTGTCCGGCTGGATCCTTGCAAGCCACAGAGAAGTTCTTCCCACTGCCACAACTCCCGCCCACCACCAAGATCAGAATCTACGGTCCATACCCACCTTGACCCACTCATCAGCATCTCCCTCTTCTATGACCTCCAGCCACTCGCCCTCTGTGATGGTCAGCTCATCCTCATGCCCTGCCTGGGCCCCACAAGGAAGAATTCAGGACATGGCTCTCTCCCGTCCCCACTTCTCTGAGGTCCCCATCCCCACGTCCACCTGATACCTGATAGCTGAACACCACGTGTGCAGGGCAGGGGAGGGGCCTAGTGGCCAAGGCTGCAGGGGCAGGCTCCTCAAAGAGCTCCCCTGTCTCCTCACATTCCTCAAAGTCAGACAGCTCAGCATCCTCAGTCTGGAGGGGGCAGAGAACAGATCATTGGGGGGCCCCCCACTCTCGAGTACCTCATTTTATCTCCCACGCCTCCATTCTACCCTTAAAGAACACTCACAGATCACTCCCCAAGGTGGTACACCCATCTGTCCACCATGTATCACAACCAAAATCACCACAGAGCAAGGGAACACCAACAACAATTGCAGAATTCCAGTACTGAGTGCCTACCATGTCCCAGGTACGACACTAAACATCTTACGTATAGCACCTCATTGAATCTTCACAATAACCCAGTGATATTTCTCATAACTATGTCACCTTGTTTTACCTACTTTTTGTATGTTTTAAAAAGGTTTTATTTAGTTGAGAGCAAGAGCACGCACATGCACGTGTGCACGCACTGGGGGGCAGGGCAGAGGGAGAAGGAGAGAGACAAGCAGACTCCGCACTGAGCGTGGAGCCTGACATTGGGCTCGATCTCACAACCCTGAGATCATGACCTGAGCCCAAACCAAGAGTCAGATGCTGACCAACTGAGTCATCCAGGCATCCCCACCTCATTTTACTTATGAGAAAACTGAGGCTCAGAAAGGTTAAGTCACTTTCCAAGACCACACAGCTAGTAGTAAGTGGAGCGCCTGGCACTTGAACCACTTAGAGTCCACACTTAGAACCTTAGTTCCTAACTGCCATCCTATAGTCACGATAAAAGTTCACTGAGAGCACTCTGTGCTACAAACTATGCAAAAAATTATACGGACTTCATTCCAGCCTTATAGCAACCTCTTTGACTTGGGTACTGTTGTGTTCCCCACTCTACTCCTCTGGGGAGATCTACACTTTACCCACCTGGGTATAGAGGGGTAGGGAGCAAAGGGCACTCACCATGGGAGAGAGGTCCCTCTGGGACAACCGGGCCTCACTGAGCCGTCGCTCCTGCTCCACCTCATCCTGGGCCTGGGTCATGGCTGGCTTCAGCCAGCGCTGCACATCCAGGCCAGCTCCTTGGAGCAGGGCCAGCCGGGCAGCCCCCTTCACCTGGCTCACCTGGCATGGGGGAGAGAGATCAATCAAAGTCATGGATGGGCCTACCTTTGGCCGGTGAGTGGAGCCACCCCAAACATGTCTACCTTCTACGTCCCGCCTCCCTGTCCCCACCATGCAGACAGAGAGAAGGAGGGTGTTGCATGAGCAGGTGGGATCTCAGGGGCCCCAGGCACAGGGCTATGGCTCACCTGTGCCCGCCGGATGCTCTCCCTCACTTCCTGCAGCCGCTGTTCTAGACCTGGAGCCTCCTGCCCTGGGGCCTGCTGTCGCCTCTGCTCCAGCCGCTGCAGCACCTGGTTGGAAAGGCAGAGAGCAGCGGTGGGTAGAAACACTATGCAGGACAACTTACTACAGACCTGGCACTTTACTACTTGCTTCGCATGCATTATGCCATTTAATCTTCCTCATGAAGTGGGGACTGTTATTAACCCTACTTTAATGATAAGGAAACTCAAGTCCAAAGAGGTTAAGTCACTCCCTTACTCAGGGTTACATAACAAGGAAACAACACAGCAGGATTCGAACCCAGGTGGGTCTAGCTCCAAAAGCTGGGCTCTTAACCACTGTGCCACACTATTGGCTGAAAATCCCTTTCATTCCCCTCCTGCCTGCAGCCCTATGACACCCCCAGTGACTCCAGGGTCCTTGTCCCTCAGCTCTTCCCACCCACCCACAACACCTGCACCCCCCACCTCACCCGATGCCCATGGTTCTGGATCTTGTAGTCTCGGGCAGCTCGGCTCGTCCAGCGCTGAACCTCTTTCTCCAGGCTACGGTCCCCTGCCATTCCCCTTGCGTCCCCCTCCAGCTCCAGGGCACACACCTGGGTGAACAATGTACACAGAACCTGATGTTGCTCCTTCTCTACAGTCCCTTCCTTTTTCCTTCTCCCTGTCTTAACCTCCAGCGACAGGGACAAAGAGGTGAGGGCACAGGTGTGCATTCCTGTGGACATAGATCCCCAGATGCGATCTGGGTTGAGGGACAGAGTGAGAAGGAAGAGGATAGTGCAGTGAAGGGCCCGAAAGGTGCAATAAAATTTTTCTGTGTCCTGGTGGGAGGGAGGTGAACTAGAGTTCTGAAATCCCTTCTCCACAGTTTAACAGTCACTAACCAGGACAATGATGATGAGGGAGACAGTCCCCTTTAGAGGTGGTTGGGTTCCAATGAACAGAGAAGTCTCACCTGATCAGTCCCTGCAGGCTGAAACTCCTGAGGTGGTGTGGGGGAAAATGCTCCAGGTTCCTGAAGAAAGAGCTTCAGATCCTCCTCCCAGCTAACCTGGGGGTTGGAAAAGATCAAAGTAGTCACTCACCGGTTACACCTCTCCAAGCGTGTCCCCAGCCCCTCTCGGAAGAAGAAGGACAGATGAAGATAAAAGGGGCAGATACGCAGCGGGTGGTCCGTACTAAAGAGCAGGGTGAAGGGGATCTCTGGGGAGCTCTTACAGGGCACGGCCCTCACCTGGGAGGTTGCCTGCCCTCCACGGCGGGCATGTTCCAAGGCCATCTCTGCAGCTTCCAGCTCAGTGCGGCTTAGCAAGGTCAGGGGGTCCCTCAAGTGTTCCAACAGCTCGCTGACCAGGGCCTGGAGAGAACCCCAAGATCATGACACCACCCTTCCCCCAGCATCTACTGCAAAGTAGGCTCTCTGCCCAGGTTCAGATGGGTGATGGGCATGAGGAATTGGATAGAGGGGAGGAATGAGACATTTTACTGCTTCTAATAATAGGCCCTCACATACGCATAGACCTTAACAGTTTAAAAAGCATTTCACATCCATTCTCTCGCCTGAGCCCCATTAGTTGTATAAAGTAGGCAGAGCAAAAGTTGTCCTTAACGAGGCAACTAGGTGTTCAGAGGGGCTAAGTGTCCTGCACAATGTCAGGCAGCCAGCTAGAAGCCGAACCCAAACCAGAACTAAAGGATGTAACTTCCACCCACTCAAAGCAGGCTAGGACCCTAGCACCACCCAGCCTGACGGTGGTAGGAAGCAAGGAGAGGCTCTCCCACAACCCACACCCCTTGTCCCCCGAGAAGCAGGGGCATCTGGACTGGGACTGGCCTTGAGCAGGGCTGGCAATTCCTCCTGGTAGTAGTGGTCAAGGTGGGCATTGGTGGCCACCAAGTTGAGCAGGTACTCATTGCGGGCTGCTCTCAACTGCTGGGAGTACTGGGCTGACTGGGCAGAGAGCTAGGAGGAGAAAACAGGTATCAACAGGGAGCCCTGGACCCTCGGGGTCCTTCCAAGGCCAACCCAGATCCAGAATGCATTCTCACATTACTGAGTGCTTACTATGCGCCTGGAGCCATCCTAAAAATTTTGCATACTCAACAACTCCGGCTCAAAATGCTCTAGTGGCATCTATGTGCATTTAAAATAAAATCCCCACTGCTCCTACTGTGGCTTGCCAGGTACAACAAGAGCTGGCCCCTGCAATCTCTCTGGCCTGTTTTCACAGTGTCTGTCCCCCTGCTCCGAGTGCTCCAGCTACACTGACCTTCTCTCAGTTCCTCGAGCCCACAAAGCTATTCCCACCTCAGGGCCTCTGCACTCACCATTTCCTCTCCCTGGAATGTTCTTCCCCTAGATCTTTGCATGGCTGGCTCCTTCTTGCCATTCAGGCCATGTGTTCAGACAGCCCTTCTCTCTAAATTACACCCTGTTACCCTTTACCACAGCACCTTGTTTTGTTTTCACTTAATCTGATTGTTTCTTTACTTACTATCTATCTGCCCTCACCAGACTCTGAAGGCAGGCGCTCCACAGACTCCTCAATAAATGCATAGTAGGGGCGCCTGGGTGGATTAAACATCTGCCTTTGGCTCAGATCATGATCTCAGGGTCTTGGGATGGAGGCCCACATCAGGCTTTCTGCTCAGCAGGGAGCCTCCTTCTCCCTTTCCCTCTGCCTGCCTCTCTGCCTACTTGTGTGTGTGTCTCTCTCTGTCAAATAAATAAATAAAATCTTTAAAAAAATAAATGCATAGTAAAGGAATAAAAAAGAAATGTACTATTTCCACGTTACAGATGAAGAACACGAAATTCCAAGAGATCAAGTTAACCAAGGTCACACACTAAGGATGTAGGGAAGCCTGGATTCGTCCCAGTCTCTTAGATTTATGCCCCTGGGTTCCAAACCACTAGGCTACTCTGCCCACCTCTTTCCCACCTCCACTCATGTTCACGTCCCCCCAAACCTTGGTGCTGAGTTTCTGGAGACTGGCCCGAGTGTGGAAGAGCCCGTGGTCACTTCGGTTCAGTCTGTGCAGGCAAGGGAGAGGAATCAAGTTTAGGCCCAGCTGTGGTGCCTTGGTTCCCATCCCCGAGCCAGGCTTCCCAACTCCCCATGACCCCACCTAGCCTGGACATCAGCTGCCTTCTCCTGAGCCAAAGCCCACACACG
The DNA here is from genome assembly GCA_002007465.1 of Ailurus styani. Lineage (NCBI taxonomy): Eukaryota > Metazoa > Chordata > Mammalia > Carnivora > Ailuridae > Ailurus > Ailurus styani. The sequence goes on along the minus strand of LNAC01000164.1, from coordinate 512,668 downwards.
TTCCCGCTGCCCGTACAGCTTCCGACTTCGGCTCAGCTCCCGGACAGACTGCAGCACCTCCGCTTGCGCCCTCTGGAGGTTCTCTGCTCCCTAAGGGCATGTACACATAGAATCCTGACCCAGAGCACTGGGTCACTTCCTACCCCAAACCAGCCCTTCCTTCATCCCAGCCACTGAGCCATACCTTCCTGAGCACCTGCTCCTTGGCACTCCGCCCTGTGCCCCCTGCCAGGTCACGGTATCGGTCAGAAGCCTGAAGCCGGGCTTGGCCCCCAGCCACGGTGGCATCCAGCAGGCAGCGCCAGGCACCAAACACCGTCCTGCCTCTCCCCAGACAAGGTCTGTGTTGAGGAGGAGAGTACTCCAAAGCTTCATGAGACACCACCACCACCACCACCACCACCACCACCACCACCACCAAACCTAACACCATAGGAGACACAGTGCTTTCCCATCCCCCTTGTCTGGGAGCCTATCAATCGATCAGTGCATTAGCTCAGCCACAAGGATCACTCATGCCCTCTGCCCGCACCCACAGTGTCCTTGCTGGGTCAGCTCCTCTCGGGCTGCTGTGTCAGCTCTACCTGCAGCTCACATGCCCTCTCCCCTCACTGGTCCTTCATTCCCATAGGTTCCTGGGGTTGGGCTCCTCATCCCTTCTAGGTCCCCTGAACTCCCCCCCCCTCAATGGGACGCACCTGCTGTCCATCTCCCCACTCCGGTGCCCTTCCCTCTTCAGGAATGGCCCTGCCAGTTTCTGGAGTGCCTGGTGGGAAAGTCATCACAGACTCAGTTACCTTTCAAAGACTCTCAGCAACTGGGAGAACATGAAATCAGAGTATAATAATGCTATTCACCAGATGCATATTATGTTCCCCTCACTTTGCTAAGTGATTTACATGCCTTAACCTATTCCATCCTTACAACAATCCTACATGAAGATATGATTATTATTCCATTCTACAGAGAAAGAAATTGAGGCCAGGAAAGGCTAAGCACCTTGTCCAAGGTCACACAGCCAACAAGTAGCACGAGAGATCTGACCCAGTCTGCCTAACTCAAGGCCACTGCCCTGCACCAGAAAAGGAGTATGTGCAGAGAGACAATGCCATGTGTAAAGGAGGCTGCAACACAGGGAAAGTCCAGAAAAAGGAGTCCCATACCTGTCCATATTCTCGTTCAATGGCTGCCCTCTGCTTGCTGTAGGACCTATGAAGATTAGACAGGAAGGGTGGTGTCACTGTTTGGTCCTGTTCTCCCACCCTCAATCCTCTCCTCGGCCTGGACAGGAAGGAGAGGGGAGCCAGGCCTAAAGTGTGAGTACATAAGGAAGGAATGAGACTGGAGAGAGAGTCCTTGAGATCACCTCAGAGAGCCGCAACCCAGAACAACCTCACCTCATTGTTCAGAGCCTCAGCAGGATCCTCCCCACCCCTGGAGAACCATCTTTGGGCTTGGAGGTGAGGAAGGCTGGGGACCTGGATACATTCCAGCCTTCCAACAGGTCTGGAAGAGGGAGGGGAGAGTCTGCCACAAGCTTGATTGTGGGGCGGAGGGAGTGGTATGGAATCAATGGGTTTGAGAGAGGGTCCCTGCGTTTTTCTGTGTGTTGGGTTAGGAGGAAGGATAAGCCCTATCCGGTATCTGGAGAGGCAGGGCGACAGTGAGCGCCGGTAATGAGCAGGTTGGAGAACCCTTCTCCCCCTTCTCCCCCTGCTTCCCCCTCCCCAGTCCGGCTCCGACCGACGTCCGTTCGAGGAGAGGCGGGGCGCGCAAGGGCGATGGTGGGGGTCTGTGGAGGGGATCGGAAGCTACCTGATGTCCTCCAGCAGATCCGCCTCCCTCTGCTGCCGGGTCTGAAGGATGCTCAGCTGCTCCAGGAAGCGAAGCTTCACCTCCTGGGCCGGCTTCACCTGTGGGGTAAAAAGAGGTTGAAGACCCCTGACGCCAGGACCTGAAAAACACTCCGCGCAGGGAGCGGTGAGGGGGCGGGACCCGGGAGGGATTGGGGTGTTTCCTGGGTTACTTCAGGGTTAGGCCCTGAACCCTTACAACTCCTCGTCCCCCACTGCAGGTCCGGTGCCCCCCTCAATTCCCATCATTCACCCAGCCCACCTGGGAGTCCCCATTCCCAGGCCAAGCTCACTTTTCGGGGCGGCGGCTGCATCTCGGCTCCGGCCAAGGGAAGCGACTCGACTCCGGAACTCGAGGAAGCCCCGCCCACGCCAAGGCCCCGCCCCGGACCTGGCCCAGCTCCGCCCCCGTCCCGCCCACGCCCGGTCCGGCTACGCGCAGGGCTGCGAAGCGCGAAGGTGCCGCGGAGAAACCAGAGACTCCTGTCAGTGCTGCGAATACCCCGGAAAGGGTCCGGACCGCGGAGTGGACGCGGCGTCCGCTGCGCGGCAGGGGAACCCCAAGTTTCTGAGTCAAGACGCCTGGGTTCTATTTCTAGTGGAGCAACTGACTCAGCCCGTAATTACTAGGAATCGCTCATTTACATATGCAGATCTCCGGTCCTCCCGTCCTCCCTCCGGCGCGAAGGGTGACGCCTGAAAAGGAGGAACTCAATTTGTGACCAATTTGTCATTGGATGCCTGAGCAAAGATGCTTCTGACAAGGGAAACAGGACTGGTCTCAGACCTTTCCCAAATTCCCACAGAACTGGAAAAGCCAGTGAGTGGTGGTGAGAAGATTGCCCGGAGCCAAGAGGAACCCGGTCCCAGAGGAAGAAAGGTATGTCAGGGGCCAATGGAAGCTAAATGATACTAGTGAGTGGACGTAAGTGGGGAGATGAGTGTACGGCCTGGCGCCCCAGGAAGCCCCTGTCACCATTAGGGTCTGCCTTTCAGGCTCTGCGCCCCAGATTCTTCCAGCCCAATCACTGCTTTCTGCGCATCCCCACACCCTTTCTTCATCCCCCTCACCTATCCTTGGCCCACACCCCTGACTTGGAAAAAGCAGTTATCTGTGGCCCCAAACTCCAGATTCACATTTCCAACAGCCCATTTACACCTCCGACCTGTAGATCTAACAAAGAGCTCAAATTTTTAAATCTGCTCCTTCTACCTGATCCTTCCCCAGACAAAACACTAAATGGTTCATCTCTCCATCCTGTTAGGAGAGTCTGAAACCCAAAGTCATTGTGCCCTTTCTCCTATCCCACATTCCTTCCATCAGCAAGTCCTGTAGGTTCTATTTCTAAAAGATCTCTTATTGATCACCTTCCTTCAATATTCAAAACCACCAATCTAGTCCAAGCCCCAGTATCAGTCACCTAATATCTGGTCTCTCATTCTCCCCCCCTCCATAACCCACTGCTCACAAAACAGCCAGAGTGATTTATGTTTGTTTGTTTGTTTTTAAAGGAAATAAGATCTCATCACTCTCTCCCTTCAAACTTTTCAATTGCTTCAGAATAAAATCCAAACACCCTAGCATGGCCTATAAGGCTGTGTGTTATTGGGCCCCCGCCAGTTTTTCCCCCTTCAGCCCATACTCTTCTCTATCTCCCTACTCACTGTGCTTCAGCCAGTCCAGCCTCCTTTCTGTTTCCCCAGCAAGCCAAGTCTCTTCCCACTGCAGAGCCTTCATGCCTGACACTTTTCCTCTTCTTCTGGAGTGCTCCTTCTTCCAGCACGCCACATGTCTGGCTTCTTTAACTCTTCACAGCAGCCTTACCATCCCCCCAGCCTAAAGGCCACCTTCACAAGCACATCACTTTGATTTCTTCACAGCACTGAATTAATTTGTGTATTTTCTGTTCCCCCTCTACAGCGGAAGCTCCATAAAAGCAGGACCCATCTACTTTTTTTTTATTTTAAGATTTTCTATGTCTGGGGGACCTGGGTGGCTTGGTTGGATAAGCGTCTGCCTTCAGCTCAGGGCATGATCCTGGGGTCCTGGGATCGAGCCCCACATCGGGCTCCCTGCTCAGCAGGAAGCCTGCTTCTCCTTCTCCCTCTGCCTCTTCCCTCTGCTTGCTTTGTCTCAAATAAATAAATAAAATCTTTTTAAAAATATTTTGTCTATTTGACAGAGAGAGCATGTGAAAGCACAAGCAGGGGGAGCAGTAGAGGGAGAGGGAGAAGCAGGCTCCACAGGGAGCCCAATGCTGGGCTGCAGGGCTCAATCCTAGGACCCTGGGATCATGACCTGAGCCAAAGGCTTAACCACCTGAGCCACCCAGATGCCCAAGACCCATCTATTTTGTTCAAACTTTACCCTGAAAACATGACACCTAATTAAGTCCTCAATACATATTTGTTGAACGAATGAATGAAACAGTAATAGCCTCTGGTTCCAAGATTTATTAACAGTGACACATCCTTTTTGGCTCCTCTTCGCCCCAGCTCCCAACCCCAGTCAACCTCCACCCTCTAGGTCTTCAGTGTAGTCCCCAAATGTAGGAAGTAGGGTTGGATAGACTTGGAGGTCTTTTGGCTTTTTGGCTTCCAAATCCTTTTTCTTCTTTAGTGCAAGAAAACCATTCCTTTCAAACCCAAAATCTCTCACAGAACTCCTACATTTCAAATATATAAAGCAGGAGTCTGCCTTGTTGAGGGAAATTACGTGGGGCTTACAGCTCTAAGAAACAGCGTGATGTCCACTGGCTCCTTATTTCAGTGACTTCATGGTACATGTAAGTGAATGGAGGTTCAGTGAGGGGCCATAATCTGACCCTCTCTGGGCTGGAGAGTCCAGAGCCCTCAGTTCTGTGCTCTTTCCATAGCACCATGCTGGCTTCTAGAGTCTTTCCAGCCAGAGCAGACGAGGCTCCCAGCAGTGTCTGCCATGGTGAGAACTTGGGTCCTCTGGTTACCTAGCCCTTCAGACTACTCATCGTAGAGTCATGTGAGGGGCTGGCTGGAGGGTGAACTGGAAGGTTGGGTGGGAAAGCCAGGTGTTTGTGTCAGAAGGCCATTGGGGTTTGGGGACTGGGGGCTGGAGGGCTGGGAGGGGCAGCCCAGGCCTATGGTGCTTTCTCCTTTTCTCAGGATGAGGCTGCTAAGCTCCTGGAGCAGCTGCTCCTCTAGGGACCCATGAGCTTGGGGGCTGCTCTTTGAAGGGGGACCGGGAGGGGGCTCAGGTGGCCTCTCCTCTGGGCCCAGGCTACCTGCCTTGCGGAAAAGGGGTTTGTCAAAGGACCTCTGGCTGGTGAGGGGGGTGTCTGGGTTGGTTGTCTTTTCTCTCATCATGGAGAAGGAGGTAGAGGTGTCCTTGGTCAGCTCAGGGAAGGCCCCCACTTCTTCATACACTGGCTCCTCATAGACAGGCTCCTCCAGTTCTTCTTGCTCCTCCACAGACCCCTGGGATGACTTCATGGGCTGGATGGGAATGGGGTAGGATGATGCAGGCGCAGAGTTAGAGTTACTGGATTAGTAATCACTAACATTTATTGAGCTCTTCTTCTGGGCCAGATGCCATAAAATACTTTTCACATGTGCTATCAAAACAACTCTGTATGACGGGTTACACGGCAGGTGAGTGAAGCGAGGTACGGAGGGGTGAAGTAAGTTGCCCAAGATCACACAGTGAGTAAATGGAAGAACTGGAGCTTCAGCCCAGGTCTATCTGACTCCAAAATGTTTTCACTTAACCACTTTCCTTCTATTTTTCAGATCCTGTGCCCACTTTCCCTTTCCCTTATCATATCCTACCATGCCTCATTTTCCTCATTCCTTCTGGTCCCTCACAGTGCTCTTTCTCTCTCATGCACACACACACAGATGGCCCTGCATCAGAATAAATACAGAGGGCACACAGGTTCAGGCAGCACAGAGGAACACGGCGCTGAGGGGCACAAAGCTGAGACAGATACAGTACTCACAAAGAACATGGACAGGGTCCTCCGGTTGTGAAGTCGCCGCTGGGCACAGGTGGGATGGGGATGAGGGGAGGGAGAGACACAGAGACACAGTGAGGCCTTGCAACAGAAGGCAGGGGTGGGGAGTGGGGGCACAGAGAAGGCAGAGGCGGGCACCAGGCTGGCAGGCACATCATTTCCACCTGCAGGGTGGCAAGGACACAGGCAGGATTCAGGAGGGCACAGCAGCAGGCCAGGAAGACCTCACCAGAGTCTGATTGGCAGAGAGGAGGGTGGCTCCACTGTCATCTCCTCTGATGGGCAGCAAAGGCATGGTGCCAAACTTCTGACGGGCAAGATCAGAGGAGGAATGGCGTCGTAAGACCACTGGCTGCTGGTCGTCGTGCTGGAGGGAGAGTAAAGAGTTGGCACAGTGGGCGTGGGACCACAGCTGGGACCTGTGACCTCATCCTCAGCTTTTTTCTTCCCCTCACCTGGGCTTTGAGGATGCTGGTGGTCCAGTCCCACATCTCATCCTCATCAGTGCAGGACAGGTATCTGGGGATGATCAGAGGGGAATTAGCCAGAGAGGAGGGTTGTAGCTACAGGAATGGAGGATAGAAAAAGTAGGAAGGTAGAGGACAGGGTGCAGGGCTGGGCCAGAGGAGAAGGCAGGCCGAGAGGTACTCACAGCTGCATCTTCTCCAGTATCAGTGTGAAGCCCCACCTATGAGGCAAAGGACAACAGAGATGGGTGATTAGAAAGGCCAGAAGGGTGATGGCAGGAAAGTCCTAGAAATGTGGGCTGGGGAAGAAAACTCACGGTGTTGGAGGCTTTAACTTCTTTCGGATTCCCAGGTAGACTTTGGAACCTTCCAAAGGCCACTCTCGTTCTGGTTTAGAGCTCTGAGAACAAGAAGGCAGTCAGGGAGGTCAAGAGGTGAGAGAAGGGTCACAGTCAGTCAGGTCAAGAAGTCATGGAAGCACTGGGGTTAAGTGGTCACGGGGTCACAGAGGTCAAAGGACAGGGCAGCACTGAGATGGATAAGCACATGGGCTGTGGGGTGAGAAGGTTGATGCAGGCATAGCTGCTCCTCAGGGGCCACCAGCATCCGTCCCCGCTGCCCCCTGCACCTCACCTTCTTTTCCTTGAGCAGCAGCAAGCAGCGGCCACGCAGCAGAAAGAACCTTTCCTGGAAGCGGTTTCCCAGTAAGCGGGGCGGCTCCTCCCGACACCGCAACAGACCCACCCTCGGGCTCTCGCGCCGGGTACCTGGGCACAAACAGACGATACTGGGTGGAGGCTCCTGGAGGAGAGGCCTGGGAGTGGGGGTGCTGGGCTGAAGAAGGAAGTTCACCTGTGAAGAGGCAGCCAGCCTGGGCCAAGGAGACTTTTCTCAAGAGCAAGGAGGCCGAGCAGGGCTCTGGCAGCTGGCACCATTGAAGGGCCTGCTCTAGGACCCTTTCCTTGGGGTGCAGTGGCCGCTCTAAGGAGTAAAGTAGGGGTGGGTATCAACCAGAATATCCATCCATGCCCTGGAGCTTCCAGCTCCTTTCCCACCAGTCACATTCATTTGTCCATCCCACAGCCCAGCCAGAGATATTTATTTAAGGACCAACTCTCTGCCAGGCACTGCTGGTCCTGAGGTTATGATGGCTGAGCACAAAACCCATGGCCTACCTTCACAAAGCCCACAGCAAAGTGAGGGAGCAGACAGTAGGCAGGTAAGTAAACCAAAGGATTGCAAATAATTAAATGCTTTGAAAGAAACAATAAGAAGCCGAGAGAGAGGAAGGGGACAGCTACTGGGACAGAGTGATGACCGCGCAAGGTCTTGGAGAAGGGGGCATTTGAAGCTGAGATCGGGGCCTGGAGGAGGAGGAAGAACAAACCATGCTAAGATCAGGGCAAGAAGATTTCAGGCATGATGCAACTCTGGAATAAAGGCCCTGAGTCAAGAAAGATGTGTTTGAAAAACAGCTGGTGTGGTTCAAGCACAGGGAATGAGTTATGTGAAATGAGGTCCGAGAAATAGGCAAGGGCCAGACAGTCGGGATCTGTGGGCCATAATGAAGAATTTGAATTTTATTTGAAGTTCAGTGGGAAGCCATTGGCGGGTAATGACATGATCTGATTTATGTTCGAAATGTGCGTTGACTGCTGTGTGGAAAACACGACGTCGGGAGGCAAGATTGGAACACTGGCCAGCTATTCCTTTTCTGGGGCTGTACGTTTTAGTGGTTAATGTTGGAGTCAGAAAGCTAGTGGTGACTTCGGCTTGGCTGGTGGTAATGGTGGAAATGGGGAGAAACAACAGATTCTAATAGATTCAACAGGACTAGTTGGTTGGGTTAGGTGGGAAGTTGAAGAAGAGGGAGGACTCTCAGGTTTCTGGTCTTGATAACTGGGTGAATGGAGGGACCACTAGAGTTAGGGAAAGGTGGGAAATGGCCTAGGCTTTTTGTTAGGTGAAAGGTCTGAGAGTTGAGTTCAGTCTTCAGTGTTTACAATTAGAGATGCTTGGGGTGCCTGTGTAACTCAGTCGGTTAGCATCTGACTCTCGATTTCAGCTCAGGTCATGATCCAGACACCCAGCTTGTTAACAGCATTTAAAGCCACTGGAATGGATGAGTCATCCAAGGAGAAATATAGATAGGAAAAGGAAAAGCGTCCAGGGTTGAACTCTGGGTCCTTCCAATATTTGGAATGTAGGCAAAGGAGGAAGAAGAGCCTTCTTTGGGGAGGAAGGGAAACCAAAGACTTGTGGGGTCCACAAAAGTCAAGAAAGAAGAGAGTACGGAGAAAGAGGGAGTGGTCAACAGTGTAGAATGTCCCTGCAGGTGCACGAGGACAGTGTCAGTGCATTTGGTAACCCAGAAAGCATTAGTGACTTTGACCCCCCCCATCACATGTGCACGCACACACACGTGGTCATGCTCACCAAGTTCCCCGTGCTCACGGATCTCAAACGTCACCCACAAGTCCATCCCAGCCTCCGTCCCCCGCATCTCCAATACCTGGTTTGTCAGCTCCTCGGCAGTCAGTGTTGGAGACACCTGTGGTCAGGGCAAGAGCAGAGGACCCATGCCGGTCAGTCCACTGACCCTGCCCCCCATCCTCTCATCTCCCCTCCTGTCTCCTCAGGACTGACCTTTAGGGTGACACAGTTGTCTGGGAGCTGCTGTTCTATATAAACCTCCATGATGAGGTCTCCAGCCTGGGACAGCTGAGAGGAAGGCGTAAAGAAGTCAGAAGGACACAAGAGGATGCAAAAAATCAAGGTCAGAGAACTCCTTATATTGCCTCCTAAGCACTTCTCCCCCCTCCCACGAGTATCCTTCTACCCCTCATCCCCCTTGCGGCTCAGGCCCTTAAAAGGGAGAACCCAGGAGAGGTGGAACCGCATCTTCAGGCTGCATGGATACTTCCCAAGGGAGTGCAGCATATGCTTGGAAGGACAGGTTTAAGGTCAGACTCTCTGGGTTCCAACTCTGCTATTCACTACAGTAGGACTTTGAATAAGTGACCTTCAAGGCCTCTGTTTCTTTATTTGAAAAAATGGGGCTGTCTACCTCATGGAGTTGTGTGACGCTAAAGTAAGATCAGAGGTGCTTAGAAGATAAGTCCTTGGCTGTTTGCTATCGTATTTATTGCTATATGCTCGCTGCTTCGTCTACCTTAGCTCACTCTTCCTTGGATCTCTTACATGCGGAACCCGAGTATTCTGCCATCATTTTGTAATGCAGAATCCTCATGGTGGAATAGATAGAAGAAATCCTAAACCAAACCCCTCTCCCCACACCACTCCCCTCCTTGGGTTTCGGCTGTGTCTCGGAAAGCCGAGGGCCAATGTCCAGCAGCAGAAGGGCGCCTTCCTATCTTGATATCCCCTCCTGTCCCACTCACGAGTCTAAGGGCAGGACAGGTTACCTGTACATCCTTCCAGGTGGTGATAAGACTGACCTCCAAGTCAATCTGAGCTACCTGGTCAGAGTCAATCTGTGGAAGGGCCAAAAAGGAGCATGTGTATTGCGGGACAGGCAGGGGTGGGAGAGGGGAGGGGGGAAGG
>LNAC01000164.1:483904-502524 GCA_002007465.1 Ailurus styani | reverse complement strand
GGGGGGAAGGGGCTGGCGGGGAGGGCGGGGCTGGGTGCTAGGAAAAGAGGGAAACAGGATGAGTTTTCAACACCTGTATGAGAGCATTAGAGGCGAGAAGAGCTAAGAACCAAGGGGGCAAGGGCATTTGGAGTGAAGTTATGGAGTAGAGGGGCCCAGGGCAGTGGGAAGTGATTCTTGATGCAGAGGGCCTTAGAGGTCTGGGCTGGGGGCTTTTGGGGGGAGCGGGATCCAGAATCCAGGAAGAGGGACTATAGTCAGGGGTAGGGAGAGCTTACATCAAAGACAGAGACGTAGCCGTCGATGAGTTCCTGCAGCACCCGCACCTCATGCTCCCCCCGCCCGTCTGTCTGGAACACACTGGGTGCGAACAGCAGGGCCAGGTTCCGCGTGCACATCTGGTTTAGAGCGGCACACTTTTGCACCCTGCAGAGGGGTGTGACACGGGTCATAAGGGATGCAGTGCTCACCTATTTGTCTACGCATCCACTCATTCAGGAAATACTTATTGAGTCAGTATGCCAGGCCCTGGGCTAAGCACTTGGGATACAGTTGTAAGACACAACACTGGCCTCAGGGAGATCCCTGTGTAGGGGAGGGTCAGATGAGGAATGGGTGACTATAAATATAGTATGGGGCAGCAAGCTTTTTTTGGAAAGGGACATATAGTAAATATTTTAGGCTTGTAGGTTATACCTTCTTTGTTCCAATTTGTCAGTTCCACTGTTGTAGTATGAGAGAAGCCACAGACACTATATAAGTGAATGGGTGTGCCTTTACACTTCATGAACAAGACTTTATTTATTTATTTTAAGGATTTATTTATTTTTTTTTAAAGATTTTATTTTTTTATTTATTTCACAGAGGGAGAGAGATCACAAGGAGGCAGAGAGGCAGGCAGAGAGAGAGAGGGGGAAGCAGGCTCCCCGCTGAGCAGGGAGCCCGATGCGGGCCTCGATCCCAGGACCCTGAGATCATGACCTGAGCCGAAAGCAGAGGCATTAACCCACTGAGCCACCCAGGCGCCCTTATTTTAAGGATTTATTTACTTATTTGAGAGAGAAAGAGAGAGAGAGCGTGCAAATGCACAGTGGGGAGGGGCAGAGGGAGATGGAGAGGGAGAGAATCTCAAGCAGACTCCCCCCTGAGCAGGGAGCCCAATGCAGGGCTCAGTCTCATGACCCCGAGATCATGACCTGAGCTGAAATCAAGAGTCGGACACTTAACTGACTAAGCCACCCAGAAACTGTACAAAACTTTACTTAGAAAAACAGGCAATTGGATGGATTTGGCCCATCCCTTTGATATAGACTAATCAGTACAACACAGCCAGGGTTCACCTTGGAATCACCTTGGAATCACTCCCCAATAGGCTAATCAAGGTAGATCCGCATCTTATTTTTCTCTGTGTGTCCTAAGTCTAACCCTTTGCCTGGCATAGAATAATAGAACAAAATAACATTGGTTGCTCACCATTTCTGAATGCTTCCTACCTACATGCCAGGAGATGTAGTAAGAATTTTATAAGGATTATCTCATTTAACTCCCATCACCTAGGAGGTGGATACTATTCATTACACCATCTTCCTTTTACAAATGAGGGAACCGAGGCTCAGAGAGTACAAATAACTTACCCAAAGTCACACACTAGAATGGTGGAGCCAGGGTAAAGCCTAGGTCTGCTTGACCCCAAAGTCCACACTTGGAATCTTTGGGCTATGACACTTTCACTTAACAACTGTTTGCAGGATGAATGAATAAATGTGAGGCGGTGGTGGTAGGGTGGTGGATGGAGTTGGACAGAGGTGATAAAGGGTCAGTGAGGAGCCTGCAGGGGGTCTGGCCATACTGACCGATAGAGATGCCCGATGAGGGTAGCCAGTGTGCGGCGGTTGACCTGTGGCAAGCAGCCAATTACTTCTTTGTATTTCTCCAGGCGCTGATTCTTCTGGGGTAGCTCTGGGATGGAATGGGGGATGGATGGAGAGGATCAGGAAAGGGAGCAAGGAGGGATTTTTTAGAGAAACAAACCCAGGATGGAAATCTCTCTTCCCCCTTCCCACCTTGACCTGAGCTTAGTCCCTGAGTGATCCTGGGGTGTGGGAGTGGGGGAGGGGAGCACTGGGGAGAAGGGCTACCAAATCCCACAGAACAGCCTCAGGGATTGGGTGGGGGAGGGTGGAGTTGCAGGTTGCCCTTCAGTGGCCTGTGAGGAGTTCTTAGGGATTTTGGGAGTACCAGCAGCCTCCCTCCAGCGAGGCAACAGCCGTGCAGAGGTCACAGGGTCATCGAGCTCTCGAAAGAAGCGTTTGAGTGTATCGGTGACATCTTCCACAAAGTGCTCTCCTGGCCGGAGCTTCACGGTCCTGGCGTCCCGCCGGAACTCCGCCAGGAGCCGAAGGCTACGGGCACGGGCACCCCCTTTCCGGTAGATGCCCTCCAGCTGGAGCCCTGGGAACAGCCAGCATCTCTGCTCACCACGCCCAGAGACCCAGCTACCGACCCAGTGTCCAGTATCTGTGATCCTCCCCCCACCCACCGACATGGCATATCGCTATTGGGCTAAGGGGCCTGGAGAGGAGGAAGTCTGCCTCCATGGTCTCGATTCTCAGGACCCTGCTCAAGTCCTGCTCAGAAAGTCCTTCCCTAACCATGACATTACACATAGCCTCCATCACTCTCTAGCTCCTCATTGTTTTAATTTCGAACTAGCGCTCTCAAATTGCATTACAGTTGATCCTCCCTGTTGTGAATTCGTCTACTTGCTAAAATGTATTTGTAACCCCCAAATCAATACTTGGTGCACTTTTCCAGTCATTTGTGAACATGCGCCGAGTGGAGAAGAATTTGAGTTGCCTGTTGGACACATTCCCAGCTAAGCTCTCATATGGTAAACAAGTGTAGTTCTTATGGTATATATAGAATGACGTTTTTTGCATTCTTCTGCTTTTTTGGGGTGGTTTCACTGTTTAAAACAGCCCCCAAGTGAAGTGCTGAAGGGCTGTGTGGTGTTGCTAAGTGCAGGAAGGCTGTGTGTGCCTTATGGAGACAATATGTGTGTCAGATACGCTTTGCCCCCGTGTGAGTTACACTGCTGCTGGTTGTGAGTTCAAAGTTAACAGATCACAAATATGTGTTAAATAAAGTGTCTTTAAACACACTTCAAAACACACTTCAAACAAGTTTTAAATGTTGATCACTTGATTAAAGGTGACCAGAGATTCCCAGGAATCTGACCCTGTATTTCCACTGGGGCAACTATTTAAGATTCATTAATTCGGTGTTTGCAGTAACTTCATGGAACAAAACTCCCGTGAATAACGAGAACTGATTGTGTTTTTCTTATTTATCACCCATCTCTCGCACTAGTCCCTGAGCCTTATAGAACCTTCTCTCTTCACTGCTCTATCTCCAGTGTCTGGCACACGGGAGCCGCTCAGTAAGCATCTGCTGGGTGAAGAGTGGCAGTGTGGGTATGAACACCCGTCCTCTTTCTCTCCCCTGGACCACTGACTTCATTATTCCTTTGAACATGAGAAAGGATGGGATCTAGGGAGTGGGGGAAGTCACTGCATGAGGCTACGGCCAAGATGTGGAGGACTCTCCACTAGCCACCGACTCTCCACTCTCCATGCTATTCGTTGTTCACGGGTGTGCCTTTTTTGTCCTCTGCTGCCTTCCTTGGTTTTCTATGAATTTTCCTTCTCAGGAATCCAGCCTTCTAAAAAGGAGGTTTGCCAAGAAGCTAGATTCTACTTGGTTCTTCCTTGAGCTGGAGAAAAAAAGCTGAGGCCAAAAAGTCACAAAGAATTCTGGAAACCACTCGCATAGCTGATCCTTTATGCCTGGAAAAACTCCTGCATGGAATAATTCTGCTCAGACCTTCGAGGATTTTGCTGCACAGCTTGGTTCTTGCCTTGTAGCTGCCCTCTCTTTGTTCTCTATGGCTCTCCAGTCCTATTTCAGTGCTGTTCTTCCTCCACACCCACGCCCCCACCAACAGCTACCTTGGAACACTTACTACCTGCCAGGTGCTGTGCTAAACGCTTTCCATATGTTATCTTACTATCACAGCTATCCTGGGAAATAAGGACTGTTAGCAGCCCCATTCTATAGATGGGAAAGCTGAGGCTCAGACAGGTAAAGCTGCTTGCCAAGGGAGATACAGCAAGTTGCTGTTAGGCTGTAGTCTCTGGAGGCAAAGCTCTTATAGGCAAATCACACCCTCTGGCTGTGCCCATGTCCCCCATCTGCTACTGACTCAGTATTGGCCAGTACCCACTCACCGTGCTGGGTGACAAAACTGATACAGGCATCCACGATGATGGGGATGTCACCCCGGCTCATCTGCTGCTCCTGCAGCCCTGTGCCGCCCCCGCCAGCTGCCCCCTCAATGGCTGCGTTCCATGCCGAGAAATCCAGCCGGCCCTCCCCCTGCAGATACAGGGTCCTGAGACCCGAGAGGCCTGAGTCAGAGCCAGCTCCAGAGGGTCCTTTAAATGAAGAGGCCCAAGATCACAAGGACCAGACTTCCCAGAGCCACCAGCAGGGGGCAGCAACACTCAACCCAGATGGGGCACCTGAAGGTGAGTTTTTCTTTTCTTTTGGTTTCTTTTCTTTTCCTTTTAAAAAAGATTTTGTCTATTTGAGAGAGATGGAGAAAGCGAGCAAGCACATATGGGGGGAGGGGCAGAGGGAGAGAGACAAGCAGACTCCCTGCTGAGCACAGAGACCCGCGCATGGCTCAATCCCAGGACCCCAAGAACAAGACCCAAGCTGAAGTCGGACTCCCAACTGAATGAACCACCCAGGTGTCCAGGAGGCAGGCAAATTTGAGGAAGTGGGCAGTGGTCCAGTAGAGTAGGGTGGGGGGTTGGGGCTGGGCTCTCGAAAGAGGGACCCAGAGTCAAGGATAGGGGTAACAGTTACCTTCCTGTCTCCACCAGGACCAAATGCTCCTTCTTGTCTGGGGTGTCAGCTGCTGAAACCACACCTGGAAGAAGAATCATCAGACATTATCATCATAATTGTCTTCATTGTAGTATTCAATACTAAGTATACCTAAGTAGGTGCCAGACTAGGAGCCTTACAAACAATGTTGCATTAAATCCTATAAGTTACATACTATTATCCCCATTTTACAGATGACACATTAAAACTCAGAGAGATTAAGTTTCTTATCTCTTTACTTGTTACAAAATGGCAAATCTGGGCTTGAACTCAGGTCTCTTGTCTCCAAAGCCCTCTGATATTATCCCACACTGTTCCTCTTTGAGGAAGAATTGAAACTATCCAGTCCCCTCTCCCAGTCTCCAACCAGCAAGCAACTCCAAATAATACAGTAACATTAATAACATGTATCATTTATTAAACACTAATAAGATGCCTTCTGGCAGGCTCTTTGATAAGTGTTTTACATGCATCACCTTATTTGAAACTTAACAACTCTCATATCATGCCCATTGTAAAGATGAGGAGACTAAGGCACAGAAAGGTTAAGTAACTTGTCCAAGGTCACACAGCTAGGACATGATGGAGATGGGGTTCTGTGTCTGGACAGTCTGACTCCAGAGCTTGTGCCTTAATTTACTGTGTTCTGCTGTTTTCCATAGGGACCCCAAAGAGATGAAGGTCCACTGCCCCCCACCCCATGGCCACCTTTCATCACCGTCCCCACCCCTGCTCACTGATTTCCTGTAGCCGCCGCAGATGCACCATGTCTTCAGGGGCCGGAGGGCCAGGGCCCGGTGCTGGACACAGGAAGAGGTGATCACCACGAAGAAGTCCGAACCCTGACAGCCAGAGGCCAGGGGCCAGGGCTGAATGGGTGGGAGAGCGCAGCCACAGGCGGCCCAGCCGCAGCAGCCCGGGGCCCAACAGCTGGTGGCAGCTCAGCGGGGAGAACCACTGTGAGGCAAGAGGAGGACATGGGGAACAAGGAGGGTGGGGAAAGAGACAAGACATAGGGGAGAGAAATAAGAGTGAGAAGGATAGGGAAAGACACGAAGAGAAAGCAGAAGAAAGAGAGGAATGAAAAGGGATTAGGAGAGAGCAGAAGAAAGACCCGAGGAGACAGGAGATGGATGGAGAAAGACAGGAAAGAAATTCAGTTCAATATAATTTGCTCCAGCCAACATGGTGAAGACCTCCGTGTGGCAGCCTTCTGCCCTTTGCGGGTATCGGGGCCGGAAGGAATGGGGAGCCAAAATACTGTAACTGAAGAGTCACCATGCCCTGGGAAATCCCAGCACCCCAAGCAGCCAGGGAGGCTTTGTAGAGAAACAAGTGTTTGAGGTGTTCCCAAAGGAGTGCTTCCCAACCACCTGTGGGGAAGGAACAGGGGGTTCTTCTTCTCTTTTCTTGTTCAAAATTCTAATCTGTTACTAACCAGGACTTCGCAAATAAATTAAAAAAAAAAAAAGACTACTAGGAAAGTAAAATGAAAAAAGAAACATAAAATATAAGCCTCCACTTTAAGAAATTAGATTCTACACCTAAAAATCACTCTGTTCCATTGCTAAGAAAGATTTGGAACGCTCACTCTCAAGTTCTGTTCTTACCCTGCCAGAGGCCATGACAAAGAGTGAGGCAGTGCGGTGTCCCAGACTGCAGACTGCACTTTGGGTAGCACGGCCTTTAAAAATGAGCTACGTTTTTGGAAAGTGCAGCTGTCAATCAGAGGAGACAGCCTGGAGGCCACAAGGGCCATGACAGAGCCCTGAAAGGACACGGAGACAATTTCTTGGCGGGAGTTCCACTCCTCTAACCAGAGTGGGGGAGAGCAGGGTCAGAGGCCAGAAAGCAGGTGAGCATTTCCCACAGGGGAGTGTCACATGCTGCAGAGCCGACCTGGTGAGGCCAGGAAGAGGCCCTTGGACTTTGGTAATGGGAAGTCACTAGCCACCCCTACAGCGTGGACACTCAAAAGTCTGGCAGAGGTGGGCATCTGCAAGGGGCTAAGGAGGAAAAGCAATCCCACCAGGGCACACAACCTTCTGCCGGGCTGTCGGGAGGGCGCCAGCGTGATGAGCTGACAGTAGAGCAGGGCTGAGGGAAAAACTGGGTAAGGATGGGAGCGATTGGCATCCTCATCGGCGTTACTATTTCAACACCCACAGAGGGAGGGCCTGCTGTGCACCAGGCAGCACGGGCCTCACATGTCACTTAATCCTCAACCCCCAGGGGCGTGTCTTGTACACCCACTCTATCCGTATGGAAAAGCTCGTGAGCCTGAGAGCTGGAGGACTCAGATCCCAGCATGTCTGATGCTAGGGCGTGAACGTTCAACTCCAGCGGGAGGGTGCGGGACGGAGAGACTGGCTTGCCTGGGAATGGAGATGCTGGGGCACGTAAAGGCAGTTTTCCTTCTGGACTGGGAGAACTGGGGGAGGGGGAAGCGGGAAATAGAGGCAGCCTTTCCTTGGGCAGAGGCCCTGCACAG
Organism: Ailurus styani; assembly: GCA_002007465.1. Classification (NCBI taxonomy): domain Eukaryota; kingdom Metazoa; phylum Chordata; class Mammalia; order Carnivora; family Ailuridae; genus Ailurus; species Ailurus styani. The sequence continues at coordinate 495,083 of LNAC01000164.1, read as the reverse complement.
TGAGGTTTGGGCCAGGAGCTTTGGAGACAGAGGTCTGTTCTCGATCTTGGCCTCTGCTGCCTCCTAACTCTGTGACCTTGACCAAGTGACTTCATAACCTCCATGACTCTGTTTCCCTCTATGTGAAATATTTTTTTTTTTAAAGATTTTATTTATTTATTTCACAGAGGGAGAGAGATCACAAGGAGGCAGAGAGGCAGGCAGAGAGAGGGGGGGGGGGAAGCAGGCACCCCGCTGAGCAGGGAGCCCGATGCGGGCCTCGATCCCAGGACCCTGAGATCATGACCTGAGCCGAAAGCAGAGGCTTTAACCCACTGAGCCACCCAGGCGCCCTCCCTCTATGTGAAATATTGATAATCCTTTCCTCTGAGGGTTGCTGTGAGAGTTAAATGAGATATTGAGTGGATAGCACCTAACACTGGTCCTAGCACAGCAGTTGACTTTGGTTGTTAGTGGACAGTGGTGGGAGTGGTTATAGGAATAAGAGAGGGCAGGATGGGAGCCACTGGGGACAGGGAAACCACGAGCGTTGGGGAGGGGTCTCGGCTGGCTCACCTTGCCCACAGCACTGGTCCAGGCCTCCAGACTGTCAGCTCCATCTGTGCCAAAATGCTGGATCCTCCCCCCGGTAAGGATGAGCTCGAAGGAAAAGGGGAACCTAGGGAGAAAGTGAGGTCAAGGAGGAAAAAGGGGACCAACAGGGGGCTGGCAGGCTCAGGATTGGGAAGGGCAAAGGGGGAGTGCAGGGAGCACAGGCTGCAATTACCTGTCGAGGTCACCTGGGTCAGTGGGTGGGGGACTCACACCCAAACATACAACATCCTGGGGCTGGATGAGGCTGAGGGGTTCAGGGCTACTTTCTGACACAAACATTTCCAGAGCCGCTCTCAGTATGCACCATAGTCTGGGGGGAGCTAAGGAGGAGGCTGATGGTCAATAGGCAAAGGACCTCTGTCCCTACTGTCATAATTCCCATTTTCCAGATTATTATTCCATCTATGCCATACCCATTGCCTATGAATGGTCGCATGTGATCTTCACAACAACTCTAAGTTAGGTATCACTTTCAGTTCTCTTTTGCACATGGGGAAACTGAGGCCTGGAGTTTGAGTAGCTTGCCCAAGTCACACAAGTAGGAAGCAGCAGAGCGGGGATTTGGCCCAGGCAGTCTGCCTTCACAGCACAGGCTCTCAGCTACCACCCCTTGCTGCCACCAGGCATGGTCCCCTGTCACTCCCAGCACCCAGCCCTCACCAGGGCATGGCCCTGCTTCCCCTTCCCAGCCCTCTGTGGTACACTCTCGCTCACCCCAGTTTCTGCCTCATCTCCTCCCACCCTCGGCTCCCCTCTCACCGTCCCGGCCCCTGCGCAGAGGTGGGGGTCCAGCTTTGTTGCTGATGGGACCACAGTACAGGAAGCCGCTGTAAGTGGCAGGTACCACCACCTCATTGTACACACCGGGGGAAGGGTCTGCAAGGGGAAGAGGTGGTCAGTTCGGGGAAGCACAATGGGATGGCCTGAGCCCCCTGGGGGAAAGGTTCAGATTGAGGGAGACAGTGGGACCTGATTCCACTGGCAGCATGGCCAAGTCAAGCCCAGTGGAACCGGACCCCTCACCACCCACATTAGAAAAGACGGTGGCAGGAAGTTAGACTCCAGCCCTTGCCCACTGCCTGTCCCCACCAGTGAGCCCACCAGCCAGTCATCCAGGGGTGGGGAGGCCTCTGAGCATGGGCTGTCCTGTAAGTGTCTCAGCCCCTCTGGCCTGACCCCTGGAGGAAAGCCTCCTCAGATGACCATTTCTATGATCAGACTTCCCCCAGGGAGATGAGACCTCACTGACGGGTTGACCTTGTCAGGGGTAGACTAGCACTAACACCTCAGATGTCCAGATCCACCCCAGGCAGTCACCATCATTGGTCATTTCATGACATCAGGAAATAGACCCCAGGGGATCTAGAAGGTTGGGAAACTGCCCAGACTGGGCTATTGTGATGGCCTGAGGAAGAGGATATTTGGGGCTTCCTGGAACAATCAAGGCATAGGTCAGGGCTGAGAATGCTTGGAGGGTGAGAAAGGGGGCCCTTGTGGGGATTACCTGGGAGCAGGAGACCAGGGAAGCTGCCATCGAGGGCTGCGGGGGACCAGGACTCCTCGCCCTCCGAGGCCTCAACACAGAGGAGCTGGGTCATGTTCTTCAGCAGGTTGGGTCCTGCCACAGCTGCACACAGCGCCTGCAGAGGGGAGAGGGCCTCTGTCAGTGCCAAGACCCAACCTGAGAGCCTGGGGACAGCCTTCCAAGTCATCAAAAATAGACCCCACCACCCCAAGTCTAGGCATTTCAACTTAGAGACTGCCCTCCTCCCCATCAGCTCCTACCTGGAGAAGCTGGCTATGATCTGGATACTGAGGGTGGGGCTTCCGGTAGAGACCCAGGCGGTACTTCCGGGAGATGAACTCTCCCCGGGGGCCCGGGCTTGTATCTGGATGCAGCCCCTCGCCTAGGGGTAGTGCCCCTGCCCAGAAGCGGTTGGCACGATCATTTCCCAGGACAATGAACAACTGTAGGATGACAAGGGGCAGAGGCAAGTGACAGGAACTCAAGCATCTCAGACATTCCTGCCCCCTAGCTGGGTCCAAGGCCTTTTTTGGATGCTCTCCTTTGGATGTCCCACCTTCTCCCTCTTCAGACTCCTCACCTGCACTATCTCATTACTCCAGACACTCGTGTCCAGCTTCAGGCTCTGTACCTTGGAGATCCCAGAACCCAGGGCCCGGTGCTGACCTGTTAGGGTGTGGAGGGTACGTGGCACAGATGCTCAGAGCCCCCTGCCCTAGCGCCCCCCCTCCCCGTTTCAGCAGAAGGCCCCAGCCCTCACCTGCGCACTGCTTGCAGATGACCACCCCCAGGTTGACAGCGGCCCAGTCTGGACGGGAGGCCCCACAGTCCGCACAGTGCCGGTTTGCCCGATTGGACCAGATTTTCTCAGCCACCTCGTAGTCAGACAGGGTCTCGGTTACTGCTTCCTGCAGAGCGGCCGCCCAGCTCTGCCGAGCCCCCCCAGACTCGGCTGTGAAGCTGAGGGGTGGACAGCCAGTCTGTGGGCATGGAGACCCCCTCCGACCTGTCCCATCCCACTGGCTATTCCTGCAGGAGCCACTATAGGCCACAGCTGGGCCAGCCCAGACCCTCCCGAGACCTTGACCCTGTTCACTGGACTCCCGTCAGGGCACACCCACTGACTTCCTACTGAAGAGGCCTCCAGTCCTCTGCCCACCCCATGCCTCCTTCTGAAGTCTCTCCCCCAGCCCTGCCTCCTGCCAGTCTGGGCTCCACCTGAAGCAGCGATGGGGGGTGAGCAGATCAAAGCTGCGACTCTTGGTCTCCCGGACGCTGCAGCCTTGCAGTTCAATGAAGCAGATCCCGATGCCCAAAGAAAAGGCCTGGTGGGGATGGGGGCGGGGGTGCAGGGTTGGAGCAGGCACAGTGAGGGGCCAGAATGGACTAGGCCAGGCTCCTTGGCCCCGGCCCAGCCCTTCTCACCTGCTCACTCTTGTACAGCGCCAGCTCTCCAGGGCTCAAAGCAGCAAAAACCTTGGCTTTGTGTCCGCGAAGCTCCAGCATGCCTGTGCGGAGGGGTCGGGGTGGCTGAGGGGGCCGGGGGTGGCCCAGGAGGCGCTGCTCCCTCAGGCAGGATTGCAGTGTGGAGCACCATGTGTCCCGCTGGGCTGGTGGGGGACAGAGAGGCCGGTGAGCCAGCAGGCCGTGTCCTCACTCGGCCTTCCTGCCCCCACCCGGACACGGCGGGCCCTGATTCTCACCCTCACTCTCTGTGCGAAACACAAACACCCTCTGGCCAGTGATGACCTGGAACTTGTTGTCCTTGCTGCTGCGGGTCATCTCAATGGCAGTCAGAGGGATCACCCCCTTGGGGAAGGGATCCTGGAGAGACAGTCCGGGGGCACAGAAGGACAGAAACTCAGCCATGTGTGCTGAGCTGGGAGCCAACACCACCTTTTAATGAGGGCAGCACTCATGTCACAGGCAGGGGGGTACAAGCCGCTAGGCAAGCTACTTTAGATGCTGACATCGGTCATGTGGTGACCCCCCACCACGGGCTTCCTATCTTCCAGTCCTCAGCCCTCCCCTCGCTCTCCCTTTCCCCAGCCCCGACCCGGCCTCTCTCAGACCCCCACCTTGTCACTGCCAAAGTACATGAGACTCCTTCCATTGAACTGCACGAAGCGCCTCTGGAAAACGTAGTTTCTGGGGACGGCAGGGGCCAAGATGAGTGAGCGGTGGAGGCTGTATCCTGGGGGGCCCCTAGGGTCTGGGAGCACTGGGGAGCTGACCCCCACCCCCACCCCAGTCTCACTCTTCCCTCTCCTCCCTCCCCTCCCTCCCCTTCCCTCCCTAGCAGCCCCACCCCTGAGGGGAGAGCTTGTCTAGCCAGCCACTGAGAAGGGGCGTGGGGCGGTCTGCTGTGGAGGAGAAGCTGGCATAGGGTGAAATGAGGTCATCATTGGTCTCCATGTCCAGGGTGGGCAGTGAGAGGGTGGAATCCCCAGGCAGCTCAAGGCTGGCATAGCCAGCGTCCTCTCGTGCCTCCAGATCCTGCCTGCTGAGCCTTATGTGGGACAAGACAGAGGAACACACATTAGACCCAGTTCCCTGGCCACCCCCACCTGCGGTGCTTCATATGGCGCCTGGCACATACGAGGTTGGGAACCCAGAAGATTAGCACAGAGTTTCTTCCCTGAGCACACTCAGATTTTTGATTAGAGCAATTTCAGTCCCTCCCCTCTACCATTAGTGTTACTTGGTGGAAAAGTCAGGGAAGGGCTGCATAACTGATTCCCTGTCATGGATGCTGATATCTAATCAAGAAGTCTTCTCAGGGGCGCCTGGGTGGCTCAGTGGGTTAAAGCCGCTGCCTTCGGCTCAGGCCATGATCCCAGGGTCCTGGGGTCGAGGCCCGCATCGGACTCTCTGCTCAGCACGGAGCCTGCTTCCTCCTCTCTCCTCTCTCTCTGCCTGCCTCTCTGACTACTTGTAATCTCTCTCTCTCTGTGTCAAATGAATAAATAAAATCTTTAAAAAAGAAGAAGAAGAAGAAGAAGAAGTCTTCTCAGTCCTTTCTCCAAAAAGGGCTTGACCAGGCGCCTGGGTGGCTCAGTTGGTTGGGCCACTGCCTTTGGCTCAGGTCATGATCCTGGGGTCCTGGGATCAAGTCCCACATCGGGCTCACTGCTCGGAGGAGAGCCTGCTTCTCCCTCTCCCTCTGCCTGCTGCTCTGCCTACCTGTGCGCTCTCTCTCTCTCTGTCAAATAAATAAATAAAATCTTTAAAAAAAAACCCAAAAAACAAAAAGGGCTTGACCTTCCCTCCCTGGACCAAGCTCCATTCGGTTCTCACCGGGGTGCTATGAACTGCCTAACTGGTCACCTGCTTCCACTCGGGCCCTCCCTCTGACACGCGTTTTCCCACCAAGCCCAGAGTGCTCTTTTAAAAATGTAACTGAGATCATTTCATTCACCCCTGTATGAAATCCTGCAATAACTTCCCATTTGCAATTAGAATAAATCCAAGTTCCTCACCATGGGCTGCAAGACCCTGTACAATGAGACCCACGGCCAATCCCCTGCCCTCTTCTTGCATCACCCTCGCCTTTGCTTCCTACCGTTCAGCCACATTCTCTTTTCTCTTGCAGAATCTTTGCACATGCAGCTCCCTCCGCCTAGAACATGCTTCCCCAGTCTGCTTTACCCCATCCTTTAGGTCTTTGCTTACGCCGTCTTCCCAGAAAGTCCTCTATTATTCTCTGTCACTTTCCAGTAGTCCTTACCTCAGTAGCACAAAATCACTTGCAAAACCTTAAAATACAGGTATATGGGCCTCGTACTAGACCCCTGAGTTTGATCTTCTGGGGGTGGGGCCCAGGCCTCTCTAGTTCTGAAAGATCCCCCAGGAACCTAGCGCAGCTAAGGTTGAGAACCATCACTCTACCCTCTTTGTTTTCTACTTCACGGAGAAACTGAAACGATCAGACAAGAACCCCACAGACTCCCAGTGCCTCATCTACCAAGTTTCACACATACTTTGCATTCCTTCTGCTACCATCATAAATATCCCTGTCTGAAGCCAGGGCCTCCTCTGTGCACTGCCCTCTCACCTACGCAAGGACATCGCTCCAGACTTTCTCCCCTTTCTCTCCCCTACAGCAGCTAATTTTCCCTCTCTCCCAGATCGCTGCAATCCACCTATAAACACATATAACACTCTATCCTACAAAAACCATTTCCTGACTCCATTTCCACTATCAACAACTATCTCTGTCCTTCTTTGCAGAAAAACTCCTCAAAAATGTTGCTTATACATTCCAACTTCTTCTGTTCCCTCCTGAGACCATTCTGGGCCAGCTTGCACCTCTACCCCTTGTCAAAGTCTTCAGTGACCTCCAGGTTGTCAATGCCAGAGGCCAATTCTCAGTCCTCATCTTCCCTGACCTCTGAACAGCATCTGACACCACTGACCTCCCTCTCTCCCTTTCTTCACTTAGCTCCCAGGACACCACATTCTCCTGGTCTTCCTTCTCCTTCCCGGGCCATTCCTTTCCAGTCTGTTTTGCTGGTTCTTCTTCTTCTCCCAAACCTCTTGATATTGGAGTGTGCCAGGACTCTGATCTTGGTCCTCTGCTCTATCGACACACACTCACAGCTACGTACACCCACCTAGAGCCTGACAACCCGCAATTTAGATCTCCAATTCAGACCTCTCCCCCGAACTCCAGACTTGAATATCCAATGGCCTATTTGTCATCTCTTCTCAGGCTTTTAACATATGTCTCAAATTCAGCACACCCAAAATGAAACTCCTGATCTCCCTAGCACCCCCGGCTTTGTACACCTTCTTCCCCATGTCAGAGCAGACCAACTCCAGGAACTTTTATTTGCTCAAATGGCGCTATCCAATAGAACTCAACGTGAGAACCACACATGTGATTTTCACTCTTCTAGCAGCCATATTAAAAAATAAAAAGAAACAAGTATAACTATTTGTAATAATATATTTTATTTAATCCAACACACCCAAAATATTAACATTTCATTATATCATCTGTATAAAAAGTAGGATAATTTATGTCCACTTCTGTTACACACACCCAGTATTGCTTTTTTCAAACTAAGTCTCTGAAATTTGGTAGCTTTCGAGTTCCAATGCCTCTTACTCTAGACTAGCCACATTTCATGTGTTCAGTAGTCACATGTGGCTAGTGGCTACCACCCTGGACAGTGTGTGCTCAGCCTGAAACCTCTGAAGTCATTCTTGACTGCTCTTTTTTCTCACACCCCAATTTCCTAGGACAGTTTGCCTTCAAAATATAACCCAAATCCAGCCACTTCTCACCATCTCTACTACCGTGACACTCTGAGATGTCTCACCTAGATTACGGGAGCCACCTCCTCACTGGTCTTTCTGCTTCTTCTTTTGCCCCCTACAGACCATTCCCAACATAGCGACCAGACGGGTTCTTAAAGTGTAAGTCAAAAACCTCCCAAAGTCTTCCCATTTCACTTCGAGTCAAAGCGAAAGTCCCTCAAGGTCCTACCTGATCTGGCCCCTTTTACCTCTGTGACGTCATCTCCTCCCACTCTTCCTGCCCTGGCCACTCTGCCTCAGGCCCACTGGCTTTGTCACCACTCTTGGGTCCCCCTGAAAGCCTCTATTCTGACCACCCCCTGCCCCTCCCCTTGGGACACTTTTCTCCAAGATACTGTCATGACTAACTCTTTGACCCCCTTCATTTTGCTCAAGTGTCATCTTCTTAACACTCTGGCAATTCTTAATGAAAAATTGCAGGGTGTCTCCCTCTCTCTCCATCCCAGCCTTCTTACCCAGCTCTATTTTTTTCCACGGCACTTATCACCTTTTACCATCCGAAGTAACTTACTTATTGTATCTATTGTTATTTGACTATCTGCCCACAGGAGCAGGGATTTCTGATCTATTCCAAGTATCTACAATATCAGGCATGCAGCACGTGCTCAGTAAAGGTGTCTTTTTTTTTAATTTTTTTTAAATTTATTTATTTGACACAGAGAGAGAGAGAGAGATCACAAGTAGGCAGAGAGGCAGGCAGAGAGAGGGGAGGAAGCAGGCTCCCTGCTCGGCAGGGAGCCCAGTGTGGGGCTCCATCCCAGAACCCTGAGATCATGACCTGAGCCGAAGGCGGAGGCTTTAACCCACTGAGCCACCCAGGCGACCCCTCAGTAAAGATGTCTTAAATGAAAGCATGAACAAGTGCCTGGGGGGCTCAGTCGTTAAGCGTCCACCGTTGGTTCAGGTCATGATCCCAGGGTCCTGGGATCAAGGCCTACATTGGGCTCCCTGCTGGGTGGGAAGCGGGCTTCTCCCTCTTCCACCCCCCCCACCCCCCCGCTTATGTTCCCTCTCTCACTGTGTCTCTCTCTGTCAAATAAGTAAATAAAATCTTAAAAAACAAAAAACAAAACAATGAAAGTGTGAAAAGCCCTTCTCCCTATTTTAAGTCATATACCCATTTGTTTGTCTGCTTGCTTCCTTTCCTGTCTGGCCCCCTGAGTCACAAGCTGCCTGAGGAGGGGGCTGTGTCTGTCCTAATCCTCCTGTACCTGGAGTACCTGGCTGGCACATAGTGGACACTCAACGCACACTAAATGAATAACTGGGTACATGGCCACCACCAACTGCTCCTCAAGTGTCCCTCTTCCTGCATCACCACTCTACCGACTACTCACCTTTGTTCAGCCCTGTCCTGACAGACACCTCTGCCTTCTCTTCTGTCGGTGGACCCCGGGACGCCCACAGGCTGGACACCATAGTACAGGCAGCCAGGGTCCATGATGTGCACTGGCAGGGGCGGGAATGGGGGAGACAGGGAACAGGAGCTCAGGTGGGAGTGTCTGGGGTCCTGAAGGGCCTTGTCCCTCTCTCCCAAACCCATGCTAACCCACCTACCTGTGCCTGCTGTGGGCCTGAGGGCAGGGGTGGGGGCAGCTGCCTGGGAGCTGTCTGGGGCCCTGAGGGAAGACGTCTAGTGATCATTGAGGGAGAGAGGAAAAAGAGCTAGCCCTCATGTCCTGCTCCTCCCAGCCGCCACCCAGCACTGGCTCCCAAGGGAGCCAACCCTACTCACATGTCCTGGGCTGTCTGGGCCCCGCCTCTTAAGTCCAGGCCAAAGTAGATGGCGTTGGGCATCATCTCCATAGTATTCAAGGCTGAAGTCTGCTCGGAGGAGGAGGTGGGGAGAGGAGGGGACTTCGGGCTGGACTCTGGGCTCCTGGACACTTCTGGTCTCCAGAGGGCTGGGCTCACTCCAGGCCTTTGGGTGGTGGTAGGGCCACTAAGCCCACCAAAGACTGTCCTGGGCTTAGGCACAGGTTTGGGGGGCTGGGTTTGGGGGGCTAGACTGGGGGATGGCTCCATGGCACTGTCCGACTGGGGACCCAGGGAGCCCTCCGCAGCACCTGCCTGCAGCAGGCGCAGAATGCGTTTCCGGTGCCCTGTGGCGCTGATGCCCAACCGCCTCAGCTCCTCGTGGCCCAGGCCCCGGGCTGCACCCGCCGTAGCCAGGCCATGCCGCCGGAACGTGTCTGCATACTGCTCCAGGTGCACCGTGGCCAGCCACACAGCGATGTCCAGGTCCTGAGGGGCAGCCATGGGGGCTCAGGCCATTGCTGGGGGGAGCGGCAGGGTGAAGGGAGGGCTCAGGCTGAGATTCCCCCTCCCTGTCCCAAAGTCTGAGGCCTGGACAGGGGGTGGGTACCAGACTCTGGTCTTCCTCCAAAGAAAAATGACCAGTGGCCAGCAATCTGGAGGAAGAGCCGTCCCAGAACATCAGAAAGGGCTTTCTTGCTATAGAAGTCCTTCATTTGCAGGTGAGGACACTGAGGCCCAGAGAAGGGAAGAGGCTTGCCCCAGGCTCACAAGGAGCTGGTGGAAGTGTTGGCCCCCAAGCTCCTGCCCACCCTAGGTCCGCCTCCACTTTACTGCACACAACCCACGTAAGCACAGGACAAGAGGAGAGAAGCCCACAGGGGCAAAATGGAGTGGGATGGTGGGGAGGAGGGGCCCCATGATGTGGCATAAGGTGGGGACAGCGGCGGCTCTAGCATGGGAGGAGGGAGGAGGGAGGAGGGAGGAGGTGCACGCCCACTCCCCCTGGTTTCCAGAGCTGAGGTCCAGGCTCTGGGCCATCCTACTCCTGGTCATTCCCAGTTCCTCCTCCCCTTCCACCTATTGTCTCTGCTCAGACTTCCTTCCTGTCCCTCTGGCCCTGGCCGCCCCCACATCCTGTCTGCCTTGGTCAGGCTGCTCAGAGAGCCCTAACTCCTCTCAGCAAGTAGGGTCCTCGCTGTGGGAAGAGACCACTTGGTGGAGTGGGGCTAGGGAATTGGGTCAGAGAGAGGATGGACTGGAGGCCAGGGGTACTCCAGGGGCTTCCCTCTCCACCAACCTGCAGCATGTTCCCACACGTGTAGGGACTCTGAAGTGTGAAATGACACCCCCCTGCCTCTGCTTTCTCCAAGCCTTCCTCTTCTGAGCCTTCCCATTCCCTGCGCATTCCCCTGGGCTCAGATCTCTGAGGCTCTGTCCCATCCTGCCAAACTGCCCCCGACCCTGCTCTATTCTCTGGACCCGACTCAGATTCTGTCTCCCTGGAGTTTTCGCTCTGCCTGTCCCCGTCTCTACCACCCTCCATCTGTCCCCACCCCTACCTAAATCCGTCTTTGTTCCCCTCCTTCTTTTGCTCTCTATCGTTAAGTCTCTCCTTGCCTCAGTCTCCCATCTCAACTAGATCTTTACTTGTGTGTGATTCCAGACTTCTGTCTCTCCCCCTCTGCCTGTTAGGCCCGCTCCCCGTTGCTCTCCGTGGGGTTCTAACCAGGACGCCCGTCGCCCCAGCATCAGTTCTGGTCTCTCTGCCTCTCCGCAGCTGGGCCCCATCCCCAAGCTTGTCGGGGCCTGACTCAGAGCCCAGTTTCCCGGTGACTCAGACCCATCCGAGGGCACGCGACTGGGAACCGGGAGGTGCGCCGGGACAGCAGTGCCGGGGGCGGGCCGGGCAGCGCGGGGCAGTGCGGGCTGCGACAGAGGAGGGGGCAGGGAGGGAGGGGGCAGAGGCCGGGCCACCGGAGG
>LNAC01000164.1:455229-483610 GCA_002007465.1 Ailurus styani | reverse complement strand
CCCGCCTCCCCTCAGCCCTGCCCCGACGGGCCGGGCCCCGCCCCGCCGGCCGGTCCCCTCCCCGGGCCCCCGGCCACTCCTTGTGCAAGCGCCGGCCTTCAAAAGGTCCGGGATCCTTACCCAACCGCTGCGCTTATCTCGGGGCCTGGCCAGCTCTGCCCTCTCAGGGCCCGAGAAAGGGACCGGAACAGGGCTGGAGGCCAAGACGGCCTGAGAGACAGGGACAAAGGGGCAGAGGCCAGAACGGAGGGGGGACAGGGGTAGAAGCCGAGCGAAAAGGAGAGCGCTGTGTGGAGCACGGCTTTGCATCCCCCCTGCTGTTCCCTCCCCGTCGCGCCAAAAGAGGAGGGCGAGGGGTGGGCCCTCAGGCCCCGGGGTGGCAGGCCCTCTCCCCGCCCAGCGCGGGGGCTGGACCCGGGCACCCTGTTAATGGGAGGACGGCAGCAAAGCACCCAGAAGTCTCAGATAGCCTTGGCCTTCCAAACTGGGGAGCCCTTCAGCAGCAGCCCTGGCGTTTGAGGTGGGGGAGTAGGGGCAGATGCCCAGCGGAGGAGTCCCCATCTGCCTCTCCCTCCGCAAGGGCCACGCCTGAGTCTCTTCTCAGAGGTGAAGGGCACCAAGGCGACTTTCCTACTCCCAAACCAGGGCTTTTTTGAGGGGGTTGCCTTTTTGAGGACAGGCCTGGTGCCTTGCAAGCACAGTGACCCAGCGAGCAGCCTTTTCTTTCTTGGGAGAAACCCGTTCTCCTCATTCTCTTACTGCAATTTTTGTTTTTGTTTTTGTTTTTGTTTTTGGTTGAGGTGGGAGGCTTTGTTGCCTGAGGAGAAATTGCTCCTCTCCTCTTCCCAGATCTTGCTTGGAGCCAGTCTTGGAGCCTGCCCCCCTTGGAGCTTGAGGCACTTCCCCCTCAGGGCTGGACTGGCTTAGCTCTGTGTGGTGGCAGGGGGGAGGGGGGAAGCACCACCGTCTGGCTGTGTTTTCCTGTTTGTATGAGAGGAAGTTGGCTGTGAGTCAGCAGACACAGGAGCTGTCGGTAGCTAGGGGAAGACCCCTACCTCAGCAGAAGGTGAGGGGAGTGTGGACAAGTGGTCCCCACCTCTCCCAGCTGCTCCGGCTTGGAGAAGATCTGCCATCTTCAGCCTCCTGGAGCTCTTCTCTCTGAGAAAGAGAGTGATAATAATAATTAATCATTAAAATGGCCATAGTAATGGCTACCACTTACAGAGAGCTGACTCTGTCCCAGGCCCTGTGCAAATACTGCTTTGCAAGTTTCCATTAATCCTCACAACAGCTCTTAAGATAGGGAAATTTTATCACCTCCATTTTACAGATAAGGAGACATTTTTTCTGGATGGGCAACTGTGGGGCCAAGAGAATGATTTCACAGACCTCCTACTCTAAAGACTGAAAATTGACCAAAGGCCTCAGCTGCTTCTCTCTGAAATCCATCCGCTCCTGGTCTAAGGCCAGCTTCCCGCAGGGCTGTTCCCAGCCAATGACCAAGCTCAGCAGAGATCCTAAGGAAGGCCCATTCCTGGGAAATAAGGAGACTCCTCTGACAGCTGACCTTGACTCAAGAGTCCCGCTGTGCCCTTGATGAACTTTCCTTCTACTGCATCCTGGTCTAGGGTGCTTCCTCCCCACCTTCCTCCCTTTCCTCTCTCCTTCATCCCTCTCCCAGCCCCTGGCTCCCTTCCTCTCCCACATTTCCCTGTAACTCAACAAGAGAAGGGAATCAGGTAAATTACTATGGGGCACAGGGATTTTGGAGGGATAGGTATTGAGGAGTCCTGGTCAGGGGCCAGATGGAGGACTCCTGAACCTTTTTTGTGTCAAGTTCCGCTGTGGCAATCTGGTAAAACCTAGGTACCCAGTCTCAGAATAATGGTTTAAAATGCATAAAATGAAATATGTAGGATTACAAAGGAAACCAATTATATTGCAATACAGTTGTAAAACTATTTTAATGTGATCCCGTAATATATGTGCTTCTTTATTAACGCCTTAAATAAGATCTAGCAGTAGGTTGATACCTTACATAATTTTGAAGCAGTGAGGAGCATAAATGATATTTCAAAATATCTGCAATACTGTAGGATACAAAAATATAAGTGATTTTTATTGGTGACAAAGCTATAATTATGGCTAATACGACTGGTTTGTGGCTACGGTCATAATTGAAGGAAGTGCTAAATTTCAGCTAGAGATTAGTGAAAATAATATAATATTTTTTCCCATCCAAGTTTAGTGACTCCACATTAAGGACACCTGAGTTAAGAGGGTCAGGGCTGAGCTGCAGAAATGGAGACCCAGCTCTCTCCCGAGACCCATGCTCCCTGTCTGGCTCAACCCTTTGGTGGTGGGTGAAGACTCTGGTCCCTGGGTTGTACCTCCCTTCCCTCTTTCTCCCTGGCTCTCTCACTTTCCCTTTGTCTCTGTCTCTCTCTAACATGAACCCCTCATATCTATTTCTCTGTTTCTCTTATTTCTGTCTCTTTTCTTGTTTGTCTGTCTTCCTTTGAATACATTTCTGTCTTTCTTCACTCTGAATCTTCTTATGGTTTTTCTTTTTTTTTTAAGATTTTATTTATTTACTTGACAGAGAGAGAGATCACAAGTAGGCAGAGAGAGAGGAGGAAGCAGGCTCCCTGCTGAGCAGAGAACCCGATGCGGGGCTCCATCCCAGGACCCTGAGACCATGACCTGAGCCGAAGGCAGAGGCTTTAACCCACTGAGCCACCCGGGCGCTCCTTTCTTACGGTTTTTCTCTGTGTGTCCATCTCTCTGCCTCTTCTCTCTCTGTACTTCTGTCTGTGTCTGTGCCTCTCTCTTTGTCCCCTTAATCTGTCACCGAAGGGACAGAGCAAATTCAAAGGATTCCTGTAGCCTGAGCCCAGTGGGGCAAGGACACGCCAATTCTAGGGTCTTTGAGAATTAGAAGGGGGCGTATCTCTGGGCCTACAGCTCTGGCTCCAGAGACAAGGGTCTTCCTTCCCCACTCCCTCTTCCATTCTCCACCTTCTTTAGGGCAGAAACAGGTCAAGATAGAGATGAGTGAGAATGAAGGCAGTGAATGGAAACATTTCAGGCTTTGGAAGATAAGGGCTAAAGCTCCTGTGACTCTGAGGTTGGATACAGTGGATCTTTCTCCAAACTCCCAGGAATCCTGGTGTCAAGGCTGTCTTCTGCCCTCCTCCGTGCCTGGGCAGAAAAGGGAGAGTACTGACCAGGTCTGGTGTGCAGGCACAGGGACTCAAGGGTTAAGCCTGCAGCAGATGTCTGCCCTGGTCCCCAGTGAGTGGGCAGAAGGGAGCTCAGTGGGCTCAAGGAAGGGGAGCACATAGTTCTGGGATTGATCTTTCCTCTGAGTACTTAAGAGTAGGGTAGAGCAACCAAGTCAACTATTTCCCTTGGGGCGGTATATGCCTCCCAAGAAGATTTAGATGAGGGGAGGGCTGTTGGTCTGAGAAAAATGGGGACAGAGAGTGGTCACGGAATGCCCTAAAAGAGCTGAAGTCACCTAGGAAAAGAGAGTAGGAGGAATGGTAGTGTGGGAGGTGATCCAGTTCATAGGAGCGAGACCGAGACTGCGTGGATGGCTAGTGTCCCTTGGAGGGGCTGCATCTCTGGGAGGATGGATCCCTGCCTTTAGCCAGACCTCCTTCATCCTCATCGTCCAAGGGGTTTACTACAGCAAGATCAGCAACGCCAGGCTGAGCCAGGGAAATCACTTTACTCCAAGGACTGCCATGGCTGGGAATCTGGGCTGAACTGCCATTCCCTTTTGAGGTATCTTCTGTGACTCCTTTAGGGCCTGCTGGGCTCAGGGTGATAGGAAAGGACCCTCTCCAGACCCTAACCCTGGACTCCCACCAGTTCACCCTGGCAAGAGAGGCGCCATCATTGACCATCACCATCTGATCTGCCCACTCTGGTCTAATCCAAATGACAATCGCAGGGTTCATGTGACCCAGTGTATGCATGGAGCCACAGTTTAAAAATAAGGGACAGTCCAGAAACCAAAAAGAATGAACAGGTTCTCCAAGGTTTCATCTCTCAAAAGATCTCACAACCTACAGCAACCCTTCTGTGTTGGTCATAAATCTCAGTGGTCCGGGACTTCTCCCTCAGCTATACCCCATCTCCCTAAAGTCCTCCCCTGGCCAGCACAGTCTTCCTCTCACTCATACTCTCTATTGTGCAGTTTGATTCAGCCTCGCTGACATTTTGCAGGGAAGGAGGAGTAAGAATAAATGTGACTGACACGAGAAACAAAAGGGGTACCAGTGAGCGGAAGAAGGGCAGAACCAAGCAGTGGGGATTGGGGAAGGGAATGTCCCAATACCCCTTTCCATGTCTCTCTTTGCTCTTCTACTTCACCATCCAAATCATGGTCCACTACAACCACAATCGCTAAGAGGCCATTTTGTTCACCAAAAGGCGATGGTACGATGAAGTAAGGACAGGCTCCACAGTCCAATCCTGACCCACCTCTACCTGCTGTGTGACCTGAGCAAGTTACTTAATCTCTCTGTGCCCTGGTTTCCTTTTCTGCAAAACGGAGATGATAACACAGCACCTACGTCACAGGGTTGTTGGAAAGATTCATCTGTGGGAATGTACAGGTGTGCGGAAAGGGCGTGATGCCCTCACTCTAAGTGCTCAATAAGTGTTTCCCATTCGTTATTTCAAACACAGCAGTGCTTCCACAGTGACTTCCACAGTGACTCTGGATTAAAACCAGCTCACCTACTACTCCCTCATGCTGGTACATGCCAGGGTCTTGTCTTCGTCAACCACCCACGGCGTCCTATTGCCGCACTGGACCACATTGCGCTCATCATGCTTCTCCCACCTCCCAAGGTCCCTGGTTGTCATCTTATCGATTCCACCACTGGTGTTACTCCTCACCAGGTATCCCGGCACCCCTGCACTCCTGAGCACCTCCGCTATCTCCAGAGTCCTCCAGGTTCATTCCTTCCCCTGCTTTCCTGTTGGGTGTAGAGGGCACATGCATCACCCATGCTAGGTCCTGATGAGATGGGCCAGTTGGAGTGGGCATGGACTTTGAGGAGCATGTTTCTTGTAGGAAGGAATACTTCCATGCAATCGTTTCATTTATTTCTCAAATTTTTATTGAGCATCTCTTCTGGACTAACCACTGCTCAAGGGTTTAGAAATATAACAATAAGCAATAATAGACTGTGGGGAGCTTGGTCTACTAGGGAAGTGAGACATTTACCAAAGAATCCCGAATATATGTGTAGAGTCATTACAAACAAAGATGAATGTTACAAGGGGGAGCAGTGTAAGAATATACATCAGAGGAAGCTGACCTAGCCCGGGGGGTCTGGGAAGGCCTCTCCTAGAAGCTGTGTTTAATTAAGCTGAGATCAGAAAGATGGGTAGGAGTTAATTGGGGGTGGGAGGAGAGTGTCCTAGGCCAACGAACCACAAGTGCAAAGGTCCTGAGGTGGGAGCAAACCTCAGAATAGAGACAGAGCAAAGAGATGGGAGTTTGAGGCCAGCTGAGATTAAGGGACATCAGGGGCCAGGCCACGTAGACCCTTGTAATCCTTGGGTGAGATTTGGTCTCCATTCCAAGAAGAGTGTAAGCATGGGGTGATAGGTACAGACTTGAACATTAGGAAGATGCCTGCATGGAGAGTGGTTAGGATCAGCACAGCTCTCCCCACCTCCAGTTTCTCTGGCCTGAGGACTGCACCACCTCCCCGACTCACACCCCCTCTTCTCCAGCTGCCCTCCATGAAGCCCCTCCCCATTGCCCTTCTCACATTTTTGTGAGGATGAGGTCACCACGGGGGAGGGGAGGGAGTTCCAGACTTCTAAGCTTCCTTTATCCTAAAGGGCTAGGGCACCCCTGGGGAGGGGGGAGGGGAGGAACAAACTCAGTACCTCGCCTTTCCCCCCCATCTAGAGCCCCAGCTAGAGCCCTGTCTCTCTCCATCCCAGACTGTGTGGAACAGTGAGCTGTATGTATAAGAAGATATTTTTATGCAATTTTACATTTTATGAAGAGCATCTCATCTTGCCACGACCACTGACTCCCCTTGGGGCCTTGGGCAGCTGACCCCCTCTTTAGGTCTCAGTTTCCCTGTGCAAGGTTAATGGACTGGGATCTAAAGTTCAGCGTGGTGACTATAGTTAACAATACTGTACTGTATACTTGGAATTTGTTAAGACGGTGGATCTTAAACGTTCTGACTACACATACACACAAAACGGTAACTATGTGAGGGGACTGATGTGTTAACTAACTTCATTGTGGTAATCATTTCATAATATATATGTAAATCCAATCATCAAATTGTATACTTTAAAGTCATACAGTTATTGAGCAATTATACCTCAGCAAAGTGAAAAAAAATTTGTAATGGGCAGCACTGTCCAATAGAACTTTCTTACTCATGAACATGTTCTGCATCTGTTCTGTCCAACATGGTAGCCACTAGCTACATATGGTCATGAAGACATTGACATGTGGCTGGTGAGCCACAAGAACTGGATTATTTTATTTTATTTTATTTTTAATTTACTCTTAAATAGCCACATGCAGCTAGTGGCTACCATACTGGACAGCACAGGCAAATCATAAATTTTTATGAAAACCTGATGACAGTTATGGATTCCTCCTTAGAAAAATATGCATGTGCTCTATCAGAGATGGGCCCCTCTGGTCCCATTTCTGTATCCCAGGCAAACATATTTGACTGGCTGGAGCTCAGATCCCTCATCTATTCTGCCCTTATTTCTGCCTCGAAAATGCAGGAAAACTATGTCCTTGCCTGGAGGTAGAATGACTGGGATGTCCCCAGGAACTAACAGGCCACAGTTGTAAGCCTAGGTTTCGGCCCCCAGCCTGGTGCACTCCCCACATATCTAAAGAAAGGCAATGTAGTGAAGGGCAGGGTGCAGGGGTAATAGGAGATTTTCTCAGTCTTGACCTGAACTTCCTCCTGCCCTGCTTCCCGGCAAACCACCCACCCAAATGCCCCTGGGCCAGTTCCTCTTGCAGCTTACGACTCCATTGGAATGTGAGGCTGTGCTCTGGAGATGGGGTTGTGCCGTGGGCCCCACAGTGTCTATTTGAGAGATGTGGAGTAGTCAGAAGGTGGGAGACCTAGGCCCAGAGGGTGGGCCCCTGGGCTCCAGTCCAGCCCCTCGTGGCCTCCCTGCACTGGAAAAGGGAGCTCTCACTGTGTGCTGCTCAGGACCTTCTCCCCACTGCTGCCTCCTCCTGCCCCAGCACCACCCACTCAGTCCTGATGTTTTCACTGTTTTCCGAGATCATCTGAGAGTCAGATCCTGCCCCCACCCAGGAATGTGGAGGTCTGGGGGGCTCAGAGAAACTCGCTCCCTGCCCTGCGTGGATGGGTGTGTCCTCTCATCGTGGGAAGGGAATAGTGTCCTCCCTTGTTCTGCTGGATCCAGCTCCTCCCTCCCAGAAAACTTCCTACATAGACCCATTGACAGGGGACACCCTTCACCGGGACAACTCTCTACCCTCTGCTCCCCTCTACCTCCTTGTTGTTCTTGCCTGCCCTCCCCTCCTTTATCTCTCAGATGTCCACCCCTTTGCCCCATCTCTGCAAAGAAGTTGGTCAGTTCCTGCCCCCATACGGTCTCTCTATTCCTTTGGTTTCAGCAGCGATGCTGGCGTGGTCAGACGCCGACTCTGGGACTGACCCCAGTGTGGGCCACACAGGGGGAGAAAGCTCTCAGAAACCCCTTGTCTCAGGTCCTCTAGAAACAGAGCATGAGGCCAGGATTCAGGTGAAAGCCCACGAGGCTGCGGGTGAGGAAGAGGGAAATTTGGGCAGGGAAGACACAAGACAGGGTGGTTCATTGCCTTACTGTGTTGACTTGCTTCATACGGGCCAAAGAGAGACCCTGCAGGTCGCTTAGCCAGAGTGTGTGCACTCAGTGTGTGGTTGGAATCCTCTAGAAGGCCGTAAAGAGGAAGCACACCTTGGAGCAGCCCTCAGCTTCCAACCGCAGCCTATCCACATGCATCAGGTTCACCCCAAGCTTCTGGGTTCTGTCAACCAACCTTGGTGGCACTCAGAAACCAGGTCCCACACTACACAGTGTCGCCTTTCATCTACCCATGAAGATGAGGGGCAATGTCAGAGGGAGCAGGCAGGTACTCAGGACACTTGAGAAGAAAGGTTTGTGTCTCATATGATCTAACCCTTGTGCCACCGAGATCCACGCACACCCCGGCATTACATCTGACTTCCCTACTACAACATGGGGCCTCTGTTTTTGTCCATAACAAAGTTGCCATCACTTTTTCCCCAGAAAGGGAGGTACAAGCCACTGTAAACAAGGCCCTTTCAAGGTAATGTTAGATGTGAATCAAGGAAGATAAAGACAAGAGGGTTAATGAAGCAAGCCATAGTCCCCACTGCGGTAGCTGGTCCTGGCTCTGAAGTTGATATGGTCTCCCTCCTCCTCCCCCCCCTAGTTAACCCCCTGCAGATCTCAACTACTTGCCAGGGGAGATGATACAGGCTTTCATCTCTGAGAGCTCTGATCCCTTGGTTGCCTTCCCTTTGGGGACTGTGCTTGGTGAGGCTGTCCATTGCCAATTACAAATGGGTGGAAGGTTCTAAGAGATGCCCCTGTGAATCTCCTGGCTGGGTTCAGACGTACCCTTCCCTGCCCTTTTTGCATCTACATGCATTCCACCCACAGCTCTTGTGCCTCATGATAATCAGGATGATTATCAGGTACAGGATAATCAGGTACAGGAATGAATGTCCTTTTTTGCTTTGGGTTCCCCTGGATGAAGAGCGTAAAGGGGCCAGGTGGAAGTTATAGCTTCCTGTTTGGTGCAAACGGTGCCGTGTTCCCTAGTACAGTTCTGCCTCGGTGGGAACTAGGACCTCTCACTGGCAGAGCCTACTGTTTTGGGAACAAGATGCAAAAATTGTGCAGATCCAAGAGGGAGATGGGCCACTTCCACTTCCACATTGATTCTGGGACCTGTAATTTCTAGGTATGGCGGACACGGTGTTATTCGAAGCAAACACCATGTCCAGGAGTTCAGGGCTCGAACCCACGTGTGTCGTGTTACTGCTGGCAACTTCTGAGCATTCCAACAGGCTGCTCCACTGTTCTGCAAAGCCCCCTGCTTCTGGGTGATGAGGTACAATTAAGTAAGACCAATGGATCTGTTGCATGGATCACCATGTCATTATTACCTCATAGCATATGCAAAAATTAACTCAAAATGAGTCACAAACTAAATGTAAGAGCTAAAAATGCATAAGTCTAAGGGGACCTCATTATAGTACCTTCTTTGTTGAAGCACAGTGGACAAGAAAGACAAGCTTGAATCCCAAGCACACACTGGTTCTGGTAAGGACGAATCGCTGTCCTCTCCAGGGTGGAAGGAAGGGATTCAGGACAATCCTCCTGCCTCCAGGGGCTCGGCTGGTCTTTTGAGGAGGAGAACCACACCCGCTGCTCGGCCTAGGGGGAGTCCATGCTGTTGGGCCCATGTATCGCCCCCATTCCTGGTACCGTGACCACTGTGCTCAAAGGCTAGTGTGCAGGCATTTGGGGTGGACAGGAAGAGAGGCACTCACCTCAGGAATCATTCTGTCTGCATCTGGCTACAGGCGCTCTGCAGGGTGTTGGAAACCCAGAAGCTTGCACACTCAGTGCCCACTTCCAGAAGCCTGTCCATCTACCTTTCCCTAGTCCTCTTTGTCAGTGATCTTGGTTTTGTTCCTTCCAGGCTCCTGACCAATGAGCCAAGCCATTCCCCACTTCTCTAGAATTACAGAATATCCACACCTCAGACCACCTCGCCTTCTAGATGAAGCTGATAACCGAGCATACCGCTCAGGCTTTTGCACACTGGGTGGGACTTTCTTCCACCACTATCCTTTAGGGTCACCCCTCAGAAGGCCATGGTGTGGCACCAGTCCACATCAGACTCCACCAACATACCACACGGACCATCTGTGAGTCCCTTTCTTGTCATCTGAGAAGGCACACAAGCTTTAGAACCCAATATCCCCCTCCATTCCTATCTGCCCACGACTTCCTCTCTAATCCTGACTCACTGGGAACAGGTCCCTCATCCCCTGGCCTCCAGTCTCGCTTCACATCCTTGCCAGACCGGGCCAGATGGGAGCTGGCATGCTACTTCCTCCTGGGTCTTGGGGCAGGGTGCTGCCTTCCCAAGGCCTCAACATCCTCGCTCAGTAACCATATGATAACAACAACAATAACTCCTATTGAGGGGCGCTCCTCGTGTGCCAGGCAACGTGCTGATAAGCAGGGCCAGCACTAGGGTGAAAAGAATGAGGAGTTTAGGGTGCAAATTTTAAGAAGCTCTCAGTGTCAAGTCCCTTAAATTTTGGAATCCAGGCACTTCTCTCTAATCCTGACCCAACTGATAAACTCTTAACGTGTTTCTCTTTTCATTCTCACAAGTAAATACTATCACCCCCATTTTACAGAAGACATAACTGATTCAGAGGTTCATTTGCCAAAGTCACACTATTAGCAACCGGAACAGAACCAGAACCAGAACAGCCATGTTTTCCCGATTTTAAGTCCTGAGCTCTTAACCTCTCCGGTGTACTTGCCCATCTTAGCCCGGCCCGAGCCCCCAGGGGAGGCAACCTGAGTGTGATCCTCCACAAAATCGAAATCCCACTCGGATGTGGGCTGCAGGACCAGGTTGCACTGATGCAGGCAGGCCGAGTCCAAGGACCCACAGGAGCGTCCTGTAGGGTAGAAATCAAAGGTGAACCACAGAAAGTGAAAACAGAGTTTACTGAAGAGTGTGAGTGACAGAGGAGAGCAGACAGGGTGTCTAGAGAGAGGAATGAGTCTTGTCATTGCTTGAGGTAGGGGTTTGTTTATACTGAAAAAGGTCTGGCCTACCTGTTTTTTCAGAGTCCATGGTAGGGTCCAATCAAAGGCGTGTCAGGGGAACATTAGGCATTATTTCAGAAATTACCGAAGCTGGGCGCCTGGGTGGCTCGGTGGGTTAAAGTCTCTGCTTTCGGCTCAGGTCATGATCTCAGCGTCCTGGGATCCAGGCCCGCATCAGGCTCTCTGCTCAGCAGGGAACCTACTTCCTCCTCTCCCTGTCTCTCTGCCTGCCTCTCTGCCTACTTGTAATTTCTCTCTCTGTGTCAAATAAATAAATAAAATCTTTAAAAAAAAAATAAAGAAATTACCGAAGCTAACCAGGATCAGCTGAGGTTCATTTGAAGGTAATCCTCGAACGTATTTGGGATCTGGCTCTTAGGTGTTATCAGGTGTTTGGGATCTCGGACAAAACTCAGAGAATGATTAACTTTCTTGCTTCGCCCTTGTAGTGGGAGCATAGCTTCTTCGGCTTATTCAGAGGCAAAATACAAAACATGAGTAAATGGGGCCCAGCAGAAAAACAGCAGAGACGGAGTCTTTCTGAAATGGAGCTTCTACTTCAGCACCATGCCCTTTCTCAGCACTGGCAAAGCCCAAACACGTTTTGCGCAGGTACCCAAAGGAAGGGGGTGCTTTCCTGAGCATGTCCACTAGATGGCGCCGCAACACCGAGCCACTGAGCTCGGACCGCCGAGCGGGCGGCCCCCCAGCGGAGAGACGCAGAGCAAGGCCCTCCCTCTCCTCTGGCCAGCCTTCTCGGGAGGTTGGGGGTCCCCACCCAGGTCTGAACCTCGGCCTTCCTCACGAGCGCTGCCCACCGACCCAAGTCCAAACCCTCCTCTATTCCCCCCCCGCCCCGTTCTCTGAATCTCCCACCCCTTTCCCTGCTGCCCTCAAGGGATGGACTCAGGGCGAGGTTTCCCAGGGCACCTGGGAGAGAATCTTCCTGCTTTCTCCTACAAATTGAGCAGTGCCCAGCACCTCCCAGTGCCTCCACAGCACTGCCTCTTCCCTCCGTTCCCTTCCTGAATTCCCCAGGCCCTCCCTATCACTCCCACCCTCTCAGCTTCTGCCAGTCTTCTGAGGCAGGGACCATTAAGGCCGTTTCCACAGAGTTGGTGATGCAAATACATGCAAATATATGCAAATCGCCATGTAAAGGAGGCTTGCCACTGTGGTTCTAAGTGGCTGTCACAGCTTCTCTGACACCTGTTCTGAGAGGCAGCTGCCCTGCCCCCTCCTGCTCAGGCATCTATCTGCTATTTACCCCCCTTTTTCTTCCAAAGCTGGCTTCTGGCCCCCTTTCCCTCAAGGGACCCTGGGGGCTTCTGTTTACAAAGGACCCTTGGGATCTTGTCTCCAAATTCTCTAGAGAGGGCAAGGAGGGAACCACATCTTAAGGTGCACACACTTTGCCATCTGAAAATGACACCATTTCCTGGCTGTGTGGCCTTGGAACAACAGCTTAACTTCTCTGAGCCTCAGTATCATCATCAGTAGAATGGGAATAATGATAGTATTCACTTCATAAGGCTGCTGTAAAGATTCCACACAACACTACCTGAAAAGTGATTAGCACAGTCTCTTTGAACATTAGCTCTTAACATCGAGATGATCACTGATCCTATTGGTCATCATTTTCTCAGGGCTCAGGCTTGGAGACAGGTATGCAGGTGGACACAGCTCAGGCGTGTGCACATGTGGCTTCATCCGTGTGCATGCATGTGCGTTCACGCGTGCACAGCTGACAGCCTCACGCACCGGCGGGGCACATGCTTGGGTACACACACATTCAGAAACACACACAGGAGGAGGCTGTGGGAGGTGGAATCTGACTCATCGAGACCAGAGCTGTGGGTGGTGCTTTTGTTCTGATTTCCGGGGCTCCATGCTCCATTTTGAACAAGGAAATCTATGGGGGATGGCACAGCCAAGCCTCCAACTGAAGCTCGTTGTGTGGGCCCTTTCTTGCATCAGCCCCCTCCCCAGCTGGTCCCATCCTAGCTCTGTGTCATCTAGGCTTTTCCTTCCTCTGAACTTGCCCTAAACGCCACTAAGTTCCCACGGGAAGGGCGGGGCAGCCACACTGGGTCCTTGACTTCGTAGTGCAAGCCCTTGATGATGTCATGGAGCAGGTGCTCCTGGGAGCATGCCCTGGGGGCTTGGGGAGTGTAGTGGGGAAGGAGGCCTCGGGAGGAAGCAGGTAGCCCCCAGTTCAGTTAAGTCCTGGCTTTGT
The DNA here is from genome assembly GCA_002007465.1 of Ailurus styani. Classification (NCBI taxonomy): domain Eukaryota; kingdom Metazoa; phylum Chordata; class Mammalia; order Carnivora; family Ailuridae; genus Ailurus; species Ailurus styani. Next base: position 470,457 of record LNAC01000164.1, on the reverse strand, counting down.
GCAACCTTTGGTAGTTTCCTTAACCTCTGGATCTCAGTTTCATCACCAGTAGAATGAGGTCGGTCTTACTGAACTCCGAGGGTTTCTGTGTCTTTTCAGTGAGAAAATGCACATAAACACGTCCTTTAGGGGTGCCTGGTGGCTCAGTCATTGGGTGTCTGCCTTCAGCTCAGGTCATGACCCCAGGGTCCTGAGATCAAGCCCCGAGTCAGGCTCACTCCTCAGTGGGAGGCCTGCTTCTCCCTCTCCCTCTCCCCCTGCTTGTGTTCCCTCTCTCACTGTCTCTCTCTGTCAAATAAATAAATAAACAAACAAATAAATATGTCCTTTATGTTCATACCTGGCCATCATTTTGTCTGATGCTTACTGAAGGTGAGGGCACATGGTCTGGGCAGCCCCACCCCTCGCAGTTTTACCTCCTTGCCTGGAGCTGCCCCTCCTCCCCCGCTCCTCAGGCTGGGAGGGAAGGAGGACGGCAGTGCCACCTGCCACACGGGGTCTCAGAGGGCCACCTCCTAAGTTGGGCGTGGGTGGGGATGTCATGCCCGTGTCTTGGAAGACCGGTTCGGCCAGCTCTTCTGTCATGGGGAAATACTGGTCAAGATGGGACAGACTCTTGAGAATTCTTTCTTTGAAAGGAAACTGCCCTTGACTGTGCCATTGCCTGTGCACCTGGGATGTGCCAGCTACTGTGCTGGGTGCTGTTCCACGGGAGCCCTTTTCACCTTCCCAGCTGTCCTGTGAAATCGCCACTATCGTCCCCAGTGCAGGAAACAAGAAGAAATTAGTGACTAGCCCAAGGACACAACTGGGAGGCAGACCGACTCCCATTCCATGCTCTCTGCCTCACCACGTCTATCAGTGGTTTTAACCCATTCATGTGCACTCCCTGGGGAGTATCAGGTCCCTGAATGTGCAGGGGGAAGGTTCTCTGTTTCGTGGGTCAGTCTCTGGAGAGCCTTGTGGGCAATGGCAGAGCTGGTGTAAGCTAGTTAATGTCCTGGAAATGTCCCCAGGTGTCATACACTTGGCTCCCAGCCAGTGGTTACATGACATCAGGGAAGGGACACAGGTGCACGGGACACAGGTGCACGGAGGTAGGGGGCAGGCTGGGGGCAGCCCAGACACCTGCTGAAGGCTCAGTCCTATGCCAGTAGGTAGGTGGGTGGGGAGGGGGAAGCAGCAGATGGACGGGGTCGGGGTGAGAGCAGGGATGCTGAGTCGGCTCTGAAGCCCAAGGTGACTCGAGAATCTGCCAGGAAGAGGCAAATGTGAAGGAGAAGAAACGAAGGGAGGGGAGGGGAGCTGTAGTGAAGGAGAAACTGAGGCAGTCCAGGGGGAAAGGACAACGGGGTCGGGGCATTTGCCAGAAAATGGTTCAGTGTGCGGGTTCTGGGGTGAGAGGACTCCCAAGGCAAGAATGGACTTTTAGTTTCCTCAGCTGCAAACCAGGATACAAAGAGTGGGTACCCCCAGAACCTCCGGCTCTCCGCGACCAGAACCTAAACTTCCTTTTGGCCTACCTGCCAAGGAACGAGCCACGGGGACCTGAATCACTGTTGGGCCAGCTTCAGAAGCCTCCAGGGGCTGGTTTCCCACCCCGGTCTAACCACATACTCGTTTCTCGAAGCAATGGTCACCTTTTCTCAGACCTGCAGAGTAGGGGCCCCAAGAATACTCATTGAAAAGATGAAGCAAACAATACACGTCACTCAGCCGGTACGTTGGTCAATAACTGCACCTTAGCTGATTTCATATCAGCAAATATTTCTGGAGCATCTGCTTATTCTTAGCCAAGAAGACCCTCCCCGCCCCTCCTGGGCTCATAGATCAGTGGGTAAAGAGTTTAAGGTGGATGGGGCACCTGGATGGCTCAGTCGTTAAGTGTCTGCCTTCCGCTCAGGTCATGATCCCAGGGTCCTGGGGTGAGCCCCACGTCCGGCTCCCTGCTGGGCAGGAAGCCTGCTTCTCCCTCTCCCACTACCCCTGCTTGTGCTCCCCCTGCTTGTGCTCCTCCTGCTCATGCTCCCCCGCTTGTGCTCCCTCTCTCGCTCTCTCCTTGCCAAATAAATAAAATCTTTAAAAAAGAGAGAGAGAGTTGAAGGTGGTGATGAATGTTACCGGGGTGCCCTCGGGGTGTCCCCAAACCAAGGCCCAGAGGAAAAGGTGGGCAACGTTTGGAGGGGGAAAAAAGTGTGTGGTCAGGCTGGGTTGGGGAGCCAGCCCCTGGAACCCTCCGAAGCAGGCCCTTCCTGGCCCCAGCAGTGATTAAGGTCCTTGTGGCTGGTTACTCGGCAGCCAGGCCGGAAGAAAAAGCCTGTAATTAACAAGCTGACACTCACACAACCACATGTCGGCCCGCCCAAGTGCTGGGATAGCTGTCTGTCAGTTGTAGCTGCTGGTGGAATTTTTTAGACAGCTGGGCTCAAGCCGGGAAATGAATATAAGTTACATTTCTATGCATCGTTGTTCGTGGTGGTAAAAAAAATTAATCAGTGACATAGCTGTGACACATACTCATTTAAGAGTCTACAGAGAAATGTTCATTTGTCAGAGACAGCAAAGAAGAGATTATGTGTCAGCCGGGGAGGGGTGAAATATTTATACAATGGCTAATAAACACCGGTGTGTAAGGGGGTCAATTGATTGTGTCAGTGGCCACATGACAAATACACCATTGAGCAGCCATGGGTACCACCCCTGTGCCCGGGGGCTCCATTCTGATGACAAATACACAACGTGTTACTGTTAATGCTCCCCACCGACCACCTGCCCGGCCCCCTTTGCCGCCTGGGCAACTGTAGATTACTAGGAAGCAGAACTCCCAGGGAAGCTGCCTACCCCCAGATTCATTAAGTTGAACTTGAAGTTGGTAAATTACTCCCCAACTGCCAAAACAGCTGCAAAAAGGCCATTTCTTTGTGTTTGTGCTGTTTTTTAAAACTTCATGTTCCTGAGTTTCAGAAGGCCTGGAAAATGATCGGCCTTGTTCCCTGTCTCCGCCCAGACCATACACCAGCTCCCCTGATGCGCATCTCACCCTGCCCTGTGCGCCCATGGGGACAGTGCTCTTTCTGGGCCTGCACCCCCACCTGCCATTGCCTGAAGGGACAGTAGTCTGGTCGAGACCTTTATCATCCCCAGGCAAGAGGCCCCCGACTCTCACCTTCCTCTACAGAGTCGTGAGAATGGCTTATCCAACTTCCTAGAAGGGGAAGGACATCCTATCAGCAGTGACCTCTACTCATTTTTGAGCCCTGATCACCTACCAGGCCCTGTGACAAGGACTCTACATACATTATTTCATTGAATCTTACAGAACCCTTGAGGCAGTTCTAATAATCAGTCCAGTACAACAAGAAAGCCCAAACTCAGAGAAGTAGCTTGTCTAAGGCTCCCAATTACATAGATGGAGTTGGATTCCAACCAGGTAGGACTCAGGAGCACCGCCTCCTTGGTCCCGGCTTGCCTGTTCAACCATTTAAAGCTATACGTCTCATGGTTAACACCTGAAAATCTTAATCCTCAAGTTTAAACAATTTGGGTTCTAAGTGATTCATTTATAGCCTAGAAGGTTGTAAACTTCTGGAGGCAGAGGCTGTGTCCCACACTCTTTGGTCACCACATTCACTCCAGAAAAACTTGGCTGATTCTAAGTCTCAACTGGGTAGGGGAGAGTCCCTCCCAAGCCCCAAAGTGCCCCCCATCATCCTGGCTGAAAACTCTGGAGCATGTCACCCCCTCCAGGGACTGAGAGAATCCCCCTCCCCTCTTCTGCACCAGCCCCCAGCCTCTAGCCTTCTGTCTTCGGCTCTGATGTCCCCATCATTCCAGTGAGGGCATCCAGCATCCAACATCGTCATTTGATTTGGGATGGGATGACACCCCGAGAAAACAGTTGCAGATGAAATTTCACACATATCTGTGAATGTGGAGATTATGGATAAGCACACGTTGCAGCTTGTTTTTACTTTTTAAAATGAGATTCCTCCCTTACAAAGTGCTACTCCCCTTTAGATTGTCCCACTGCGGAACTGTTAATAATATTAAGAATAATAATGTAAGTTGTATTTATTGTTTATTGTATGCTAAGTGCATTGTGCATTATTTTGTATAATCCTCACAATCCCATTTTATAGATGAGAAAACTAAGAGCCAGAGAAATTAAGTAATTTGCCCAAGGACACATACAGCTGGTAGGAGCTGGGATTTGCAACGAGGTGTCCCCTCTGCAGAGCCCCCTGGACCCTTAGCCTTAAGACCTGAGTTCTCTCCGATTGCACAGAAGTGGTTCCACCCAGCCCAGAGCCTGGCTTCAGCCATATTGAAGTATTCCAACTCCACAGCTGGTCTTGGGCACTTTGCCTTTGGGTCTTTGCAAAAGCTGTTCCCATTGTCTAGAATGCACTTCCTTCTGCTTGCTCTCACACGGGTCCCTCATTGGGGACCACTGTGGGGAAGCTTTGGTTCTCATATCTTACCCCGTCCACAAACCGTCTCCCTACCCTGGCCTCCACAGTCTTCCCCAAGCTCAGTGCCCTAGAAGCCTGCCCTCCCACATTCCCACAGCCTGCAGGGCTGGCTCCAAGGATCTAGGAAAAAAAGTGACTGTAAAAGATCTCACACAAGAGTGGACCCTATCCCCAGTGCCAGACCCATCCTCCGCATGGCCTCCGCAGCATCCTTAGCACAGGTCTAATCTGATCACTGCCCTGCCACATGCCCTTCTCCAACACAGTACCAACCTCTCCTCTCCTCTCCTCCAGCCAAGCTGTCTCACTTATGAGCTCCCTGAACAGGTGCTGCTCTCTCTTGCCCCTGACTCTTTCTTCTTGGAACATTCTTCCTTCTTTCTCTGCTGCCTGCCCCGTACTCATCTCTCAAGATCGCTTTTGGGTTCCCCTTCCTCCCGGAAGCCTTCCCAGATTTCTCCAGCCGGGGTAGCCCCTCCAGAGCAGATGATCCACTGACAACTGTGGTTTTCCTAATGCCAGGCACACAGGAAGGCCTCAACGAATGTTTGTCAATGAATGTGTGAATGAATGAGTGAGTGACCTGGGAGTATAGAGATCCATAGAAAATACAGAACCCGCCCCCCCAAGAATCCCAGACTCCAGGGAGGAGATTCTGAAGGCTCTGCGTCTGAGAAGGAGCCTCAGTTAAGCCAGGGAAAGCCTAAGGATGGGGTTAAAGTCAGATCGTTCAAACAGACCAGCATTATGCCTGGATGTGAATAGCTTCTCTGAGCTTTGGCCACATCATCTATAACATGGGGGCAGATAATATTGCCAATATCATGAGGTTGTGTTGGGAATTAAATGGGATAACACAATTCAAGTGGGAGATATATGCTCAACACCTATCTGTTGCTGCTGCTACTGCTGTTGAAAAGCAGACTAGGCAGAAGAGCTGAGGGGGCGGGCGCTGGAAGCTACTCCAGGATCCTGGGCCAGGGGATGATTAAGTGGAACGTGTATTTGGGGCCCAGCTTTGGCCTTCCCGCAGGCTGTGTGACCTCAGACAAGATGCTTCCCTCTCTGAGTCTTGGTTTTCTCCTCTACAAAATAAGGACATTAATTTCCCTTCCAGTAACTACCCAATAGGATTACCGTGGGAGATCATATGAGATAATATACATGAAAAAGCTTTGAAACATGTTCAGGGCTTTATAAACCCAAGGGATTATGCTTATCTACAGGCAGTTTGTAGGGACTTAATTATTAGTCAGTACTCACAGGCCCCGAAAGCTTTGGTGCAGGCCTGTCAATGTTCCCTCGGCGTCCCCTTGGTAAAGGAGGGGCCCTGTGGAGAAACTGAGGCTGGGCTGTCGGCAGGTGTTCAAAGGCCCTTGGCGGTGGAAGGCAGGGTGGGGAGGTGGCACTGAGATGGCATGGCATTGGTCTTTCCACCCCAAGCCTCATCCATCCCTGGTTCTAGGGCCTCCGTCCACCGTTGCAGAGGTGGAAGTCTGCAGGAAGAGAGCAGAAACTCCTTGGCTTCAGGTATGAAGGGCTTCAGATGCTGCCAGGGGTGGCTTTTCTGGGTTTGCTCCTGGCGGATGCTTAGGCTGGAGGGGCTGGAGACAGGCAGCAGCTAGCAATGACTCGGCATTTGCTAGGCCTGGCTGGCTGGCGAGGGAAAGAGGTGCCCGGCCTCCCGGTGTTTGCAGACCCAGAGCTGTGCTCTTTGGAGAGTGGCAAGGAGGTGGGTCCAGGCTGCCTGGGGCCAGCCAGCTCCCAGGAGCTCAGAGCAGGCCCAGCTCTTCATCAGGGAGAGGCAACCAAGCCTGCAAGGGCCCAGCCAGAGCCGTGTCCCTAGCAGGGTCTGGGAGTGGATGGCTGTGGATGGATGAGATAGAAGACAGGTTGGAAAGCAAAGACCTGGCCCTGAGATGCCAGAAGTCATTCCTCTGAAGACAGGGAAGGAGGGTCAGTGGGAGGAACTAAAACAGGAGTCATGGAGTCCCAGTGACATCCATTCATTTATTCACTCATCCAAAATCCATCTTTAACACCTTGTATATGCCGGGTAACTGAAGACAGAGCAGTAAACCACACAGAGCTATCCTGACCTTGCGGGGTTAGGCGAGCCAAGGAGAGGCATTCCCCAAGGGGAAGTGCAAGGGGCTTCAGAAGGGAAAACTCAGGGGCTCCTCATAGCCCCCACAGCAGAAGGCCTTTCCTCACCAGTGGGTCTGAGCTGAGGCCAGAAAGGGTCGGCCAGGATGGGGGTGGAATCAGTTGAATTCAACAAATATTTACGGGTCAGCTACTTTTGAGGAACCAAAGTCTTGAGACTTTGAAACACCAAGTCTCTGCCCTCAAGGGTTTAGAGTTTGCAGGAGAAAGTCTCCCAGGAGGAAAGAACTGCATCTGCAAAGGCAGAGGCACGAGGGGCTGAGGACCAGGGGGCTCTGGGTGCAGCAGCCAGGAGAGGTGGGAGGCAAGGCAGCAACAGGAGACTCCCCTGGGGGCATGTAGGGCATGTGGGGCTTGTCCCAGGGCAGTGAATGAGATGCTCAGATTTGCAGGCTTGAAAGGCCACGCTCCAATACCCCGTGGCACCCGGGCAGATGGAAAGTCACATGTGGGAGCTTCTGTCCCACATTCCCTGCTCTCAGGCCAGGTGTGAAGGCAGGGGAGGGCGTATCCAGGCTGCACGTCTAAGCGGCTGTCAGACTGTGTCTGTCACTGACCCAATGCGGGAGCAACTTGCGTGTCTGCCTCCCGCCTCCTCACCCCTTTATTAGCATCGGTGAGCTAGCCGTGGATCGACAGTAGTCTTCACGTGGGCCTGGCGCCTCTGTCCGTCTGAGTCTCTCAAGAGATCTGTCCAGGAAGCCGAGCCAGGACTCCTACTCCCATTTTACAGATAACGATATTACTAACAAGAGCTGACGATATTGAGTGTTTAACCATGTGAAGCCCATGTGCATATACAACCTCATTAAAAAGCCTCAGTGACCACCTCCATTTTACAAAAGACAAGAAGTCATTGCCCAAGGGCCCACAGCTTGTAAAGAGCAAAGCTGAGACCAGAACCCTCTTCTTCTGATCTCCTGTCCGTCCTGTCCCTGGCCCAGGCCGCCCCAGCCTCTCCTGTCTCCTTTCGTTTCTCCTCCTGTTGCTTCAGTCTTCCTGAGCAGTGACCTGGTCGTGCTGAAACAGCCCCATCTCCTGAGCTCAGATGGAGGGCTTCACCCCTTCCTACCCCTTCCTACCCCTTCCCCCACACCACGGCTGTGCCCCACCCCCTTGCAGGACAGTGCTCCTGGCATCCGGAGCATCTGGGCCTGAATGATGCAGCCTCCCCACCTCCGCCCAGCACCAGTGCTCTCCTAAATCTTTCCAGAGCAGAGACCCCCTCCTGGCTCCATCTCAGAGCCTCACTTGGTCAGAACAGACAGGGGAGGCAGGATCGATGTGCAGAGAACTCGGTAATAATCCCTGCGCTGGCAGTCAGGCTTCTGTATAAAGACAGATTAAAAACTCATTGGGTTGAGAGAAGGAAATCATTCAGCCGGTTGGCCACAGTGGGAAAGCCTGAGGCTACAGGTGCTGGTGCTGGTACATGTGAGGGGTGCCAGGGCCGGAGCAGCTCCTGGCCTTGGAATCTGCACCTCCCTCCTCGCCTTGCTTTCACCCTCAGAGCCACCTTTGCTGCCTGCCTTGAAGCCAAAGCTGACAAGTCCCAGTCCCCCAGGGAGCAGTGAGGGGGAGGCAGGCTGGGGGAAGCTGGAGAGCACAGTGGCTGCGGAGCTCCGCCCCCTGGCTTATTTCCTCCACAGCACTGAAATCACTTTGCTCATTTATTTGTTTACCTGTGTGCTGTCTGTCTCCTCACCTAGACTGTAAGCCCCCCACGAGGCCAGGGACCTGTCGGTCTTGTGTACTGCAGTATCCCCAACCCCCAGCACACAGTAGGTAGGGACTTCTTACTGTCCTGAGTTGGAACCCTGGCTCTTACCACGCACTTTTGGTGTATGATCTCGCTGGGGCCCCGTCCCCTTGGCTGAAAAATGGGCACAGCAGTATCCTCCGAAGATCCAACCCAGCCCCCGGCTCCTAGGAAGGGCGAGATAAGGATTGTTAAACCGATCGGAAAAATGGAAAATGTGTCTGACACGTGAGGCGCCATCAGGGGGCGCCCTTGTGCAAGGCGCTCGGCTTGCTGCGCCCTCCGCTGGCTCCCTGGTGACTGCAACCTAGGCCGCCCCCTAGTCTTCCGCCCCCACCTCTGGAGGGTTACCTCCTCCCCACTCCATCCCATTCACACGCCCACCCCAATACCGGCGCGCGTGCCTGCTTCGGGGACCGTCTCCGCAGCCCTGTGCCCCCCCTCCCCCTCGCCGGGCCCAGACTCCTTCCGCCCACGCGGCCCCATATGCTGGAAGAGCCTCCCACTCCCCATCTGTCGAGCCACTTCCTTGCCCCCGTTCCCTGGCTTCGGCGTCGTCCCCTCCTCCGGGAAGCTGGTCGTGATTGAGGGGTGGAGGAGGGCCGACGTCGCGCGGGACAACCGCCTTCCACGCCCCACTCCCCCAACCACTGGGCTTTGGGGAAATGCCCGCTGCCTTGTGCAGACTACGATCCCCAGGGCCCGAGTCTGAGCCTCGAGTCAGGATGTGCGAACGGATGCAAGGGAGAAGTCTGTGTGTGCTTCAGTCCTGCGGGCCAACCCGCCGAGACGGAGAGTGGGAGGGCCTGGAAGGACCCCCTTGAGTCAGGCGGGCTGGCTGGGACGACCGCTCCGCACACCCTGCAGCACGGAGCTGCCAGATCCCGGGGTCAGAGCTCCTGGGCTGTCAACTAACTGACCGGGGCGCGCCGGCGGGGGGGGCGGGGGGGGCGGGGACAGAGTCACGGTCCCTAGGGACGGCCCCCGGCCCAGGGAGCGCGGTGCGGAGGAACACAGCCGGCTTTTCTCGCCTCAAGGACCGGTTTCTTTTCGCAGATTGATTATTGCTGTGTGTGTGTGTGTGTGCGCGTGTGTGTGTGTGCGCGCGTGCGTGCGTGCGTTCCTCGGGGCGTTGTTAGTTTTTTTTTTTAATGCACCTTGCTTGTCTAATGAATGTTTGATTGCACCTACATCCGGAGGCTGTTTTAATGAAAGGTGAAGGCTCCGAGAGGGAAATAAATAAATAAAAGATCATTTCCCCATCCCCTGACCCCCTCCTCCTCCCCCAACGACAGCTCTCCATCCACAGCTGTCTTCGGGAGCCTATGCCCCCGTGGAAGAATTCTGTTCCTGTTTGAATGTTCCCATGTAAATGCTGCCACTCTCCCAAGGAAATCACACCCTTCAATTGGTCCCTCTCAGGGCCTTTATTAAGGGTGTGAGGGGGGAGATGAGGGACGGGAGGGAAGCTCTCAGGGAAAGGAGGGAGGCTTCCTCTCTGGCCTGAAAGCTTCACTGCGGATTTGCTCCCCTGCTCTGCGCCTGGCCCTGAGCTGAGAGCCGCGCGCACAGAGAAAGCAGGCCCGGGTTCATTCCCATGTCCTCAGTTCCGTTCACCAGCTATGTGTATAGCATCCCGAGACCACGTTTTGACCCTGGGTAATGAGACTCGGAGAGATGAAGTTTCCTCACCTGTAAAATGGAGAGGAAAATGAGATCGCAGGTGTGAAGCGCTTAGTACGGTGCCTGGGACAAAGCAAGCATTTCAGGCCAGTGTTGTTATCTTCCACCGGCGCAGCAGTGTAGGGTCTGTGAGAAGGCGAAGCAGTGGGCCAGAGACCTAGCTGAACTGTGTCCCCTCCATCCCTCAACAGGTAATTGCTGAGTGCCTGGGTCCCAAGCACGGTTTTCTGGCCTGTGGATAAGGCGGTGAGACCCGTAGGCCTGGCCTCCGTGCACAGAGAGCTTGTGTCTAGGACAGGAGATCGGGTCCCTAAACAGGCTCTCTGGTGGCGGGGTGGGCAGAGCTGTACCACCGGCAGCACGGGCAGCCGTGAGAGCTGGGAGCAGGGGTACTTCACCCAAACTGGCTTCCCAGAGGAAGGTTGTTTAGCCAGACAGAGGTGTGGGGGGTGGGGCTGAGCCTGTGGGAAGGATGGGAGGGAGAATTTCTAGGCGTGTGGACCTGCCTGTTGGAAGGCACAGAGGTTAAGAGAATGAGCTCATGGCTGATTGTGGAACTGAAATTTCAGTCTCTCATGATGGTGAAAGAAACAGCTTTGGGATCAGATGCCTGGATTCAAACCCTCCATCTGTTGTTTACCAGCTATGTGACCTCGGTCATGTTACTTAACCTCTCTGTGCCTCAGTTTCCTATCCTATAAAATGGGTATATTCCTAATAAGGTACTAATAATTATAAGGTAATTAAAAATACTAATTGGGCCCAGGGGCTGGGGTTTGGGGAATCGGGTTTCTGCCCCATCACCCAGGATTTGCCCTCTCTGTCCCTTGCCTAAGAATTCACCCCATGAGGGTATCAGGAAACTGTTCCAGCCAAGAGACAGAGTAGATGGGCCAACAGGGGAAGGAAAGTTTGGGGCAGCTGAGCCCCCTGCCCAGAGTGGAAGAGGGTTGAGGAATGGGGGACTGGAGGTTCGCTTGGGCAGCCACTGGCAGGATGACACGGTTGATCGGGTTTTTGGTTTCTGTTCCAATGGCCTCCTAACTGGTCTCCCTCCCTCTCTCCTTGTCCCCCTACAGTCAGTTCACTGGGAAGCAGCTAGAGGGATCCTGTTAAAATGTAAATCAAATTGTGTCACTTCTCTGCTCAAACCCTCTTATGGCTCCACATTGCGCTCAGAGTCAAAGCCAAAGTTTTTAAAATGGCCTACAAACCCTGCAAGGTGTGGCCTCCTGCCAAATCTCTCCCTCTTCTCTTACTCCTCCAGCTTTGCTGGTCTCTGTGCACTTCCTCAAACATAAATTTGCCAAGCACAGTCCCGGCTGAGGATTTTGCCCTTACTGTTCCCTCTGCCTGGAAGCTCAAGCCCCACGTGTCAGCAAGGCTCACTCCCTCACTCCCTTCAGATGTTGCTCAGTGAGGCCTCCCCCAACATCTTGAGGATAACAGGCCTCTCTCCTGCCTGAGGACTCCGTATTTCCTTCCTCTGCTTTTTTCTTTCCATGAAAGTTATCGCTGTCTAGATTTTCTATGTTGACTTGATTATTTCTTACTGGTTTTCCACCTCCCTGCTGGAATATAAGCTCCATGAAGGCAAGGGCTTTATCTTGTTCATTGCTGGGCCCTGGGCATGGCATGTGGTAAGCTCTCAGTAACTGTCTGTTGAATGAATGAATAAATGAATGAATGCATCAGAGAAAAACCACTGTGATTCGGAGTATGGAATGGATGGGGCTGGTGGGGCAATAGTGGGGGCAGGGTGGGAGCACTTTGCACTGCTCCAGGGAGGGCTAATAGACAGTTCCCTTAGGCCTAGGTGGTAGAGCTAGAAAGCAGTGAGTGGTCTGGAAAGACACTCAGGTGTCTGTAGAGTCTGGGGACTGTCTGGCTGTGAGAGAAAGAATGAGGTGAAGGACAGTGATGTTACCCCATTTTTGGTCTAGGGATCTTGGTGACCAGTGGTGCCCATGACTGCTGGGGCAGGGGAAGCAGGTTGGGGTGAGGGGCTTCTGATGTGAGCCTCTCTGAACCTCAGTTGCCTTATTTGTAGAATGGGAAGGATTCTACATCCCCACTTCCTACTTTCTGGGGTGGTTGTGGAGACAGAGATATAAGAAATATAAGCCCTCTGTAGGGGTGCCCAGTGGTTTCCCCTATATGAAGGACCATCATCATCATCATCATCATCATCATCATCATCATTAAAGTCCATTTGGGGATATCTGACAGGCAAGTGAGATGAGTACCTGCAGCAGAACCGAAGCAAATGCCAGCCGAGGTCAAAGCAAATGCCAGAAAACACGATGCAGTCAATATATGTAGCGGGTGGTCAGGGAGGGGAGAGAACATAGCGGCTTGAGCTGTCAGAGGCTGTTCAGAGAGGGGATTTGGCCAGATCCTGGATTGAGGAGGAGGGGAGCAAGAGCAAAGATTAGGGTTTGGTTAGAGGCCTGTGAGCAGAAAGCTCCAGGGTAACTTGGGGATCTGGTGGTGTGCAGGGACCCCTGGACATAAGATGGATGATGACCACCACTGGACTTCCTTCTCCCCGCCTCCACCAGCCAAATGAGAGAATCATGGTACTCCTTAGGCAAGGAACACAGAGGGCAAATCCTGGGTGATGGGGCAGAGACCCGACTCCCCAAACCCCAGCCCTGGGTCCAGTGAGGGTATCAGGAAACTGTCCCAGCCCAGAGAAAGAGTAGATGGGCAAACAGGGGAGGGAGAGTTTGGGGCAGCAGAGCCTCCTGCCCAGAGTGGAAGAGGGTTGAGGCATGGGGGGCTGGAGATTCCCTTGGGCAGCCTTTGGAGGGATGACACAGTTGATCAGGTGCCTGGTTTCTGCTCAGGTGTGCAGGGCCTGGTCGCCAGCCTTGCAGAAGGCCTGGCTGACTGGTAGACCTGGGCAGCTACTTCTCCCCTCACCTAACAGAGGAGCAACCTCTTGGGTCACCCTGCTGCACCCTCCCTAGTGCTAGGGAAAGTCAGAGCTATGTCAGGATGGCACGGACCCCTCCAAAGTGACAGCTCCCACTGCAGTTTCTCAAACTGGTTTGTGAATTGTGATTACTTCTTCCCACTTCAAGGAATGTTCCCCCCCACCTCATACCTGGCCAGTTCATAAGCCTTTGTCCACTTACCAGTTCAAATCTCAGGCCCTCTCTGGCTACCTTGTCTCAGGTAGTCCTCCCACTCCCTTCCTGCTGGCACCTCACTTTGTTGCCCTAGAAAGCATGTGTCACCATCTGAAATCATATCTTTTGCTGACTTATTAATAATAATAATTCCTTGTATGATTCCTTGGACTGGATTATAAACTCTGTGAGGCTGTGACCCTAGCCTGTCTTGTCCATCTTGCTCTCTCTTCTTCAATACCTAGACCAGTGCCTAGCACATAGTAGACACTTAATAAATTATTTGTAAAATGAAGGAATTAAGTGAACGAAGGCATTCACTCCCCTATCACTCACACCTGAAAAGGACAAGGAGAAAATCGTATATATGTGAGCATAGACGGAGCCACGAAGTACCTCTAAAGAGGTCGGGCATAACTCCAGGCTGCAAAGCCCATGATGAGCTCAGATCCGGTGTGTTTGTGCGTGGTGTTCTGTGTGTGTTTGAGCACGTGTGTGGATGAGAAGAGAGAAAACCACCAGTTGCAAGCTGAAGTTCCTGCCACATCAAATGCAGGGACTCCCAGAGCCCTGGTCAAAGGCCTGCTTCTCCTGGGGGGCAAGAAAGAGGAAGTGAGGAGGGATTCTGAAGGGGCCCCAGAGAGATATGCGGCCCTTGCAAGACCTCATCCTGCCAGCTGGGGGCGCCCAGCCAAGTATGACCACATCATCCCCACAATTTCCAGACCAACTGAACAGCCCGCCTCCCACCCCTCCTAGCAGGGAAGTGTCAGTGTGAAGAGGGAGAATTTGCTCTCTCAAGTGTGACCTGGGGTGGGTGATGAATACCAGAGATGGTAGGATCAGCTAGAATAACATGTCACACGGTGGGCTGCGTTCAGGAATGCTGGGTTGGGGAACTGGCAAATTGAAAGGCTTCTTCATACTATAATGGTTAAAGAAAAAGGGAATTATCTCATGCCTTTCTTTTCGTCTATCAAGGTGTCAGCGTATGCTAATTACCTGGCAGAGGCTTCAACGGGAAGAGGAAGAACAACTATTATATTTCTGCGGAAAGATTTATCTTGTGTTATTGGCGCCAGTTGGAGGAGGAGGGGGGCTGCTAGGGGGTCAGAGAGGCAAAGTGAGAACTGTTCCTTGACTTGAATGGAATTGAAATACCTTTGAACTGAGGCTTCTCGCCTAAGATTAGAAATAACAAGCCTTGTTGGGAGAGGCTTTGGCCTGAGCCCGTCAGGGGAGGGGACAGGATGGGCAGAGGATTCCAGTGTCCTGGGACATTGTGGGAGGGTCAGACCGGGTGCAGCTGGGTGTGGAGGGCATGTGAGACTCCTCCATCCATTCACTGATTGATTATTCATTGATTGATTACATGAAGGGGGAGTCTAAGATGGGGAAGGAGGTTAGGAAACACAGGCTTGGGCGCCTGGGTGGCTCAGTGGGTTAAAGCCTCTGCCTTCAGCTCAGGTCATGATCTCAGGGTCCTGGGATCGAGGCCCACATTGGGCTCCCTGCTTGGCAAGGAGCCTGCTTCCTCCTCTCCCTCTTTGCCTGCTCTCTGCCTACTTGTGATCTATCTCTCTCTCTCTCTCTCTCTCTCTCTCTCTCTCTCTCTCTCTCAAATAAATAAATAAAATCTTTTAAAAAATTAAAGAAAAAAAAAAAGGAAACACAGGCTTGGAGTCAGGCAACACTGAGTTTGCAATCCCGGCTCTACCTCCTCTTCACTGGGGTCCATGGCACATTTTTCAGAACCTCTGTCATGTCATCTGTGGGGAAAATAATCCCCCCTTTATATGGCTACCACCACAACTAAATGGGGTCACGAAGTGACATGCTCCATGTAGCTCAGTGATAGCGGCTGTGGATATGATTTTTCAACAAATATTTTCTGAACACCTGCTGTAGTGCAAGGCACTGGGAAAACAAGGCTGAGTAGGAGGGCTCTGCCCTCAAGGAGGTTATCCTCCTTCGGCTCCCGCTCTCTCAGAGGTCCCAGAAAGTGGGGAAGCGG
>LNAC01000164.1:349232-454848 GCA_002007465.1 Ailurus styani | reverse complement strand
GTGTCTCTCTCTGTCAAATAAATAATATTTTCTTAAAGAAAATAAAAATATTAATAATGGTAATAGTTAACTCAAACAGAATGCTTGACATGTATGAACTCAAAGGGAGATCTGGTAGGTAAGCGGCAGAGGTCAAAGGGTGAGTCTAGGATCTGAAAGAAAGGAGAGGGGCTGCCTGCAAGAGTCGCTGGTCAGGGTAGGATCCCTGGAGGTCAACTCTGGGGGCCGGGTTTCTCTGAAAGGCCTGTTTTCAGGGGCTGGGGGTGGGGGGGCTGGGGTCAGGTGAGCTGACTTCTCATCTGCTGACCTGTCTATGTTGCCTCCCAGCCATCCCCAATCCCTCCCTCAGGATCAGTGGGCTGGAGAGAGGCAGCCCGGCGTAGTCACATGGGGGGCAGGCTGCGGCGCTGAGGGCTCCAGGTTCCAGTGTTCCCTCTGACACTCACCGGCTGGGTGGACTTGAGTCAGCCTTAGGATGCCTTCATCAAATAGAGATGACCAGGCCTAACTGTGGGGTGCTTGGGCAGATGAATAAGGCATTCAAAGCACCTGGCACACAGTAGGTATTCCCAAATGGTAGAAGTGATTTCAAAAATTGGCCATCCTTGCTGCTGTGTCTGATCCAGTGCCAGCCTCCACCCCTGTGGCCCGGAGAGGCAGCGAATGCTCTGGGAATGGCAGAGAAAGGGACAGGGGTACCGCCAGGCGGGCTGTGTGGCAGGCAGAGACTTTGAGCGGGTAATGGCTGTCAGGGACCAGCAAATCACAGGTGTCTCAGAAACAACAGGAGTTACGCTCAGACACCAAAGAACAAACACATAGCACAAGACGTTTTGCCAAAGCAAAGCTGTTTTGATCGTTCCCGGATGTGACATGTATCGCATGAGGAAAGAGAGCCTCCTGTGCGAGGCTGCCTAATTGACAGCATGCAGCTCCACACCACGAGCCCAGGGCAGGGTGGGGGATGGGGCATAGCAGCCCACCCTCACGTGGCCTTGTCCCCCCTCTGCTGGGCCAGCCTGCATCAGCCTAGGCATCCTCAGCTGAGCTGTCCGTGAGGGGAGGGAAGCTCATTAGTCCCAAAGCCTCCAGATCCAGCCCCTGCCCTTCCCCTCTCCAGCCCCATCCTGCCTCACTCCAGGCTCTGTGCCAGTCTCATTGAACTTGTAGACTTTGCCACACGTAGCAGGCTCTCTCTGGCCTCCAGAGCCTTTACCTGTGCTGTTGTCTCTGCCTAGGATTCCTCTCCTCCTCACCCCTCCCAACCACCTGGCCGGTATTGGCAAATGCCTACTTAATAACAAAAATAATAGCAGTTTACATTTATTGAGTACTTACTCTGCGCTAAGAACTTCCCAAATGTTATCTTGTTTAATCCTCACAACAGTGATGAGGAAAAATAATCATAGTTGACAGGTAGTAGATGCCCACCATTTGCCAGGCACTGTTCCAAGTACTTTATATGTATTAACTTACTTAATCCTTACAACCCCATAAGGTCCGTTACCATTATAATCCCTATTTTACACATAAGGAAACCGAGGCATGGAGCTGTATAGTGACTTGCCCAAGGTCACCAGCTGCAAGTTGCAGAGCCAGGTTCCAGCTCAGGAGTTAATCATCACCACACCATCAGCCTCCTGTACATCCTTTAAGGACGTGGTCGAGGGCCCACCTCCTCCCAGAGGCCTTGTCTTTCCTTGATTGGGTCAGGAGATTCCTGTGAGCTTCCAAGGCTTTCTGGGCTTAACCTCTTCTCCCCACCCCCTACGAGCATTTACCAGGCTGTCAAGTTTGCTTGCCTGTCCTCTGCTGACCTGGAAACTCCTGACAATAGGGAGCGTCTGCCTGGTTCACTGCTGTGGCCTCTACGCCTCGTACGGTGCCTGGCACACAGGAGGGGCTCCAGATACTTTTGGTGAATGCTTTCGTGAATCCTGTTTGGGCACATTCCCCCTCTGGCTTCCCCCTTTTCAATTACAAGGACTTCAAAACCCCACTGTATGCATTAACTGGAGTACAAAAAATTCAATCACATAAAATCTGGGTTCTCATTTTTGTGGAGTTAGTAGGAAACCGTATTTTTCCATCCATCTGAATTGGCACAAAAAGTAAAAATGCTCAGACTGATCTGTGCACAGCTGACTCTAGGCTGAACTGAGGACGTTCCAAATGATCACCGGGCACCCCTTCCTGAAAACCCCATTCCCTTCCGAGAGGTGCAGATTTAGTGGAGCTGGGTATAGGGCCACAATACCCACAAACCAGCCCTCCATCAGTGTTTGATCTGACCTGCATTTCAACAGGGGAGCATTAAGGAAGGAGCTGGGGAGCCAGAGAGGCCCTAGAGAGGGAAAGGGGCTCTGGTTTCATTCCACACATACTTTCTGTCCTTAAACCACCACCAACCAGTGCCCCCGAAAACCTACACAGGCATTTAGTTTCCCACTGCCAAGGTGGCTAGTTGTGGCCTAATACCTTCGGCGGGGATAGAGATAGTAAGCCCCGCCCTGCTTTGGGAGGGGCTGCCAAAGGAATGCACGAGATGGACTGTTCAAGAAGAGCGAGATTCACAAGGAGGGCAAGTCCAGGCAGGCTCCTTGGAGGAGGTGGCATTTGGTCTGGCCTCTGCCCCCTGCTGGCCTTTCTCTGTGATTACAGGGAGCCGAGAAATGTCATAGGGCCCTCGGCCTGGATTTAGTCTTTGAGTCAATGACAATTTGGGGAGAGGTTATGACAACCTGCAGGAGATGAGAAGCAAGTCCCCATCAGGGTACCACGATCCACACCCACCCCCAGGGATGCAGCCTGCCTGGTCAAGCTGGGAGATGTGGGAGCCTTACTTTCCTCACCAATAAAATGTAGATAATGATAATACCTTCCTCCCAGGCCTGTGGTGAAGATCAAATGAGAGAATGCAGGCAAAAGCGTCTTATATGCTATAAAAGGCTCTGACAAATGTTCATTATTTCTTACTATTCTTCTCCTGGAATTTATCAAACACTTTATGGGCCCTGCAGGTATTTTTCTGCCTCCATTCTGTGTGGCTTTCTCTGGCCCACGAATCTTGTCTCCTCTGCTGCTGTGCTCTGGGGAAGGCAGGGTAGCCCAGTGGTTAAAGAGGGAAGGGAGCAAGCTCACTCAGGTTTGAATACTGACCCCACCTCTCCCTGGAGGGTGACCCAGAGCAAGTCTCACCTCTCCGAGTCCTTCAGTTTCCTTCTGTGTAAAATAGGGGAAATCATAGAATTTAACTCATAAAGTTGGATGTGAGGCCTAACTGAGTTACTTTGTTCCAAGTTCTTAGGACGGAGCCAATTAAGTGTAAGAGAAGTCTGCTGTGCTGTGGTTGTTATTTATTCTTTCTGGTGGCTCTTCGAGTGGTGGGACAGGAGCGAGAGACCCTCCAGCACGATTTTCATAGGCTTTCTTGTCTCCACACCCAGGAAGGGGCTAGATCAAGAAGCAGATCAGGTGTTCATTCATTCAGCAAGCCGCATTTGCAGGCAGACATCCTCTGCGCCCAGCTCTCCCGGAGCCACAGTGACAGAGTTACAGTCCCCATCAATCGGGAAGGCTCATGCCACAGTGAGGAAGACGGTTATCATTCACTCATTCTTCTGTTCATTCATTCGGTCAATGTTCGCCCATTCACCAGGGTCTCCCACAGCAGGTTTCATGTTGGGCTTTGGGGGCGCAGTGCTGGGGGCAAGACAAGGAGCCGGAGAGGCAGAGGTCCCTTGTAGTCTCTGCCTCTCCCTGGTATGTCTCCCCACCTCCGGTCACTTGGCCTCAGTCTCCCCACCTGGATGTCAGAGGGTCACTCGAGCTGGCCCCCCACCACCTGGCCCACATCAACATTCCAGATTTCTGAGCCAGGATGGACAAATGCTGAGTGACACCCCCCTCCATGCTCCCAGCCCATGCGCTCACTCAGGGCGCGGGCACTGACTGCTCCGAGCTCATTAACGGCCGCACAGCCGTCGCCGCATGTCACAGGCTCTTACAGTCTCCATTACCAAGGGCCCTTGCTCCTCTGTATTTTTAGCCCGCATCTGGAAGAGACGGCTGGCATCTCCTACAGTTATACATGTCAGGTTCAGCAGTCTCGACAACTCCTCAGACCTCTGGGCACCTGGATGTGGGGGCCCTGGATCTTCAGGCCCTGGATCTGCTCCCAGAAAGGAAGCTGGTGGAAGATGCAAGGGCCAGGGATGGGGCCAAGGGTCCTCCCCACCCAGATAACCCCCAGTTCTGGGACTCCACCTCCCAGGTAGGACAGAGTCAAGGGGCCCCCACACAGCCAGGTGCTCTGGGACCTACAAAGACTAACAGCTCTTTGAGGATGGTGATGCCGATTTGGCAATCAACCCCAGGCCAGTTGGCCATCCCCAAGAACCAGCCCCCAGCTCCGGCTGCAGACCGGTGGAACAAAGCACTCAGCAAGCCCCCGCAGCCAGCCCCGCCCCTGAGGAGCCCTGGTTCCTCTGGCATGTGGCATCAGGTAAGAATTTGCATCTCACAGACACTGGAATGCTGGAGAGAAGGCCCTGAGGTTAGTGGCCGCTAGTGGGCTCACCAGGAAGGGAGAGAAAGGCCACAGCTTGCCTAGGCGGTTGGAGGGACATTGTAGGAGGGAGTGGGGAGCAATCCTACAGAGAGGGGGGCGGGCCCAGGCTTGAGATGGGAATGGGCTGTGACTTGTCAAGAGCACCAGAGCCAGGATTTCAGGAAGAGTAAAAGCCTCCATCAAGGACATAGCTTAAACTCTCCCTGTCCCAATACTCATGTGTCCTAACATTTGCTAATAAAATAAGGTGATAAGAATGAACAGTTACTGCTCTGTTACTTTGAGCCGGGCGGTGTACTAAGTGCTCTCCTCCCATTTCCTGATTATCTTACTGATGCTTCACATTAAGGCGGGATCTCCTATGATTATTCCCATCTTAGAGATGAGGAGACTGAAGCTCAGAGGGACCAAGCGACTCACCTAAGTTCACGTGACTGGGAGGTGCTAAAGAGACAGAATTTCAATCCGGAATCCAGTGTCTGCCTTCACTATATATGTGGCCTCCGAACAACAGGAAAAGGAATGACGCGAGTTCCCATTCAGCAGTGACATTTTGCAGACCACGGAGAGGGAAGAACATGGATGTGAGTTGTGACGATAATGTTTTGGTTCTGCTGCCAGATCGTGGTTCTGACAAATCCCCGTTTTCCTCTGGGCCTCAGTGAGGGGCTGGATTGAGGTGGGGATGGACCTACGCCATCTGTTCTGAGCTCCCACCTGGCTCCAGCGCAATGACTACTAACAAAAACAACAATGATATTAGCAAACATTCATGGAGCGTTTACTCAGGCATATTACGTGTACTGTTTCATTTAATCCTCACACCTCCCCTGTGAGATATTATTCTTAAACAGATAGGAATGAAGCTCAGAAAGGCTGAGCAACCTGCCTAAAGCCACACAGCTTTAGGCCACAAAGAATGGTCTAGAATTAGAAATGTGGTCTGCTCTTAACCACTCCCCTATACTGCCTTCTGTGGGATCAGTCCTGCAATGCCTAAATATTTTGAGAAGGAGGGGCTTCAGGTAGCTTTTGCCAGAGCTGGAGGGAGATGGGGGTGGGGCCTACATTATCCCCAGAAAGCACTCAGAGTTCCCTGTTACCAAGATGAAAGAGGCAGCCTCCTGACTTTCTCAGGCTCAGGGAACCGGCCTCTTTCCATCCCATTCCATTTCATCATCTACTTACCTCCAGGGGATCTGAGACCTCCCAAACACAGGCCAGCTTCTGAGAGAGGAGGGAGGGGGGCTGTGATACCTTCGCCCCATCTTGGTGGGGCCTGGAGTGGCGACGGGGAGACACTGGGCACAGAGACCCAGGGATGGCTGAGCTTTGCCACCATCTGTGAATTGACCAAATATTTACTGTGTGCTTACTCAGTGTTGGGCACCATTCCAGGGCAGGGTTACCATACATTCTTGTGTAGCATACACCCCTCCGAGGGCTTGTTCGTACCATGGACGCGTGCACCTGACACATTACTGGATGCTGGAGATGCCCAACCTGGTCTCTAACCTCACAGAAGGTGCAGTCCCATAGGGGTGACAGTCAGATGAACCAGGGATTACCTGCCAGCGTGGTGAGACAGGAGGAGCTGGAGACGTGACGGCTTGCAGGAGAGGCCCCGAGATGACATTTGGGAAGTCAAAGAAGGCTTCCTGGAGGAAGTGACTCCTAAACAAAGACCTGAATGATAAATAAAAATGGCCTACTTAGCAGGGAAAGAGTGTTCCAGGTAAATGGAAAGCAACAAGTAGCTAATTATAATACAAGGTGGCACAGGCTAGAATATTAATATAAACAAAGAGCTTTGGGAGCCTTTATTTATTTAATAAATCCGTTGCTCATTAAAACAAACATTCATTAAGGAGATGGAAAGCAGGGGTGTCTGGGGGGCTCATCAGTTAAGCATCTGCCTTTGGCTCAGGTCATGATCCCAGGGTCCTGGGATCAAGCCACACATCAGGCCCCCTGCTTGGCGGGAAGCCTGCTTCTCCTTCTCCCTTTACCTGCTGCTCTGCCTGTTTGTCTGCTCTCTCTCTCTGTCAAATAAATAAATAAATAAATAAATTTATTTATGCCAGTTATGACTGGTAGTTACAAAAGTTTCACCCAGGAGGTGACCCCTTGCACTGGGCCTTGAAGGACGAGTAAGAGTTTTCCGAAGGGAAAGGAGAGAAGCCTCCAAAGAGAGAAAATCCCATGAGCAAAGGCATACGGTCCAAGACTTTTTTTTAATTGAAGTATAATTAAAATATGTTATATTAGTTTCAGGTGTACAACATATTCTATACATTCATTATTCAGTGCTCACCACAATAAGGGTAGTCACCATCTGTCACTGGGTAGCATTATTACAATATTATTGACTCTATTCCCTATGCTGTACTTTTCATCTCTGTGACTTATTTATTTTATAACTGGAAGTTTGTACCTCCTAATCCCCTTCACCTATTTTACCCATCTCCCTAACCCCTCCCCTCTGGCCACCACCAGTCTACTGTCTATATTGAAGAATCTTGTTTTTTGTTTGTTTTGTTTTTTAAATTTCACATAAAAGTGAAATCACATGGTATTTATCTTTATCTTATTTCACTTAGCATTATACTCTATAGATCCATCTCTCTTGTCACAAATGGCAAGAGCTCGTTCTTTTTTATGGCTGAGTAATATTCCATTGTGTGTGTATAAATAGATATATTATATTATTCATTTTAACCATTCTGACAGGTATGAGGTGGTATCTCATTATGGTTTTGATTTGTATTTCCCCGATGATGAGTAATGTTGAGCATCTTCTCATGTATCCGTTGGCCATCTGGATGTCTTTTTGGGAAAAATGTCTATTCATGTCTTCTTCCTGTTACTTAACTGGATTATTTGCTTTTTGGGTGTTGACTTTGATGAGTTCTTTATAGATGTTGGTGAGGATGCAGAGAAAAGGGAGCCCTCTTACACTGTTGGTAGGAATGCAGCCATTCTGGAAAACAGTATGACGGTTCCTCAAAAATTTAAAAATAGAACTCCCTATGACCCAGCAATTGCACTGATAGGTATTTACCCAAAGGGTACAAAAATACAAAAAGATTTGAAGGGGCACATGCACCCTGATGTTTACAGCACCATTATCAGCAATAGTTAAACTAAAGGGGTGCCTGGGTGGCTCAGTCAGTTGAGCATCTGCCTTTGGCTCAGGTCGTGATCTCAGGGTCCTGGGATTGAGCCCCGAATCGGACTCCCTGGTTGGTGAGGAGTTTGCTTCTCCCTATTCCTCTGACCCTCCCCCCTGCTTGTGCTCTCTCTCTCTCTCTCTCTCTGTCTCAAAAACAACAACAACCAGAACAACAACAAAAACAATAGCTAAACTATGGAAAAAGCCCAAATGTCCATCAACAGATGAATGGCTAAAGAAGATGTGGTATATTTATATATATTGGTATATATATTGGTGTATTAGTCAGCCATCAAAAAGAATGAAATCTTGCAACTTGCGATGACACGGATGGAGCTAGAGTGTATTATTCTTTTTTTTTTTTAAGATTATTTATTTATTTATTCGACACAGAGAGTGAGATCACAAGTAGGCGGAGAGGCAGGCAGAGAGAGAGGAGGAAGCAGGCTCCCTGCCGAGCAGAGAGCCCAGTGCAGGGCTCGATCCCAGGACCCTGAGATCATGACCTGAGCCAAAGGGCTTTAACCCACTGAGCCATCCAGGCGCCCCTAGAGTGTGTTATTCTAAGTGAAATAAGTCAGAAAAAGACAAACACCATATGATTTCATTCATATGTGGAATTTAAAAAACAAAACAGATGAACATATGGGAAGACAAAAAAAAAAAGAAGAAAAAAGAAGAAGAAAGAAAGGGAAGCAAACCATAAGAGACTCTTAACTATAGAGAACAAACTGAGGGCTGAAGGAGGGGAGGTGGGCAGGGGGATGGACTAAATGGGTGATGGGCATTAAGGAGGACACTTGTTATGATGAGCACTGGGTGTTATATGTAAGTGATGAATCACTGAATTCCACTCCTGAAAACGCTATTATATTGTATGTTAACTAACTAGAATTTAAATAAAAATTTGAAACAAAACAGCAAAAAATAGGGCGCCTGGGTGGCTCAGTGGGTTAAAGCCTCTGCCTTCGGCTCAGGTCATGATCTCAGGGTCCTGGGATCGAGGCCCACATCGGGCTCCCTGCTCAGTGGGGAGCCTGCTTCCCTCTCTCTCCGCCTGCCTCTCTGCCTACTTGTGATCTCTCTCTCTCTCTCTCTGCCAAATAAATAAATAAAATCTTTAAAAAAAAAAAACAGCAAAAAATATATTCTATATATATTTGTGTATATATATTCATATACATTTTCTTCTTTCACGCATCAGTGGACACTTGGGTTGTTTCCATATCTATACTGCAATAAACATAGGAGTGCATGGATCTTTATGAATTAGAGTTTTTATTTTCCTTGGGTTAATAGTAGTGGGATTACTGGATCGTATGATATTTCTATTTTAAACCTTTTAAGGACACTCCAGACTGTTTTCCATAGTTGCCGTGTCAGTTTGCATTCCCACCAATAGTTCACAAGCATTCTTTTTTTTTTTTTTTGCATCCTCGCCAACACTTGTTATTTCTTGTCTTTCTGATTCTAGTCCTTCTGACAGGTGTGAGGTGGTATCTCATCGTGGTTTTGATTTGCATTTCCCTGAGGACCAGTGATGTTGAGCATCTTTTCATGTGTCTGTTGGCCATCTGGATGTCTTTGAAAAAAAAGTATCTATTCAGGTCCCCTGCCATTTTAAATCGGAATGTTTGCTTTTTTTCTTGGTGTTGAGTTGTATAAGTTCCTCACATATTTTGGATATTAACCCTTCCTCAGATCTGGCACTTGCATATATCTTCTCCCATTCAGTAGGTTACATTTTCACTTGGTTCATGGTTTTCTTCACTTTTAATTTCCTTTCCTTTTTATTTTGGTGTGGTCCCAATAGATTATTGTTGCTTTTATTCCCTTGCCTGAGCAGACATATCTGGAAAAATGTTACCAAGACCAATGTCAGAGAAATTACTGCCTGTGTTTTCTTTTAGGAGTTTTAGGGTTTCAGTTCTCACATTTAGGTCTTTAATCCATTTTGAGTTTATTTTTGTATATGGTGTAAGTAACTGGTCCAGTTTTCCCAGCACCATTTATTGAAGAGATGGTCTTTTTTTCCACCGTATATTCTTTTTTTATTTAAGATTTTTTTTTATTTATTTGACAGAGAGAGAGAGAGCACAAGTAGGGAAACAGTAGAGGGAACCAGAGAAGCAGGCTCCCTGCTGAGCAGGGAGCTGGATTCGGATTCGGGGCTCGATCCCAAGACCCTGGGACCATGACCCGAGAGCCTAAGGCAGACACTTAACCAACTGAGCCACCCAGGTGCCCCTCTGATGTATATTCTTGCCTCCTTTATTGTAGTTCAATTGACCCTAGAAGCATGGGTTTGTCTTTGGGCTCTCTATTCTGTTCTATTGATCTATGTGTCTGTTTTTGTGCCATCATACTATTTTGATTACTACAACTTTGTAATATATCTTGAAACCTGGAATTAATGCTATCTCCAGCTTTGTTCTTCCTTCTGAAGTTTGCTTTGGCTATTTCGGGTCTTTTGTGTTTCCATACAAATTTCTGTATTATTTATCCTAGTTCTATGAAAAATGTTGTTGGTATTTTGATAAGGATTCCATTGCATCTGTAGACTGTTTTGGGTAGTATGGACACTTTAACACGATTAATTCTTCCGTCCAGTTGGAGAGTTTGTAGAACGTTGCCTGCATAAAGTGGAGGTCTAGGATACCTTCCCCGGGCTAGCCCTTTGTGTCTCAAACCTAACTTTGATATTTATCATTCACTTTTATTTTTAACAGGACCTCATCAGAGGTTCAGATAGGCATGTTAGGTAGATGTATGCATGAGTGCAGGAATAAATGGATGGGTGGAAGAAGTAAGGTATGCATGAATGAAGGAATATAAAAATGAATAATAAGAGTAAACATGTAGGGCACCTGGGTGGCTCAGTGGGTTAAAGCCTCTGCTTTCGGCCCAGGTCACGATCTCAGGGTCCTGGGATCGAGGCCCGCATCGGGCTCTCTGCTTGGCAGGGAGCCTGCTTCCCCCTCTCTCTCTCTCTGCCTGCCTCTCTGCCTCCTTGTGATCTCTCTCCCGCTGTGAAATAAATAAATAAAATCTTTAAAAAAAAAAAAAAGAGTAAACATGTATACAGTGCTTTCTCTGCATCAGGCATTTTTCTAAGTGCTTCATATTTATTAAGTCATTAAATCCCCATGCAAGCCCTGGAAGCAGGTATTGTCATATGCACTTTACAAACGAGAAAAGTAAGGCATGCAAGGTTAAGCAATGCACCCAAGGCCACGCAGCTAGGAAGTGGGGGAATCAGGGTTTGGACCGAAGCAGTCTGGCTCAGAGGATGTTACACACTGGGTCTCAAGAGCAAACACTGGGAGTTAGGCAGTTCCCCATTCACCCAGATAGCTCTCTTTTTTACTTCCTTGAGGTTTCTTGGTCAGGCTTCCTCCTATTGTGGAACAGACCTAGGTCCGGGTGGCCCGAGTCCATCTGGGTGACAGGAAGGACCTGCAATGTGCTGAGGACTGAGGACAGGCTGCTGCTCCCAGCAGGCTGGGTGAGGAAGTAGGGCCTCTGACCTCATTCATGGAAAGCGCCTCAGCTCGGGGAGCGCAGGTCTGATCACAGAGCAAGAAGCTGGAAGTTTGTCTTTCAGGTTGATTGTATTAGCATTTCGGGAGAGTCCCCCTTCCTGTGAAGTGCATTAAGGATTCACTTGGGCTGGTCTCTCACCCGGGCAGGCTCATCGTGAAGTACCTCAGATTTCCTAGGAATCCTCTGAGACATTTTGACATTCTGATTGTCACTGCCAACGTGGGCTGCGAAGGAATTAATTGACATGGATGAAACCCTCAATTTCCAAGGGCTGTGTAATAAAATAAAGGTTATTGTATTATTACGGATTCCGCCACTAATGAAAAAGGGCTAAAGACCGTAATCACAATATGGTATGCTTACTGGGGACTTACCTTAATTGCCACGGGCAACCATCCTAAACTTCAGGGAATTGTAATTATTATTTATAGATTATTATTATATTGTAGTTATTATTTATAGAGAACTTTTGATATGTTAGGCACTTTACTAAATGATCTCGATATATTATGTATTCCCACAACAACCCTATGAAGGAGGTGCTCTTCTCATCTCCATTTTACAAGGGAGGAAACTGAGGCATGGAGAGGTAAAGTGAACACGGCCAATCAGCTGTAGAGCAGCAATAGATGACCTTGTGGGTCAAACACATTCTATTTTCTTGGGGGTGAGGGAGAATTAAAATACTGGGACGGGCAAGGGCAAGATATTGGCCAAGTATAGGGCATTCTGGGTGATAGAGTACTAGGAGTGTGTGTGCATGCTTTCCAGATGCTGGGAGAACCCCACTGCCTTTTCTCTCAAACCACAGAACTCCATCCATCCACCCACCTGTCCATCCATACAAAAGAGATCCAGCCAGCCATTCATCTAACCGTCACCCATCTACCCATCCATCCACTTATCTGCCCATCAATCCACCCATCCATTTATTCATCATCCATCCATCCGTCCATTTAGTCATATAGTCACTTATGTATTCAAATCACGGGGTCCCTGACTGCCCTTCCCAAGCACCTGTCGTGGAGGTGGGTGCCCTCCTCCTCTCCAGGGGGTGTTTGCTATGCCTAATGCAACAGGCAGGGGAGCAGGGGCAGGACGAGGAGCCAGGAAATGCTGTACCAGCTCCGTGATTTGTTAAGCGTCTTCGACTTTCTCACCCCCAATCTCCCTGTATGTAAAATGGGGATAATATCTACAGGCTACTGTGAATTTAAAGCAAGCAAATATGTGACACGCTTTGGAAATGGGAAAGTGCTGCACAAATTCTTGTCACCATCATCATTATCATTGCTAGTGCGGCATGTACCCTAACCTACAATGTCCTTAAGTTTGAGAAGTCAGCATCTTCAAAATGATCCATTTCTGATTTTGTATTACAAAAGTTTGGTAAAATTTACAAATATGAAATTACTTCCATTATGTACTTACCCAGTTTTATAATAATCAGATCTATTCCAAGTCCTCTTGGGCTACAGGAACTATTGGGGGAATAAGAACTGGAAAAGACTTAGTAATAAGGAGCACCTGATCATGGAATGTAGGCCTGTCATTCCTGGCTTCCGGCTGAGCAGGGAGCCTGATGTGGGGCTCGATCCCAGGACCCTGACTGAGCCACCCAGGTGCCCCTTCCCTTCATATCTTTTTTTTTTTTTTTTAAAGATTTTATTTATTTATTTGACACAGAGAGAGAGATTACAAGTAGGCAGAGAGGCAGGCAGAGAGACAGGGAGAGGAGGAAGCAGGCTCCCTGCTGAGCAGAGAGCCCGACGCGGGCCTTGATCCCAGGACGCTGAGATCATGACCTGAGCCGAAAGCAGAGGCTTTAACCCACTGAGCCACCCAGGCGCCCTTCCCTTCATATCTTATTGGCCAAAGCAAATCCTCTGCCAAGCCTGACATCAATGGGAAGTGTATCCCTCCTTTAGAAAGGGCACCCAAAAGAGGAAGGACAAATATTTTTAAGAATAATACAACTTTCCAGGGCACCTGGGTAGTTCAGTCAGTTAAGCATCTGCCTTTGGCTCAAGTCATGATCTTGGGGTCCTGGGATCCCCTGCAGTGTGCTCCCTGCTCAGCAGGGAGGCTGCCTCTCCCTCTGATGCTCCCCCTGCTTGTGCTCTCTCTCTCACTCTCTCTCTCTCTCAAATAAATAGATAAAATCTTTTAAAAAATATATAACTTACCCTTGAAACAAATAATACATTATATGCTAATTTAAAATATATATATATATATATATATGTAGCTTTCCATACCTTGTAACTGAGCTAGAAGATAATTTGAACCTCAAAGTGACTTGGCAGGAGGGTCCCTTGCAGGAGGAGGGGGCAGCTTAGGCAGCTTAGCCTCTTTCTGTGTCCACCTCTTGCCTTGTCACCACCCCCAATGATTCTACACCTTCTCCATGTCTTCTGGTTTCTGTTTCTCCCTGTCTTGAGGGTCCCGTTTCCTCACGATGTTGGCTCTTCCCCTTCATGGTGCCTTTGCCCTCTCCCTCCCTTATCATCTTTTGCCTTCTAATCTTGCCATGAATTAGCCAGAACTCTTTAGGTTTGAGAGCTGGAAACCCAAACCCATCTAGTTTAAGCAAAATAATAATAGTAATAATAATAATAGAAAAAAGAAAGGAATTAATTGGCTGGTATAACTGAAAAATCAAAAATAGATTAGAACTGCCTTTCGGCATGGCTGGACTTGCGGGGCTCCATGACGTCCTTGCCATCTGTCATCTGTCTTTCCTCGCTGTTAACTCTATCTTTGAACGTGCTCTCCAGACATGGTGAGGATGCCCCTGGTTGTCCTGTCATCCCCATTCCCCCTTTCTTCTAAGGTGATGGAAGTTTCGAGCTGGCCATACAGCCTCCCTTGCAACTAGGTGTGGTCTGGGACTAAAGCCTGGCTAATGGGTTATAAGCAAAAGTGATACATGTCACTTCTGGATTGTTCCCTTAAAAGGAAAACCCATGTTTCCCCTTCCATTTTTCTGCCTCCTGGCTGGCGGGAATGTGGTCATGGTGTGCCGAGAGTAAGGCCAGTAGGGCAGAGCATCAAGACAGAGGAGTTTGGGCTCTTAAGGATTTTGATGGAGGAGAACTACTTCATCCACTTGGGCTTTTATATGAGAAAGAGATAAACTTTTGTCCTGTTGAAGCCACCGCTCTATGAACCTCTTTGTTACCATAGCCAGAGCAAAACCTTTCCCCCCTTGAACGCATCACTGTGGTCAGAGAATAAAATCTGCTGACTGCCCAGACCTAGGACTGGGCTGTATCCCCGAATGAATCCCGGAACCAGATCATCTTAACTCCAGAGTTGCTCCCTAAGGAGTATGCGGGTGCTGTCACCAGAAAATGTGAAATGGGGCTACACAGGCAAAAAACAGCACACATCCATCATAGTCCTTATGCCTGTCCCTTTAGATTCCCTACAGAGAAAATCTGATTGACCCGAGTCACCTTTTTCCTGCCGCCAGGCCCGAGCAGAGGTTCCCGGCCTGGGGATCATCCACCCCATCCCTGGTAGTGGTCCTACCAGCTGTGGCTATAGAGATGGGACCCTCCTGCTGCCCCTTTATTGCCTTGGTGGCAGAAGGGACAGAGTGATTCGCACATCTTCAGAAGCCTCTGTGTGCTTGCTGCAGTGGGTGCCGTTCATGAGGAGGACTGGGCGGAAAGCAGCCTCGGTTCTCCAGGCCTGGGGAACGGACCAGGGGAGACGCGGGGCCTGGCTAGTCTCTGTACCTATGCTCTCTATCCCTGCATCCAAAATCTGCCCCTGCCAAATGACATGAGGATCCTAGCTGGGTCATCTTCTCTGTGCCCAAGGCAAGACAAGCCCTTTAAATTTATTGCAAACGCTCAATGGGGATGGACGGGGCTTTTTGTTAATTCCAAACGCCAGTAAATGTTGATAAATAATGCTATTAACATGTACTATTGTTCTGATCCTTCGTTATAACGTCTTTCTTCTACTTTTCGCCCCATGTAACATTTGCTTTAAAAGGCTCCAGCCGAAAGCCAAATGCCTGTAAAACTGCACCTCGTCTCCCAGAACGTCTTCATTTGTGGAACACTCAAAGATTCAGTCAGCACTTGGGAAAAGCTTCGGAGATATTCCACTGTTTTGTAAACTTTGCAAATTCATAGTTCCTGGGGTGGAGGCCTAACTGCGTGTTGAATTTGAAATTTTGAAGCTTCAATTGCTTAAAAATATTGTAACTGCTTCTCAAACAGGAAAATTGCATTTAAATTTTCCTCTGTGCTTAACCTCAGACTGGCAAGAGATAGTCTTCAAATTTCCCCGGTAAATGAAAATCGCTTTAGGATTGAGATTGCATGTGGATAGCTCATACCTCGAGAAAAAGAAAATCTTCAGGAACAAACACAGTCATACATTCTGTGCTGGGCCGACAACGTGGAGAAATAGATGATCATTTTGTTCTCTAATCCATAGCATGAAGGATCTGGGACAGAGACAAGGAAGACATTCTTGCATATGAAGTTCGGTCACATCTGAACTGTTACGAAGGGAAATTGCAGTGTCCTGCACTCAATTTTCTTAGAGCCAGCCTCCTGCAAAATTGTATGATCCCTTTGGCACTTTCCATGTCAAAATTCTCTTCCACCCCACAGAGGCTCTGGTGCTTCAAACCACCTCTTCTCATTAGTCAGTCTTCTAACTCATTCAAACTAAAGTGTGATTGTTTGCATCTTAAAGGAGACCCGTGGGAAGACTGGCAGTGCTTTACTCAAAGGAATGAATCCACACTGGTGAAATTCTAGGCTATGACAGTCTGTTAGATGGAGGATCAAATGGGAGTCTTTCTTGTCTGCCCTTAAAACAGGTTTTACCTGTGGCAAATATATCCGCTTTCTTTTTTCCTGCCCCCTCTCCCTCCTTTCCTTCCATCTGTTCAACAAATTTCCCTGGGACGCCTGCCCTGTTGCATTCTCTCTGCTCAACGTTGGAGTCCTCAAATGGGAACTTCCTACAACAAAGGGAAGTGGGTCCAAGAAATAATAATCCTAATCATGTAGCTGCAATTCCTGTTTATGGAATGAGTGCTTACTACATGCTGGGGACCATGCTAGGAGCTTTTAATGGCTAGCACTTCATCTTCATGACAACCCAGGGAGGTGGGTGGTATTATTCCCTTTTCACAGACAAGAAAACAGAGGCACCACTCTTTGGTCTCTGGTCTCATGTGTTACATGAGGTACTGGAATAACAAGGCAATCTGACGTCAGAGCTTTTTCATTCCCGGTGAGATCAGATTAGAAGGAGCATATAGGGTGGGCTTCGAGGCGACCAAGTCCCTAATGCGCTCTGGGCTACCTGAGGGCTTGCGTTGAGGGACAGCAAGAAGGGCCAAGTTCTTGCAGAGCATATGTGAGCCCTGGCAGGAGAGTCCCAGTGGGGCAACCCCCCTCACTTTGTTGGCCACCATCCAAAGGAGCCCCTCCCCCCTTGAGCAGACACCAGAAGCTGGCCGTGCCCCAGGCATGACTCTGGTCAGGAAGAGAGGATCTTTTGTGAGCTGCTGGCCTGGGCTCTGTTAATGCCAATTAGCGTTCCTCCCTGCTTGGAGCTGCCGGGCCAGCAGGCTTCTGTGATCCTCGTGGCTAGAGGTTTTGGCCTAGAAATGCTCAGGATGTGGGACAGAAGTCAGAGTCTGAGGGAGGGCCTGTGTCATTGAATGGAAAGGAAATGGGGTTTCGCAGAAGCTCATGGGGCCCGGCCGCCATGAGGGCAGCCATGAGGTGGTCTGGGGCCAGACAAAGAGGAAGAGGACAGAAGGCGACAGCTAGGACTGCCTCCACCCCTCCCCCACCAGTCTCACTGTCTGGGCCATGACTCGGGAGACTGGTTCTCTAGAGAGGAGGAGAAGGTAGACAGTGGGCTCTGACATCCGCAGGCTTCTGGGGGACTCTGGGGGAGTCTAGGAGCTTGGCTCTTCAGAGTTACACATACCCTGCTCTTGTTTCCTGCGCGAGGACGGTGTCCAGGGTCACCGCAGAGCAAGGAGCGCCCCCGCCGCCTTCCCGGGGAGCCAGCGAATGTTCAATCCTTCCCTGGCTCCTGGCTCCAGCTCCACCTGGTGGCCCAGATGCTCCCTAGTGACTGACCCAGGTGCCCCCCGGGAACGGTTTTCTAGAACCCTATCCTGCAGGTTTAAGAAGACCACTTCACTTTTCAAACACAGAGCGTCCCTTACTCTTTCCTCCTCTCTACCAGGGGTCTTTCTGAGCAGCTTATGAAGGGACAGGGAGAGAGCGTCCACGGCAAAAAGTACTCAGGCCAGATTTCCTATCCTTGAACCCCTAGCTCCTGTCCTCTTCCTGGCGGTCTCCACCCTTTTCTTAGTGGCTTCTCCATATTCCCGTGACAGCTACCATTTCTGGTTCCACGTCCCTAAGAAATGGACAATTTCGAAGGGAGAGAGGGGGGCTGTCAGATAATAGAAGCCTATATATGCTTCTCCAGCCCCAGACTCAGCCCTTCTGTGTCCCCGCAGTTTGCGAGAACAAACTCTGTCTTCTTCCAGTCCCAAAAGGAAGAGCTCACTCTCTCTCCAGCCTCCCTGGGGAGGGCAGGCCCTGCGGCCCCTCTTTCTTGCTGCCGCTCTCATTACTGCATGGCCCGTCCCCTAGGAGACTTTTGGTGCCAGGGCTCAGGGCCTGGGAGGAAGCTTTGCGTGGCTTTCTCTCTACCCCTTGGCCACCGCCCCCATCCTGTCATTGGTGGCTGACAGGGCTGCTTTGCCAACAAAGGTATCACTGAAGCTTTCTGCCAGCTTGTCACTAACCGTCTCCCAGAGAAGGAGTGGGCGGAGGGACCAGTCATTCAGCCTGACCCTGTTCTTCCAGCAGGTGCTGCTGCTACCCACAGCTTCTGACGGAAGAGAGGAGCCCTGCCAGGGACTGCCCCATGTTCTCATGGCTTGAGGTGCACAGCTAGCCTACCCCTGCCTGCCCCCAGGTCCCTGAAGCCCAGGTCACAGGACTCTGGAGAAATGACTCCCTGCACCTGGCAAGAAGAGACCGATGGTACCGTGAGAAGCTAGACATCCTTAGCCTGGCATTGGTAGCCTCGGCATCCAGATCCCCCCTCAATATTCCAGCTACTCTAGTGGGCTCCTCCCTTCACATGGGTCCTATGAGCAGGCCTCTGGGCCTTTACACATGCTATCTCTTCTCCTCTCTGTCTAAATCCTACCCACACAGGAGGGCCAGGCTCAACCTTCATCTGCCCTCAGGGAGTCTCCCTTGACTACTCCAGCCCACAAGAGCCCCTTTCTCTGAGCCTTCATAGCTCACAAAATAGAACTAAATACTATAGTATCTCTCATCATATATTAGTCTTGTTTTTCCAATTAGTCTGTCAGTCTCTGGAGGACAGGAGACCATAGGTGACCCTTTTTTGCCTCTCCCAGTGCACTTAGAGAAGGGTTGGACTTTTCTGGAACTCAGCCATGATTAGCTGACTAATTAGAACTTGCTGGACTGCATTCAAGGTCTGGATTTGTATGGGTATATAGTTTCCATGTGTCTGTATACGCTTGGTTCACATGTTTGTACACATATGTACAGTATGTGTTTATGCATGTGAATAGGATTAACATATTTGTGCCATGTATGTAAACGGTTTAACTCATTCAACAAGCATTTATTGAGACCTCGTCACAACTGGGCACTATCCCAGGTGCTCAATTTATAGTGGTGAGTAAAGGAATAGACTGCCCAGCCCCTCAGAGCTGGGAAGAGAGACTGTTAAAGAAGCAATAACAATACAATAATGCGAGCTGAGTGCCGTGATGCAGGGACCACATGGAAAGAGTACTTTAGCCAGTCTAGGGAGAAGGTCAGGGAAGGACTCATAGACAAAGGAAAACTTTGGGGGTGCCTGACTGGCTAAGTGGAGTGTATGACTGTTGATCTCAGGGCTGTGGGTTACAGCCCCGTGTTGAATGTATAGCTTGTGTAAAAATAAAATCTTAAAAAATGAAAAGAAGGGCGCCTGGGTGGCTCATTTGTTGGGCATCTGCCTTCGGTTTGGGTTGTGATCCCGGGGTCCTGGGATCGAACCCCACATCGGGCTCCCTGCTCAGCAGGAGGCCTGTGTCTCCCTCTCCCACTCCCCCTGCTTATGTTCCCTCTCTAGCTGTGTCTCTCTCTGTCAAATAAATAAATAAAATCTTTTTAAAGAAATGAAAAGAAAAAGGAAATATTTGACTGAGAGTCTGTTGAGTATTAAATTGTGTCCCCTGAAAAGATGTGTTCAAGTCCTAATCCCCAGTTCCTGTGAATATGACCTTATTTGGGAATAGCATCTTTGTTGACGTCATCAAGTGAAAATGAGGTCACACGGGATAAAGGCGGGCCCTAATTCAGTGCCTAATGTTCTTCTAAGAGGGAGATTTGGACACGCACATGGGAGGAAAGGCAGGTGACTCCCGAGACAGAGACTGGAGTGATGTCTCTACAAGCCAAGGGATGGCAAGAGTTGTAACCACCATAAGTTAAGAGACTCATGGAACAGATTTTCTCTCTGAGCCCCCAAAAAAGAACCAGCCCTTGTGACACCTTGATTTAGGACTTCTGGCCTCCAGAACTGTTGAGAGAATAAGGTTCTGTGGTTATAAGCCACCCAGTTTGGGGCATTTTGTTATGACAGCCCTAGGAAAGTCCTCATACAGAGATTTACTAGGCTAACTAGGAATCTGCCAGGTGAGGAAGAGGAGGGAAGAGTGACTCCGTCTCGGGGAGCAGACTACAGAGAGTGCATAGCAGAGAGAAACAGAAAGTTAATCAGGCTGGGATGGTCTCCAGGACATGGGAATGGGAGTTACATGTTAGAGCATGAACGTGTATACATACAGTTTGCAGGACGTGATTGTGTGTATGTGAACAGTTTGCGTATTCATGCATATGCTTTTGGGAGTTTTGCGTTTTTCGTGTTTCTGATTTGCGTGTTTCTGTGTGCTCTCACGTCATTTGTGTGTGTCTTGGTCTGTGTGTGTGTGGTTTGCGTGATGGTGCGTGCATGTGGTCTGCAGGTATGACTGAACCCAAAGCAGTGGGGGTTTCTGCCCAGTTTCCAGACGTTTTGAAGCCAGGCGGAGCCCAGTTTCTTTGTCTACGTGGTTGGTGCTCACTGTAGATGGCAAAATCCTGGTCAGACTGTGTAATGACTCAGGTAGACACCCGGAGCTCAGAGCTCCCTTACGGTGTCTCAGGATCACCATGCAGGGAGGACTATGCCTGGTCTGGCTCGGTGAGCAGGAGGCATGTGTGAACAAAACTGTGGAGTCCTTACGTTTCAAACCTTGCAGGTGGTTCAGATTTCTCTTGCCCCTTAGCCCAACCCCCTTGAAGCTGCTCCCACGGAGTCCCCAAAACTCAGCCCATAAAAGGGCACCCAGGGATTTGGCCCAATCCCCACCTGCCTGGAACCCCAAGCCGTGGACAAGGATTGGTACTGAGGGCAGCAATCAGGAGAAGGGACACCCTTATTCCAAGCCTTCCTAATAATAGGACATGCAAAACGGGAGAGGGCGTCTGGCTTTCATCGTAGCCAGAGGATCTCTGACCCAGGAAATCTAAGAACCAATTCTCTCGTCTAGGCTGACATTGAGGGAGGGAGTGTGCGCCTGGTATGTGCAGGTGTGTGCAAGCATGCGGAACTCTCAACCTGCTTCCTCTCCGAGAATATGGTTGGATCAGGATGTCAAGTGCAGCCTCGGGCCCTGCCAGCTGCTGCCATGGTCAGATTGCAGGGGGCTGTCCTTGATAGGGCTGGTAGAACAGACGGAGCCAGTGTTAAGGACAGGACGGGAGGGGTGGAGGCTGGTGCTTTCTGGAGGAGGCTTGGGAGCTAAGGGAGCTCCTTGAGGTGGGCGACCTGACTCCCCAGCCTTTACGTCGTTCACATTCAGGACGAAGTCTTGGAGATGAGGCAGGCTGGTTGTCCTGCTGGGAATGGGCAGAAGGGGTGTGCAGGGAGAATTGCAAAGATTCCATTGCAGAAACTGGAGCTGTTCAGGACCTGAGTCAGTACCCTCTGGGTTCCTGCAGCACTAGCTTTCTCTGCCTGCTGCCAGCCTGCCCTACGTTTTTTGTTTTTTAATATTTTATTTATTTGAGAGAGAGCACTAAGGAGAGAGAGAGAAGCAGGCTCCCCACTGAGCAGGGAGCTCTATCCCTGGATCCTGGGATCACGACCTGCGTTCGAAGGCTTAAAGGACTGAGCCCCCCAAGCGCCCCCCAGCCTGCCCCATGTTTATGCGTCCAGGTGGCTGGGGATGCTGAGGACAGTGGACCCACAGGTAAAACTGAGGATACTGTTGGGCTACAGAAGTTTCTGAGAGACTGGACTGGCTGGAGAGCTTGTCATTGATAACGAAGTAAGCTGATCCTGAAAAGAGGGAGGGAAGAGGGTCTCCCAAGGCTCAGGGCTCAGGGCTGGGGTGGAGTAGAGGCGCGGTTCCTGCCATCAAGCTCACCCCCTGGGAGGAGAAGGACCCCTACCTTGGCTTGGGTTGTGTTTCTCCCCTCCTCGCCTCAGGCGCTGGGCTGAGCCAACCTGGGCCTTGCTGCCCGAAGGGAAAAATTCCTCCTCTACTCTGAAGCTCTTTCTGCTGGGCTAAGGATTAAATTTACATGAGGCATATTAACAGGAGAAAAAAAACCCCAAAGTTCTATCACGTGGGCACAGAGGCCCAATAATGAAATTGGGATCTGAAGAAATGACCAAGGCAGGCAGCTTTTAAACTTTTTAGATAGAGAGACAATAGGGCGCCTGGGTGGCTCAGTGGGTTAAAGCCTCTGCTTTCGGCTCAGGTCATGATCTCAGGGTCCTGGGATCGAGGCCCGCATCTGGCTCTCTGCTTGGCAGGGAGCCTGCTTCCTCCTCTCTCTCTGCCTCTCTGCCTACTTTGTGATCTGATCTCTCTCTGTGTGTCAAATAAATAAATAAAATCTTTAAAAAAAAAAAAGAGAGAGACAATAAATTTGTGAGGAATTGATAGGACAAAGAAGACCTAACTTTGGGAGCTTCAGTTAGTAGCCCTTCCCCCCCCCCAGCCCTGCCCAACGAAACTGTTCCTCGGGTGGGCTCCCCAAACATTCCTGGTTTGGGGATTTGCCTGAGTCTGTTCTCTGAGACTTCTCCCATGTCCCTTTCCTCTGCTGGCCCACTGTCTTCCCACACCTACCTGCAGCTGCTGTCACACACACACACACACACACCCGGCTTTGCTGCCCCACACCCCCCAACCCCTGTTGTAGCCAAGAGGACTTGACTGCTAATACTGTGTCGAGAACCCTCTGGCTCCCAGACATGATGGCTCCCTTGCTCCTTCTCCTTCTAAAGAACTTTCTATAAGCAATTAATTAACCTCATCGCTTCCTTTCCGTGGAGCCCAGCACAGGGAGGGAGGGAAGGAAGAGAAGCGCTTTGTCCCTTGAGGACAGTCAAGTAGACAAGTGGCTACCCGCGCTGCTGCTGGGGGATTCTCTCTCCGAGCTGCCACTCCCTCCCCACTTTGGGGCTGGATGTAGTGTGACCCCAGCTCCCAGATGGAGCAGGGGTCAACCTGGCTGCTCTCGGCCTGGCTTGGTCTCCAAACTGCCCGACGAGGCCTCTCTCATCTGCTCCCTCCAGTTCCTCCCACCAGTTGCTTTTTCTCATTCCTCCTCAGGCAAGGGCAATGTCTGGGGTCAACGATTAGGCACAAAGGACTTGGGAAGGAATGCAGAGGAGTAGAGAGGAACATGCAACACTGGTGACCTTTCTCCCTGATGCTCTGCCTGCCCTACGGGTCCAGAGAAGGGCATGGAAATGCAGTTTCTGCATGCAAATGCGGCCGGGCAGCCTGGCCCTTCATGGGCAGCCGTTGGCCCCTGGAGAGTCCCTGTGCGGTCTGAGCTCTTGTCATCCAAGGGCTGGGACCCCACTAAGCTCTGGATGCACACAATTTGGACAGCTGCAGAGAGATGGGGCCCGGGCTAGGGCCCAGAGGAAAGAGAGAAGGAGAGACACCGTGTGGGACATTAATTGTGCACCTAGTGACACCAGGTCCTGAACTAGACACACTTCGCATGTTAGCTCATGTCATCCTCTGACTCCCCGGGAAGTTCTTAAGGAAACCAAGGTTTAATAATGCAGGAACTTGGCCCAAGATCACACGGTGAATGAGTTGTGAAACCAGAACTCAACCAAGACTTTCATTATCTGAGCAGAACTTAAAAATGTAAATCACATAGTGCCCTCCCCTGCCTAAATCACTCCCATGGTTTCCCAGTGCCTTCTGCCCAAAAACTTTCTTCTTTCCTTGGCTGGGAAGAAGACCTCTCTCTTCTGCCCCCTCTGACCCCGCTTCCCCCCACCCATCCCATCACTCCCCCTGAACCTGCTATGGGCCTCTTTCTGTTCCTCTAGCACAGGTGCCCCTTCTCTTCCCAAAGCTCTTGCACTTGCTGCGCCCCTGTTTGGGACACCTTCCCTCCGAATCTTCATGGGGTGGCTCCTTCTAATTCTTCAGGCCAAATGCCACCTCCCTGGAGATGCCTTCTCTGATTACCCATGCAACTGTGGCCTGCCTCCTTCCCTCTCTATCCCTTCGTCTCAATTTCTATTCTTTACACCACTTAGCATCTGAAGTTATTTATATGTTAACCTGTTCCATGTGTGTTGCTCACTAGAAAATAAGCTCCTTCAAAGTATTCACTGTCGTATCCCCAGGGCTTGGTACTTAGTAAGTGCTCAATAAATGTTTGATGGACAAATGACCTCAGAAAATCTTTCCTGGGCCCCAAAGGGGCAGCCAGAAGAGTTAGGGGGCACACTGGGCAGAGAACTTGGCTGCTGGCTTGCAAACTATGTTGGGGACTGATCGCTGGGGCTCTCTCCATAGAAGAGAGTCCGTCTGTCTGTCCATGAGATGACCTGGCTTGTCTTTCTGCATAGGAAGTATGTGGAGACATGTTTTCTCAGACTTTTCGTGAAGCCAGGTGGATGAGGCGAGGCCGCCTGGCATCTCTGGACCAGAGCTGGGGACCCTTCAGCTCCCTGCATGCTCCCAGCCTTTCCTGATCTTGGCTGAGGTTCAGGACTGCTCGGGAGCCCACCGGGTCACACCAGGGGGTGGTGGCAGGCATTGCCGGGCTGGGAGGGAGAGGCTGCTGCTCACAGAACCTGATCTTTTGCATTGGCTGACATTCTTGGAGTTGGCATTTACAACCTCAGGGTTTTATTCCGAAGAGGCCTTTTGCATTTGATGTAAATATTATGGTGATGAGAGGCGACACCGAGAATACCCTGTAGGAAATGTAATTCCACCCCCACCAGGCTGGGAGCCTCTCCCTGCTGCTGCCTTGGGTTGTTATTCAGGGGATTGATTCCTCCCAGTTCTTGGGTTAACCCAGAAGGGCCCCCTCCACTCTCAGGCAGCAGGGTCCAGGAGTAGTACATTAGTTATTTTTCCAATTTGCAGAGGCACTTTCATCCATCAATGTGTGAAGCAATCGGGGCGAGTCTGGAGCCGGCTCGCATTGCATCCATTCTCTGAGTGGGGGAATGGCCCACAATCAGGAGGCTTGGGCAGTTGTCAGCTTTAGAGAGGTAGGGTTGGGGGACCCAAGCCAGTAATGGCACTGAAGTTCCCCAAAGTCAGCTGCTCTCTCAGTCACTTCCTCAGTGAGCCTCGGCTACCACACGTCTCCCAGCAGGGTTTAGTCTTGGATCTGTGTTCCTCTCTCTGCTCTCGATAGCACTGGACACTCCCTTCAGCTGCAGTGGCCCTTGGTGCCTATCCCTACTCTCTTCTCAAACCCCAGCGAAGTGGTCTTTATAATCCCCATTTACGATCCCTAGTGGGGAGCTAGGACTGGAGTGCTGTCCCCGATATTTGCAAGGTGGAAGAGAGGGATGGCACCTCTACACTGATGTCTCTTTGGTAGGGTGTGTGACCAGGGACAAGTGACGGAATCTCTCTGAGCTTTGGTTTCCGCATCCTTCAAATGAGGAAAGTTCTATCTATGATGTAGATCCGAAGAAAGAGTGCCCCCAAGGGGCCCTGCCCAGTGCTTCCCTTGAAGTGAGTGCTCGGAAAATGTGGGCAGTTCTTGTTAGGTACAGGGGGGGTTGGGAGGGATAGGGTGGACCAAGACCCAGCTGCCAGCCTGGAAGTCCGGAATTTATAGCTTATCTTCCTAGCTGTGCCATGAATCTTGTATCTATAGTGAACAGTCACTCAATCAATAAATATTGGTTATTTGGATGTGTAGTGAGTGCTTTTATTATCATCAGTAAACCAGTATAACCTAGAGCTCAAATTCTGCAGTCAGAGAAACCATTCAAATCCCAGCTTGGCCTCTAGATACTGGACTTTTCAAAGTTTTGTTTTCTTCATGTACAGAAGGGAGTGTTAGGGGCGCCTGGGTGACTCAGTCGGTTGGGCGTCTGCCTTCAGCTCCGGTCATGAACTCAGGGTCCTGAGGCTCCTTGCTCCTTGCTCAGCAGGGAGTCTGCTTCTCTCCCTCCCGCTCCCTCTGCCCCTTCCCTCCACATGCTTTCTGGCTCTCTCTCAAATAAATAAAGGCTTTAAAAAAGGAAGAAGAAGGGAGTGCTAATAGAACCATGTCAGATAGGAAGATTGCAGGACAGTGTTTGGCCTATAACAAACCCCTTGTGAATGTGCGTTGTGGTGCGATGGGGAAGACTCCAGATTTGCGATCGGAAGGTCTGGGCTCCCTGCTCAGTGGAAAGCCTGCTTCTCCCTCTCTCACTCCCCCTGTTTGTGTTCCCTCTTTCTCTCTCTCTCTCTCTCTCTCTCAAATAAATAAATAAATAAATAAATAAATAAATAAATAAATAAATCTTTAAAAAATAAAAAATTTAAAAAGCATAACATTTGCCGTAAGAAGGATGTTCCGCATGTGTCTGGGGAGGGAGTGAATGATAAGGGAGATTTGGGGATGTGGATTCAGAGAACTTGGATCCCAGGTTTATTACTCACTTTCAAGGTGCTTTGGGACAAATGACTTCACCTCTTTGAACTAAAAGGAAGGAAAATTTCTTCCTCTACCCTCAAGGTCTTCTAGCCGGGCTAAGGATTAAATTTACAAGAGACATATTGGGCACCTGAGTGGCTCAGTGGGTTAATGCCTCTGCTTTCAGCTCAGGTCATGATCTCAGGGTCCTGGGATCGAGGCCCGCATCGGGCTCCCTGCTCAGCAGGGAGCCTGCTTCCCCCTCTCTCTCTCTGCCTGCCTCTCTGCCTCCTTGTGATCTCTCTCCCTCTGTGAAATAAATAAATAAAAAATCTTAAAAAAAAAAAAAAAAACAAGAGACATATTAACAGGAGGAAAAAGCCCAAAGTTTTATTATGCGTGCATGGAGGCCCAATAATGAAATTGAGACCTAAAGAAATGAGCAAGGTATGCAGTTTTTATACTTCTTAGACAACGAGACAATAAATTTGTGAGGAATTGACAAGACAAAGAAGACTTAACTTTGGGAGTTTCCATCAGTAAAGAATTCTCGGTGGAATTTGAACCGGGATAGTAAGTTAGTAATAAGTAACAAGGGTTGCTTATACAGTCTTCTCGGCTCTAAATTTCCCACCTCTGGTGGTAAAGATGTCTCTTTACCGGCTGGTACAGAGATGTTACCTTTCACGTGGGAGATTCATTTCCTGCTTTCAGGGAGACAGAGAAGGGTCTGAGTGTCCTTCTTGCCCACGCTGTCTCTTAAGGAACTTGTATTTTGAATAATTAGTATGCCAAAGTGGCACATTTGGGACAGACTGCCTTTGGTCCCTACAGAACTTCGGGTTCTCTCAGTATAAAACTAGATAATACGTACCCCCCAGCATTACTGCAGAATAGACAGTTAATAATAAAAGCCTCCTAAAACATAGAGGACGGTGCTCGCTCTAGTTTACTATTACTTTGAACAGAGCCCTGGGTGAAGAACTATGAGGGCTCTAAAGATATGCAAGGTCCTTGGCCCTAGCCCTGGAAGAGCTGTGAGAGACTGGGGGAGAGAAGGTGCAAGGCAGGGGCAGAACTAGAGTGTCGCCCCCATTCATTGACTGCACACATATTTACAGAGTACTAGGCATGATTTTATAGGTCTATTGGAGGTTTTAGGTTAGGCCTGTTGGGGAGCCGGGAAGGTCAGGGTCGGGCCCCTGGATTGACCATTGTGTGGGCGGAAGTCTCCCATAGCTTCTGTGCCATCTGAGCTCCTGAGTTCCCCTGTGGGGCAGGCTCTGGTCATTTTCCTCAGTCACTGAGGGAGCAATGTCAGAGCCCATTGTAGGGAGAGCATTCGAATCAGCCATTCAGTACATGGCCCTCCCCCCAAAGGTCAGTGGCCTATCTGGCCCTTGCAGCCTGTGGCCACGAAAGACCTGCTGAGAATCCAATCTAATGGAGCTGCGAAAGCTCCAGCCGCTCTTCCCAGGAGCTCGAGGGTGAGTTGCAAGATGATTTCACTGCTGTCGCTTTCTCCCTTTAGACACAGGCTGTCCTCGAGGGCAAAAATAGCACCTTCAGAGGTAGGAGAGTGTTGTGACATCATCCCCAGGTTCAGACAGCTGATCCCGCTTGCCCCTTGGAGACCAAAGCCAAGGTCCTAGGGGATGATTTCGGTGGCCCTGAGCCCCTTCCAGTCCCCTAGCTCCAGTCCTGGGC
Source organism: Ailurus styani (assembly GCA_002007465.1). Classification (NCBI taxonomy): domain Eukaryota; kingdom Metazoa; phylum Chordata; class Mammalia; order Carnivora; family Ailuridae; genus Ailurus; species Ailurus styani. The sequence goes on along the minus strand of LNAC01000164.1, from coordinate 426,863 downwards.
TCTGCCTGTGAACAGAAATCCCTCTAACTTGGCTTTTTTACCTGGGTGAAGAGAAGTGCACTCAGCAGCGCTCTGTGGCTGGGCCCATGCCCACCTCCAGCTCCCCAGGGCTAAGCATCACCGATGAGCAGGGGCCTGCAGCCTCCCCGGGCCAGAAGCACACAGACTGGGCTGGAGACACTGAGGATGGCACCCAGCCTGGAGGCTGAGCAGAGGGGGAAGACATTCTGCAGTCCCTGGGAAAAGGGAGGGAGGAAGGGGCAGGGAAGGGGGTTTGCAGAGAGAATAGAGGAGTTTGTGCACAGGGATGTGTGTGTGCGTGTGTGTGTGTGTGTGTGTGTGCACATTCGCACACGCACTGCAGCAGAAGATAGCAGGAATGGGAACTCCAGAGTCTCTACTGATTAGAAGGGTTTTGAAATTGATAAATTACTTTGTATTGGGGCAAAATGATTTGACCAGATTTCAAACGTCTCTGAGAAGGGAAGCTTCTCTTGGGCCAACTATTGATTGCGTTTAATAGAGCTGGGACTTTCTCACTTAAAAACAACAAAATAAACATCTAAGAGAAGGCACTAACTCACCTCTCTCTCTCTTCCTTCCCTCTCTCCTTTCTCTCTGAGAACAGATAAGAACCCGGAGACTCAAACAAAGCTGGGGTGACGGTGGGCCAGTGGGGGCAGGGCTGATATCAGAGCCATAAGGTTCCTCTGGGGCAGATTGATGGTGGGGGCTCAGGAGAACAGGGGACCCTGGGTTGGTCCCATTCTTCACAGATCGATTTTTGCCAACAGCGACTGTCGGAGCCTTTGATAAATCACTAACCCAAGTGATGAATGCCCTGCGGCCGGGTGGGGTGGGGAAAAGGATGCTAGTCTGGGAGGCTGTTCCAGAGAAGGATAAGCGTGATGATGGAGGGCTGTTGGGCAGAGGGAGCCAACTGAGTTAAAGCTGAGTTCTACAAATTCTGTAAGATACCCCCAGATAGCTAATCCTCGCTTTGTCTTTCAATAGGATTTGACCGCAATCATTAACTCAACAGCGCTTCAGAATTCATTTTCATTCTGTCTCTCGTCTGTCTCTTGCTGTCTGTCTCACTGCCTGCCTCTTTATCTGGCTTCCAAATGGACTCTGATGGTTTCCTCCCAGTAGAAGATTCCTTTGGGCCTGCTGGAAAATGAAGTAGCAAGTAGGGGGCTGGCAGTGGGCAGTGGGGGGAACGGGGTTAGGTGACCTCTTGAAGTGAGTAGAAGCGAGGGTCCCAGGGGCCAGCAGAGACAGTGTGGGGCTGGGGGAATGAAAGTATGAATTTGCAGAGCAGCCCTGACCAGAAGAAAAGTCAGTTTCCAGGGGGTCTTATTTCTCAAGGAAGGAAAGGTTAGTCATGTTGTTTTCTCATCCTTCTCCCCAAACCTGCCTTGACTGGGCTGAAGAATAGCAAGAAGTGTGCAGAGTGAGAGAGACCAACCCAGAGCCATAGACCTGATCTCTCACCATGGCCAGAGGCTGCCTTGTAGGCACAGACCAGCTCACAGACCAGGAGCCTGAATTAGCTCCAGCGGACCTTGGACATGTGACTTAGCCTCACTCACCTTCTGGTTCCTCGTATATAAAATGGGATAATAGAACAGATTTCTCATGAGGTTTATATTAATTAAGATCACATATACGAGGCGATTAGAACAGGATCTGGCCCATAGCAAGCATTCCGTAAATGTTAGCTGGGAACCTTATTATTCTCCCCAATGGGAGCATGGCAGAGTCTGAAGTCATGAAAAACTCAAAATGTGTCAGCCACGTTGGAGTCAAAAGAGGGGACTCCTGGCTCTGTCTGAGGGTGGAGAATTCTACCCAAATTACTGATCTACAGGCCAAGCCTGTTCTGCGCCCTGTCTCTACTGTCAGTGCTGATGTGCCATGGGCCGTCTCCACTGCTCTGTAAAGGCAGCTGAAACTTAGTCCTTGAGTCCTGCCAGGCTCTGGCCTGGCCCACGGGGTTCTACCCACACTAGGTGGCCTTGGCTCCTGCTTATCCCACCATCCACGCAGCCGCTCCCAGGCTCCCAGCCCTGGCTCTGTCCGTGGTGCTAACCCACATCCCGGCCCCAGACTTGGCCACAGTGCGGAACTTCCCGCCCGGACCATCCACTCATGTCCCCCAACTTCGACATCTCTGATGATCTCCCCGTCCCCAGGAATGAATTCTGAGCTCACGTTCTGGAACGCTGCCAGGAAGAAGGAAGCGGCGTGAGTATAAAGAATCACACAAAAGGCCGCAGGTAATTATGTCTCTTTTAAGCTGCTAACAGGATTGGCCGTTTGATAAATGGGAGGATTTGAGGCTGTTTTGTCACTGACAAGCTGTTGTAAGATCATATTGGAAGCCGAAGGCAGTTTATCTTCACGTGTGTGGTGGAGAAAGGGGAATTCTCCCTGGATTTTACACCCTCTTCAAATTAATGTGATTTCTTAGGCCGTCCTGTGCACGGGAGTGAGTGATCTTTATGACTCACCCCCTGATTAGATTACCTGGCTCAGCAGCCACCTCCAGCCCCTCTGAGTGCCCTCTCCCTCCCTGAGCCTCTCCGTGCTCCCCGTCGTTCCAGCTATCCCTCCACCTCCAGCTCCCCTCTGACCTCCTCTGGCCCTGGCCTCAGGGCCAGCTGCTGAGCAAGACCACAGCTCAATTACTGCTGGCTAGCCTGAGAGGCAGGGAGATCTGGTTTCTTCCGTTTCTCTGGAGGGAGCAGAAGAGCAGGAGGTGGGATTCAATGAAGAGGGAGGCAATGGGAGAGGGAGGGAGGGAAGCAGAGGAGGAGAGAATGAGACAAAGAGGGAGTCAAACCTGAGAAACAGTGCTAAGGCGAGGTAAAGAAAAGAAAGACTAGAGGGAAAAAACAGTAGCAAAGGGAGAGGAAATATTTTTTCTTTCATTTTCAGAATGCTGTTCTCCACAAGAATCAAGGCGGCCTCCTTCCCCGAACCCCTGAATGAAGCGGGTCCCCCACCACTTTCTTTAACAGCTCTGTTTTATCATCCTCAGAGCTCTTCTGACTATTACCTTGTTTATGTATTTATTTTCTTTTAAAATAGTTGTCCTCGCTCCTAAATTAGAAGACCCATAGTGCAGGAATCGTGGCTGCTCTGTTCTTCCTAGGACCAAGCACCTAGCACCTAGTAGCAAGTACTACTGGGACCTAGTAGGTCCTTGCTAAATATTTATTGACTGCGTGAGGTGGAAGGTCTGAAGGAGCAGGTGGCCTGCCCTCCTGGCAGGGGTCCAGGATGAGATTGCCAAGGATATCATCACTGACTGGATTGGGGGAGACATTTCTGGGGAAGGGAATGCTTCATTAGCTCTTTGGACAGGATTAGGGATCCTCCAGAACAAAGCTTTTCCAAATGTGGTCTGTGACTCACTGCATCAGAGTCCCCTGGCAACCTGTATCTTCACAAGTGCTCCCCGTGATCTGATGCAGTGGGTCTGAAGTTCACACTTTCAGAAACACTACTCTGGGGAATGGGTGAACTGGAGGTTCCTACTCCAGGGAGGTCCCAGCACCACCGGGGGCTTAGGCTGCTCTGTGTGTGTGTGTGTGTGTGTGTGTGTGTGTGTGTGTGTGTGTAAGGGTCATGGTTGGAATACCTGCAGGGGAAGGAAGAAGCTAAAATCCAGACACTTGTCACCTCATTCTACACACACACTGGGAGCTACTTGTGCAAAAGCCCCCAGGTTCAGAGGAAAAGGTCCCCTTCCTTTGGGGAGCCTAGGGGGACAGTTCCCCATCTGACCCAGGAACCTGGAGAAAGAGGAAGGCAGCAATAGACGTGAGGAGGAGAAGGGCCCTTCCCTGTCCCATACTCAGAGGCCTCTGTTCTCGAACACACTGATGCTTCTGCAGCTGGCAAGTCATGGCTCATTTCCCAAGCAAGCTGAGGAGACCACCCTCAAGCCCCAGGCCAGGCTCCCTGCCTCTTCAGGGGACCTCCCCTTGACTTGTCAGCAATGTATACTCCAGGACTGATTGACTGCTACCCCAGCATTCTCTCCCCTCCACCCCACCTCAAATGTCACAGTCCCCTCATACCAGACACAGGCATGGGCCACACAGGACACCTGAAATACAGCAGTGGGTGCTTGGAGGTGCAGGACTGTGTGCCCGAGCAGTGGGACAGCCTGGAAATATTCATGCTGGACCTCTGCCTAGGCCTGAGAATGGGGGGAGGAGGTATGGAAGACAAGGGCTAACCAGTTTTAAAAGATTAGCTCACTCTGCGCCACTTCTGCCCAGTAAAATCGAAGCACGTAGATGGAACTAACACCACCTCCCATTCACTCTGTGCTCCGGCAGCTCTGGCCTAACATCATGCCTCAAGCGCTGAGGCTCTCTTCTGCCTCAGTAGCACCCTAGCTCATGCTGTTCCCTCTGCTTACAATGCTCTTTGATAGGCTTCCATCCCTCTCATCTGATAACTCCTATCTCTCTTCCTTGCTGGACCTTTCCAGATGCCCTGGCTTTCCGCTACCTCAGCTCCACATCGTCTCCTGCTTGCAACACTCAGCTCTCTTGGCATTATATATGCAGTGTCTATCTACCCTACCAGACTATGAGCTCCACAGCAGGAGGGACCACAGCTGTGGGTCTTGTCCACCACCACGTCCCTGGCACCACCACTCACAGTGCCTGGCATGTGGTGGGCATTCAGCTGGGAAGACTGAGGCTTGGAATGATTTGTTCAAGACTGAGCATCAGTTATGTGTCAGGCAGAGTGTTAGGCTCTAAAGATGCGGCAGTAGGCAAAAAGGCACCCTCCCTCCTCTCACAGAGGCTGCAATCCGTTGGAGCAATGGATAGTGGTCAAATAATCATACAGATTACTCTATACAACTGTGACAGGTACTTTGTAGTGGTTCATGTTGCCAACAAGGGTACATAAGAGGGGGATTTGGTTTGGTTAAGTAGGTCGGGGAAATTTCCTGAGAAGGTAGCTTTTCTGAGATGGAGAAAGTTGTGTAGAGCAACAGGAGAGAAAAGTGTTCTGGAGAGAGAGAAAAGTGTGTGCGAAGGCCCTGTGACAGGAAGGAGCGCATGTCTTCTACAAGGAACTAAAAAACCAGAAGGTCTGGAGTTGTGGGGTGAATGGGAAGCCTGGAAAGCCAGCAGAAGCCAGACCAAGCAGCGCCTTGTCAGGTGAGGTAAAGAATTTATTTCTTCATCTAAGAGCAAAGGGTTTAAACACTGAGGAGTTTAAACAGCAGGGGGGCAGCACAGGCAGCAGTGATATAATCAGAATTGCATTTTGAAAAGGTCACTCAGGCTTCAGTATGAAGAAGGGGGGGCGTGGGTGAGGCAAAGGGATTAGTAAGTAGCCCACTGCAGACACCTGGGCTCAGACCACGAAGGTGCTGGTGGAGCCCGAGAGCAGTAGATGGTTTTTGAAAGAAAGTTGTCAAGCAACACCACACGCTAAACCAGGACGAGTCCCCATCCCCAGGCTTTGCACGTCCCTGTAGCTATCGGCCTCCTTTAGGGATGTCCAGTGGGCCACCTTAAGGAGCGGTTGGTTCCCAGGCCTCCCTCAGAAGTATGCCTTGCTTTCTGGACCCCCAGTTTCCCATATTCTGTACTGTCTTTCTCTGGGGTTGCCCATGTATGTCCTCTTCCAAGCTGGAAGCCTCTGACTAAATACCCACCTAAGGGGTGGATTTCTCTCACAGTCCCAGGTGCTTTGCATTCTGGGAATTGTAGTTCTAGAGCAGGAATGTTGGGTCTGCTCCTGACTGTGGGTCTGGCAGGCAGCCTGGTTGCCATGGAAGCAGCTGGGCTGGAGCCACCGAACCATTTCATCCACAGCTCTGCTGGCTCGAGAGCCTCCCAGCAAGAAAGCTTGGGCTCTGGGGAGGAGGATGAAGGAGGGAAGGGATAGAAGGGAAAGGAGGGAGGGGAGGACTTCATGGACCTTCCCTGGAGGCCTGGGCTAAGCCTCACCCTGCTTGGGGGCTTGTGGACTGAATTGCAGAGAAGTCACCAGCTTATCCTCAGAGCAGGACTCCCCAGCCACTGGGAGCCGGTTCTGCTGCTCAGTTCTTGTCAGTCAATCAGATCCTATAATTCAGCTGTGTGAATGCATAAGTCTGTACCAGAACACAGAGAAAGGAGGGAGCAGCTCCCTCCCCTGGGGAACATGGAGCCTGGGTAGCAAGGCAAGAAGGTCCAAAATAATTACTTAGCAAGGAAAAAGTCCTGCTCATTTTTCCTCCAAAATAACTCCAGAATCCATTCCTTCTCTCTGTCCCTTGGCCACAGTCCTGGTTCATTCTATCTCCCCAAGAGAAGGCTTTCTAAAACACAAATCTAGTCCTGTCACACCCCTGCTTAAAATTCTTCAATGGCTCCCCTTTGCCCACGACTGGATCAAGTCCAAACTCTCTAGTAGGACCATTCATGGCCTTGCAAATACTGGCCTGAGGCTCCCTGTCCAGTTTCTCCTCCTGCCCCAGTCATGCAAAAGTTTCTGGTTCCTACTCTCATACCCCCTGCCTTTGCACATACTCCTTGGCCTAGAATACCCTTCCCTCCCTCTTCCAATCTCTGAGAAGTCCCAATCCCGCTGAACCAGCTCCTCCTCTGTGACATGTTCCAAAATCTTTCCCCACCAGGGAAGAATGAATGGCCTGCTGCTCTGAGCTCCCAGAGCACTTTGTACAACCCTCTTAAGCACTTATCACCCGTGTTGTGATTATTGTCTCTGTAGCTGCCTCTCCCTCGCCCTCTCCTGCATCCGAGCCATCCCCGGGGTCACGGCACCCAGCAGAAGGTCTGGCACAAGGCAGGCACTCAGTAAATGGTGGATGGGATTGAATTCACCAAAGGAAGGCTGTTAGGGTCTCTGCCACTCTTCTGCCATCCCTCTCCCTGGGCTTGCTGCCTTTCCTGGGCCCTTCCCCCCACCTGCTCCTCCCATCGGGCTGCACACCTCACACACAGCACCTCACCCAACAGGCCCCATCGAGCCGTGCCTTCTCTTCTGGGCAGGGGTGGCACAGCCACCAGCACATGGAGGCTGCAAGCCTCCCTATCCCCCTGGGAATGTGTGTCAAGTCACACTTAGGTCTCTAGAGAGGAGGTACCCGTGTCTTAAATGGAGCCATGATTTACGGACCCAGCTCCAGGAGCCGAAAAAACCAATTAGGCTTCCCTGCTTCTCTACCTGGAGGCAAGAGAATTCCAGGAAAGTCCTTCCTTCTGGGCAGAGGCTCCCTCTGCCTGGGCCTCAGCCGTGAGGCTTCTCCTTTTCGGCTCCTTAACCCACCCTTGTCACCTTACTCCTTGGTCAGTAGTCCAAGCTGCCCACACCAGCGTTCCCTGCATGAAAATCCCAATTCTACCACTTAACATCTGGAAGCCTCATCCAGGTTTCCATCTTCTTTCTTATTTCCCCACCATAATAAGAGGAGAAAAATAACCTGCTTTAATCATTCATTCATTTATGTGTCCCTCCATCCGTCTGTCCATCTGTCTCTCCATCCATTTACATATTCCCTTGCATGAACATTTATTCAGTGCCTACTGCAGGCCAGGTACTGAGTTAATCACTAAGGATGTAGAAGTGAATCAAAAAGATATGATCTCTGCCCTCAAGGAGCTTACGATCCGTGCAGAAGATCACCTGCCAAGTGTTCCGGGGTGGAAATGCAGACAGTTCAGTCAAGTCCAGGCCTGATCTGGGACCTCCAGTATTTATTTCCTCAGTGTGCACCTGTGATCTGGCAGGCATGGGGGATCCGCACAAACGCAGACAGGCCCTCCCTTCGCTCTCCTCAATGCAAACAGAGACAGACGCAGCACAGAGAGGGCTCAGCCTTCATGGATACTACAACCATGAGAGAAAGTTGTGAACACTGCATCTGAAACCAGGGGACCCAGACCCCCCGCCCCCGGGCTCCAGGGAGGAGTCCCTGAGGTGGGAGGCGGGGCCCCTTCCCTGGCCAGCAGAGGTGAAAAGCGATGGGCAGAGCCTGGGTAGCAGTGACCGGGCTGAAGCGAGAAGCAGCCCTCCCCTGCTCAGGGTGTGGGAATGATGGAGCAAGGGGCCCCCATGGAGGAGGTGAGAGATGGCAGGAGCGCCAGCCACTCAGGGCCTGGAGAGGTTGGCAGGTGCCCAGAGCACATGGAGGCTACTGTCAGCCCACGCTCTGCCATTCAGCAAGACCTTTATTTTCTCTCTTCTGGAAGAGTCTGGTCCAGGTGTCAGTCCAGCGAGGGGGTGGAGAGGACAGAGGCCTGCGTGGTACTGACTCCATCCTGTTCTCCATCCTGCAGCCCCTAATGCCAGTGCACAGCTCGGAGCTGCTCCTCAGGCCCTCCGTCTGCTCCCCTGGCTTCTGGAAATCAGTGTCTTGACTCAAGGGGGTATGGGCTCCAGGGCTTGGAGGAAGATAGAAACTGAGAGGGAAGGAGGAATAGGGTGGGTGAGCGGAGATCCAGCAGGATCCTCAGTGTTTCCGGAGAAAAAACCACCAGCTTGCTCTGTGAGTCTGGATCTCAGTTCCTTCATCTACAAAATGGTGGGCTTGGGCTTGCTGTAAGGGCTTTAGGGCTTCTGCTCCTGCTGCTCCTGGGAAATGGTGGAGGGTGGCTCTGCAGAGAAAGGCTGGCTCCACCCTCTGTTAAGGGACCTAAATCAGCATTTGTTGACATTTCCCAGGATGCCCTAGGTGCTGGTGGCATTTCTGAGACTTGCTCCCTGAGGGGGCTGGAGGATACAGAGCAGACCCCATGGCCCCTGCTCCAGGCTCAGATGGGTTTAGGCCACAGGGCCCATCCCGCCCCATCCCACCCCCACCTGAAATAAGTCTCACATTCCAAACAGCAGCGAAGTACCCCTTTCTGGAGTTGGTCCTGAGCTGGCATGGGGGTGGGGGGTGCGGACCTTGAGATCCTTCTTTGAAAATGCTGATTGATGGAGGAATGTACCAGCTCTGGGCCCAGAGCTTTGTACATTAAGCCTCAATGTGTGCATCTGTAAAATGGACCCCCTAATCCCTGCCTCCACAGAATAGTTGTGGGGCTCCAAAGAGAAAAAGGCAGTGTTTCCTAAACTGTGGGTTGTTGTGCAGTGTGAAGGGCTGTGATGAGGGAATTGAGCCCTAGGGTGGGCATGGGGTGGGGGTGGGGTGGGGGAATGGAGCTTGTAAGGGTTTCCCTGGGTTCAGAGGCTGGAGGAGCCAGGTGAGAGTCCAGCAATTTCACAGACTGGAGAGAGTTGCTTAGTGGCTAGAGGGCAGCAGAGGAGACCCAGGGAAATCTCTCTTGCCCTGATTAATGCTGACAGATGGCTACAGAGCTTTTAGGGAGTGTCAGGACCAGCCCACATGAGGAGGAGGTGCGACCCAAAGACTCTCTTGTTATTTCACTCTTCAGTCTCAGGATGGAGGAAGACCAGCTTGGGAAGCCAGATCAGGGTGATTGTAAAGTGCCTAGAATTTGGAATCATAAGAACTAATCTTGGCTCCATTGATCTCTAGCCTTAGGCCTTAGGCAAATACTTTACCTCTCTGGGTCTCATTTTCTTCATCTGTAAAAGGGGGTGAAGGGGAATAAAAATGCATACCTTGCAGGTTTGTTGGGAGGATCAAAGAAGCTAATGTTAGCCTGGGTTACCACAGAGCACGCCGAGCTGCCTGGCTGGCACTCTCATTAGTGGCATGCAGGCAGGTCAGGCCTCACCAGGAAACTTTCTGCCCCTGGTCAGATTAGTTTATAAAGAGGGGAAACCCCTTTTTCACTGCTTTTCATGCATTTAAATGTGTACCAAACACCTAATGTGTACCTGACTCGGTAAGGTGGGAAAGAGGACAAAAACTTGACTCCTAGTCAGATTCCTAGTTTGTGGATTGTGTGAGCTTGAGTGACTTTCTTCCCAATCTGAGCCTCAGTTTTTTCATCTTTAAAAATCCATAATCAGGCAAAGATTATGGACCAGTATTAAAAAGCATTAGGAGAATAGTTGATAGGCAAATCGACATTTGTTTAGAGCCAGAGTAAACCACAAATGTTATTTTCTAGAATCAAGGTAGGGAAAAATCATAACTGTCATCAGCTGGTGTCCATCTGAGTGTTTCTCATGGTGGAAGGATTGATATTATGTGTCTTCCAATGTGATGCAAAGTGAAGTNTAAAAATAAAAATAAAAAAAAAATAAAAATCCATAATCAGGCAAAGATTATGGACCAGTATTAAAAAGCATTAGGAGAATAGTTGATAGGCAAATCGACATTTGTTTAGAGCCAGAGTAAACCACAAATGTTATTTTCTAGAATCAAGGTAGGGAAAAATCATAACTGTCATCAGCTGGTGTCCATCTGAGTGTTTCTCATGGTGGAAGGATTGATATTATGTGTCTTCCAATGTGATGCAAAGTGAAGTAAATGACATCACCTCACATGTGCTCTAGCCAAAGACATTTATCTTTTTTTTTTTTTAAGATTTTATTTATTTATTTCACAGAGGGAGAGAGATCACAAGGAGGCAGAGAGGCAGGCGGTGAGGGGGGGAAGCAGGCTCCCTGCTGAGCAGGGAGCCCGACGTGGGCCTCGATCCCAGGACCCTGAGATCATGACCTGAGCCGAAAGCAGAGGCTTTAACCCACTGAGCCACCCAGGCACCCCAAAGACATTTATCTTGAGTTATTCTAGCCTTTAGATCTGATTTCTGGTTTACAGGAAGTAAACCAGTGGAAGGAAGTAACCAGACATCTGGAAGGAGGGATATTCTATAGGGAAACTGATCTGGATGTTTCACAGGTCAGTGGCCAAAAAAAAGGTGGGGGGGGATGCATCATCTAAAGCAATTTAATGCACGTAATGATCAGTTGCCTTGTGTGGCCCTAAACTGTTTTCTGACAGACCAACTGTAAAGGATTTGGGGGGCCAATTGGGAAGATCTGTATATAGGATATTAAGGGGTCAGGTGCAGGAAGTGGATTCTCCACATAAGAGAATCCCTTCCAAGCCTCCCTCTCTGGTTCTAGCATCCCCAGAGCATGGTAGGGATGGAGAGGAGAGAAAAATGTCTTAGTCCATGGTAGGGGGATGAGGTAGGGGCATGGGTGTGTGCTGGGGGGCCCTCCAGCAGAGGCAGAGGTCAGTGCAGAGGAAGAGGGAGCCAGAAGAGGAAAGGTTTCTAAGGACTCCAAGCCACTGAGGTGGTGCCCTGCATCTGGAGAGGGACCCCTGCATGCATAGATAGCCTTACCCCCAGCTCCGCCCCTCAGAGCCTGCTGGACTCCTCACTCATTAGGCTGACATCTCCTCCTTAATAAAAAATACATGAATAAATAAATAATAACAGCCATAACTGAGTGGGAAACCGCTTTCCACTCTCCTGTTTCCCCAGCTCATTCCTTCCAGGAGCAGTCCTGGGGGCTCCCAGCCTGGGAGTGCTGGGAGTCCATATGTAAGTGCCCGCCCTCCCACCCCTAGTGCTACAGGCCTTCCTCTTCTGAGGAGGGGACTGCGGGTGGCACTTTTAGGATGACTGAACAGGCCTTCTGTACCCTGATCTGCTCCCGGAGAGGCAGGCAGCAACAGCTGAGCTTTTGTGGTCACCAACACACAGCTACCTCAAGTCAGGGAGGGGCAAAAACAGGGTGAAAGAAGGAACTGGAAGATGGCACAGCTGGAGAGTTTCAGGGACAAACAGGAGCTGGCATTTGCATAAGATGGTGGAGGGGTCTTGACCCACCCCAAATATCCAGAGGGAAGATTACTTTCCTCAGAAGAAACAACAGTCGGGCGCCTGGTGGCTCAGTGGGTTAAAGAAGAAACAACAGTCTCCCTTTCTTTCTTTCTTTCTTTCTTTCTCTTTCTTTCTTTCTTTCTTTCTTTTTTCTTTCTTTCTTTCTTTCTTTCTTTCTTTCTTTCTTTCTTTCTTTCTTTCTTTCTTTCTTTCTTTCTTCCTTCCTTCCTTCCTTCCTTCCTTTCTAGATTTTATTTATTTATTTGACACAGAGAGAGAACACAAGCAGGGGGAGTTGCAGGCAGAGGGAGAAGGAGAAGCAGGTTCCCTCCTGAGCCAGGAACCACCCCCCACCAAGATCACGACCTGAGCGGAAGGCAGATGCTTACCGCTTACCCCGACTGAGCCACCCAGGTGCCTCCAACAGTCACTTTCTTTTTCTCCCGGCAGTCTCATGTTGATCTCTTTCTCTCTGTCCTTCTGTGTCTCATGCTGACTGTCTCTGTGGTGTCTCTCCACTGCCTTCTCTTCCACTGTTATCTCCTTCCTTACCTGGGTCAGTATGCCTTGGAGATGTGACCTACTCCTTCAAGTTAAGGAGAAGCAAGTCTGCCCCAGACCTGGTGATTCAGTACCATGGAGAGCATCCTTCAGAGGCGATGCCTTCTTCCAAAACGAAAGAAGGATTTGGATTGCCAGTAGAGGGTGGGAGTGCTGGTGAGGCGGAAGTAAGGGAGAAATGGTGGGGAAAGGCACAAAGGTGAGGCTCATTCCCAGCCCAGCTTTCCTAGGCTCAGTGACTCTGAACTGGGACTCCGAAATTCTGTTACCCTCGATCAAAGGCCTCCCACTACTACATCAAGAAGAATGGGGGCGCCTGGGTGGCTCAGTGGGTTAAAGCCTCTGCTTTCGGCCCAGGTCATGATCTCAGGGTCCTGGGATCGGGGCCCGCATCGGGCTCTCTGCTTGGCAGGGAGCCTGCTTCCCCCCGCCCCTCTCTCTCTGCCTGCCTCTCTGCCTCCTTGTGATCTCTCTCCCGCTGTGAAATAAATAAATAAAATCTTTAAGAAGAATGGGAGAGGGAAGAGCAGCCTGTGCTCTGGAGTGTGGGGTCCTGGAGCACAGCTCTCACTGGGAAGCTCTAGGAACCATTGTGTGTAGAGTGCAAAGCTAAACAAAGGAGCAGATTATTGTTTGGGGTATTTTTTTTCCAATTTTTTAATTGTGATAAAGTACATATAAAATTTACCGTCTTCACCATTTTTTTTTAATTTTTNTATTTATTTATTTTTTTAAAGATTTTATTTATTTATTTCACAGAGGGAGAGAGATCACAAGGAGGCAGAGAGAGAGAGGGGGAAGCAGGCTCCCCGCTGAGCAGGGAGCCCGATGCGGGCCTCGATCCCAGGACCCTGAGATCATGACCTGAGCCGAAGGCAGAGGCTTTAACCCACTGAGCCACCCAGGTGCCCCCGTCTTCACCATTCTTAAGAATACAGTTCAGTGATATCAAATATATTCATGTTATATATTTTTTCAAGAGAGCGGAGTGACCTTTGGGCAGACGTTAGGAAGGCTGTGTTGGGTGTGTTATGTGTGCTTGAGAGAAGGGGAAGGTGACAACCCTACAGGTGAGTGGATGCCCAAGGGAATGGAAAGTAGGAGATAGGGACCAGGGTCCTGTCCAGCCTGTTCATTCTGGCAGCTGCGGGCTGGGAGTTCGGGGTCAGGCAGAGACTTCCCTGGCCCCAGCTCAGGACTAATGGGACTCAGGAGTCTCCTCTTCCCTCCAGCAGCTCCCTCTGGATGGAGCCAGGAGCCAGATTTTAGAAGCAGTCCAGATGTTCAGGGGAGATGCAGGGAAGTGGAGCAGATGGGGCCTGGGATTCCAGAGGGTGCTGAGGGGAGGAGGGCGGCAGCTGGAGGGTGTGCTCGGGCACGTGCTAGAGCTGAGGTTGGCTCCGACGTGTGCCGGGGCATGTGCCACAGGGTGTGCCCAGGATATGGGGCTGGGGCAGAAGGCAGGCTAGGTCGGGCGGCCCTCGGCGCCCTCCCTGTACCTGCTACTAAGATCTGTCCTGAGCTGCCGATAGCCATGGCCGGGCCTCAGGGATAGAACCTCGCTGCTGCATGCTGCACCAGGATACAGAAGTGAGGAAGCCAGACCCTGCCCCAATCTCTGGAGAGCTCAGCCTTTCTCCCAGCGTGGGCTTGGGCTGGGACCTGGGAGATCTGCCCCTCCTCCCTGAGTCCAGAGTGACCCCTCCTTATGGATTCCGGGAGGAAAGCCTCAATAAGAGGTCCGAGTGAGATGGCCCAGGCTGTCTGTCACCTTCTACCCCACAAACCCTCAGCTCACTCCCCACCCCACCCCAGAGCTCAGATCCTGGCCATGTCATTCCTGCTGGTTTCCTGCAGTTTCCGTGGTTCTGGGAAAAGCGTGGAGCAAGACAAAAAATCTAGAACTGGTGTTTGCTCCCGCCTGCCCTGGGGACTGGAGAGCCGGCCGGCTTTTACTCCCTACCCCCATTTTGCTGTACGTGGCTGTGATCAACTCATCAACCTCACACCAGCCTGGGAAAATGGCCATGAGCCCAGTTTGGCAGATGAGAAACTGAGGTGCAGAGAAGTGAAATCACTTGTTGGAGGCTCACCTCTTCAGCAGAGCCAGGATTTGAACCTAAGTTTGCCTGACATTTTTTTCCTACAATTCCTCCTCTAGGCAAGGGGGTAACGTTGGCTGTATACCAGTTGTGTGGCTCTGGACAATAAGTACCTTTTCCTTGCTGGACTCCATTTGCCTGTTTATAAAACTAAAAGCTGTAAACAGGATTATTTTGAAGAAGGGGGTCAATGGGGATGGACTGTGAACTGATGATATTCTAAGGGCAGGGCAGTGACCAATTCCCCACACCTGCCACAGCCTTGGGATGCCCCAGGATGTCAAGACGCTCAACAGGGGTGGGCTCTGTAGGCTAGAGTGGTGGGTTTGGGGTGGAGTCTGGGGGGAGGCCAGGCCCTGAGCCCAGGCTCTGCCTGCTGGGGAGGGAGAGCAGAGGGAGGTCTGGGATAGAGAGTGGGGCTGGCTGGGCAGGCCAGGGCCAGGCAGGCAGAGCTAGGCAGACAGAGCAGAAGCTCTGGCGCAAAGCTCTAGGGCTTTACAAATGGATTTTGCTGAAATGGAAATTTCCACCCATCCCTGAAAGGAACCTGGCAGTGAGGCCAGGTCTGGTGGGGCTGCGGCAGCTGGGGATGTGGACAGGGACAAAAGCCAAACTGTTAAAACCCCTCAGACCTAAAAAAAAAAAAAAATAAAAAAATAAAAAATAAAAAAAATAAAAATAAAAAAAAACAACCCTCAGACCTATCCACCCCTCCCCTTGCTGCCCATATTCCTCTTCCTCCACTCCTCTCCCCTGCTCAGGTCCTCTGGATCCTCAGGACTCTTCAGAATCCTCACACCTTTATGTACCTTTCTCACTTTCTCCCTCAACCACTTTGTGCCTCTTACACCCCTGCACACCTGACACTCCCCCTACCTCCCCCTCGTCCTCGCACTACCTTTTCACCCCTCATCCTCCTCACGCCTCCCCACCCTCCACCTCACACACCCACACACACCTGACACTCTCCCCACCTCCTACTTTATCCTCATACTGCCCTTTCACCCCTCACCTCCTCTTCCTCCCTTACCTGGGCCTTACCCCCTCCCTACTACTCCCTCTCCCACACCTGACACACCCCTGGCCTCCTGTTGCACTCCTCACACCTCACTCCTCCTGGGCTGCCCCCCACTTCACTCCTCACACACTTTTCTCTTCCCTGCCTCGCCCCTTCCTCCCATGGCTTTCTGGAACCCTCCCCTGCTCCTGACGCTCCGTCATCCCTTCCAACTTCTCTCCTTGGACCCCTGCACGAGCCTTATCCCTGACCAGGTCCCTAACCCCCTACTCACCTTCTTGCGTCCTCCCTCGATAACCACTGCCGGTGATGGGGAGGGTCTCTGGGGGGTCTCCCTACAGGGTGGGTGAGGAGAATGGGGACAATGGAGGGGGACAGAGTGGAGGAGGCTGGAAAGATGTGGATTCTTTGGGGGAACTTCTTGTTCTAAGCACTCAAGGCCCAGGTGGGGATGGAGGGCTAGCAAGGCCCCTCCCAAAGTTGTGGGGTCAGGGGAGTTTGGGACCCCTATGACTGCAAGGAGTGGGAGCCTTCTGCCCAGTGGAGAAGGCGGGGGACAAGGAGTTGGGGCAGCAGTTGAGTGAGGAAGTTTCTGGGGGCTGACCGATGGGGCTACTGGTCAGAGAGCCAGCCCCAGGAGCCAGGGCGAACCTGAGAAGGCGGGTGAGAGGGGAGTCTGGCTGGAGATGGGAGTCTGGAGGCAGGCAGGGGCATGTGTGGAGGGGCTCCAGCCCGCTCCCCCGGGGCACGCTCCGCGGAGCACAGCCACACGCCCTAAATTACATGTTGACCAATTACTCATTAGTAATTAAACAGGAGATCTGAGCTGCTCCAGGCTCCCTCCTGCCCCAGTCCCCAGTGCTGAGCACCAGCCGCACAGCCTGGGCTGAGCTGAACCACTAGCCGGGAGAGAAACAGGGACGGGGAGGGGGATGGAGGCGGTAAGTGAAGGGGGGATACACAGTCTCTGTCCATTTCAATCGGAAGTGACCCTGGGTCTGGGGCCTGGGAGGCAAGGCAAGGGACAGGAACATGGGGAGCTGAGGAGGGGCGGAGAGCTGTCAAGGCCAGAGGAGGTGTGGAGAGGCCGGGGGTGGGCTGCGTCTCCAGTAAGGGCAACATGTGCCTGTTGCAGGGGGGCGGCTGCCTGGGAGCAAGGCCACACAGGCTCTGCACTTGGGGGTTTGTTCCGCTGAAACTGGGTCCGTGTCTCTGTCAGAAACACCCAGTGCTGCGGGGGAGGGGAGGAAGCACGGTGGATTGAATTACCTTTCAAGTCTAAAGCCTGGATTCCTCTGGGCCTTGCAGGTGGGCGTATGCACACATTCCCGAGAGCACTGTGGGATGTTGGCTGTCACTAGGGGTCTGGAAGGCTCACTCCAGCTCTAGTTTCTTTTCCATGGGCAAGGAAAAAGAGGGGCCTATGACCCTGGGGAGAGGCAGAGAGAGGCAGGGGAAAGGAGAGCTACCTGACCCGGTCCCAGTCTGCAAGCACTCAGACAGGACTGGAAAGATTTAGTTCGAACTTAGACTTTGCCGGTGTTTTACCTACTCGCGACCTTGGCACATGACTTAAGCTCCCTGGTTTCCTCACCTAAAAAGATGATAATAATAATAACAGTGGCATGAGCCAGCCTATGTGCAAAGCACTGTGCTAAGCACTTTATTTCTTCATATCCTCACACAGACCTGTAGGGTAGGTACTGTTGATCTCCCCATTTTACAGATGAAGAAACAGGGGCTCAGATAGGTTAAGTGATTTTTCTGCCGTCACACAGCTGGTAAGTGACAACGTTGGGACTCTGTCGGATCTCAGAACCTTATCCTGAATGATGTACGGCACCCACCTCTCAGGGTCGCTGTGAGGAGTAAATGAGATAAGGTACATAAAGAAACATTTAGGGGTGCCTAGGTGGCTTAGTCGGTTGTGTCTGACTCTTGGTTTCGGCTTGGGTCATAATCTCTGGGGGTTGTGGGATGAGTCCCACATAGGGGCTCCCTGCTCAGCAGGGAGTCTGCTTCTCCCTCTGTCCCTTCCCACTACCTCCCCGCTGCTCACTCGTGCTCACTTTCTCTCAAATAAATAAAATCTTAAAAAAAAAAAATTATCCCAGTGCCTGGCACACAGTGAGTGCTCAAGGCCCAGTGCTAAGATTGTTAGCATATGCATTCATGTGCACAAGTGTTCGAGGTTTCCTTTCAGGCTGCTCAGATGGCAGGGGGCTGAAGAGAGGATGGAGAAGCTGGGGGGGGCTGGGGGGGGGCTGGGAAGGCAGCTGCAGGGAGGCTTTGGTCCAGGGCGCAGGAGGGCAGAGGTAGGAAGTGAGGGCTGGGCACAGAAAGCTAGGGAGGGTGCAGCAAGCAGAGTGGAGGAAGAGGAAGTGAGTGACTATGTATTTACTTAAAGATTTTGCTCCGGTGATCGCCTCACTGGCCAGACATCTGGTTTCCCTGGACGTCCCCAGGGAATGTAAGTCAGACAGCATTACTTCAGCCTCTCCAATGCCATCCACCCCGGGGTCACTTACACTGGCTGGCTCACAGGGCTCAGGACACTGCCCTCCAGGGTGCGGGCCACGAGAGTAGCAGGTCTGCCCCTGGAGCTCACTGGGAGGGAGTAGGAATCGCTTCTTCCTGCAGGTCACTCTCCTCTCACCTGCTCAGAGCTAGAGACAGTGGGGTCTGACTCCTCCCCACGCTCCACCTCCCCATCCTGACCTTCCCACCTTCCCTCGCAGGTAGGGGCGTGTGAAGCGGTTAGGAGCCGAAGAGGGCACTCTCCAAGCATCTTCTCTCCTTAGTCACCTGAAGAAGAGATTCAATGGAGGGAGACCTACCAGGCAGCTGCCCGGGGCGCCCATCTCTACGGGGCACTAAAGCTTCACCAGTCACTTAACGAGTTGGAAAAAAGAGTATTTACCAGGCTCAAGCACCAGGGTGGGGGTGGAGGTTCGCAGGAACACTTCCATAAGCTGCTGGGCACAGAGGTGAGATCCCTACAGGGTGCTCAGACCACGACAATCGACAATCGTTCATTAAACTCCTTTAGGAGGAGGGGAGTCCTGAGAACCAAAGGATTTCGGGGTAGCTCAGTGGAACTGGCAAGGTTAGGACTGGAGCTGAGTTGTTTGGGCTGATGGAAGAGAGGCTGAGTGCAGCAGCCTGAAAGCCCCCGGGCGGAAGTGGGGGGGCTTCCCGCCCAGTCCCCCTGATGAGGGAACAGAAGGCTAGCTGAGGACAAAGCAAAAGCCGATACCCTGCAGCCTCCCCACCACTCCCACTCCCGGTGGGACCTGAGTGACACTCTCTCAGGAATCTCCCAACTATCTTTTTTTTTTTTTTTAAAGATTTTATTTATTTATTTCACAGAGGGAGAGAGATCACAAGGAGGCAGAGAGGCAGGCAGAGAGAGAGAGGGGGAAGCAGGCTCCCCGCTGAGCAGGGAGCCCGATGCGGGCCTCGATCCCAGGACCCTGAGATCATGACCTGAGCCGAAGGCAGAGGCTTTAACCCACTGAGCCACCCAGGCGCCCTCTCCCAACTATCTTGATGTTAATGCCTTGCTAGAGGGAAAAACCTTGACAATGGCCCGGCCTCTGGTATCCGGGATCCTGGGGTCTTCTTTAGCATATGAAAGTTCTATCGAAACCTCCCTTTTTCCTTACCTCCCCCAACCCCAGCATACAGAACCTGCCACCCTTCACAAGCCTGGGGCAGCAGCTCTTTCTGCCCACGGGTCCTGTCCCCATGCTTTAATAAACCAGCATTTTGCACCAGAGTTGGCTCAAGAATTCTTTCTTGGTTGTCGGCTCTGGACTCCACCCCACTGAACCTCACTTATATTCTAAAACTTCATCACCTACGCAGCCTCTCTCCCAAATAAATATTAAACAAATATTGAAAGACTGCTGGTCAGAAGAGGCATGGAATTATTAGCATGCCCTCGGCTCTCTCATTCATGAGTCCAGTCCTGTTGCAAAAGTACCATAATGATGGCTTTAATGATTCCCTTCCTGTCTTGGGTCCTGACTGCGTGCTATGCCAATTGTTCATTCTTTCAGGCACTCATTCAACAGATATTTCTAAGCACCTACTGTGTGCCAGGCACTGTTCCAGGTACTGGGGATACACTGCAAACTGCTTCCTCTCCCCCACTCTTCACCACCCCCTGTGTGATTGAATCAGCAGAGATCTAGAGTCTTCTGTGTGCCTAGATGGGATTGGGGTGGGGGTCGGGGATCAGAAGAGGTTTCAGGCTTGGTCTCTGTCCCAGGAGGAAACGATCTTCTTGGGTAACAGGGAGCCTCAGTAGAGGTATCTTTTTTATGCCTGTGCCCAGCCTAGCACCAGCTTTTCATGCCCTCAGGACCTGGTGTGTGCTTATAAATTCATGCGGTGTTCAGGAGTGTGTGTGTATGTGTGTGTGTGTGTGCGCGTGTGTGTCTCCCTGAGCAGAGCTCCAGACTGGGCAGCTGCAATGAGGAGAGGGGTGCCAGAGGGGGACAGCAGAGCATGCCAGACTCCTCCCCTAACGCCCCTACTGTGGACCACGCCAGGGCCTCACTGCTGGGTGCCACTGCCTAGGGGAAGGGAGCTCCAAATGCGGGTCAGCAATGGTTTCTCTCAATCACCTCAGGAGAGGACCCGCAGGAAGGCCAAGAGGCAGCAGGGAACCCAAGGCTTGAAAGATATCCTCCCTGAAAAATGCGAGACCTTCTTAGAGCACAGGCTCTCCACCCCCACCCCCACCCCGTACTACTGCTGAGATTGCTCCGTTTAGCTGCCTGGGCTGCTGGGCATTATTCCAATATTGAAAGGCCTGGAGGGGCCCCAGTCCTGATAGCCCGTCCCCTACACTGTACCTGACTTGGAGGAGAGGAGACCGAAACCCCTGAAGATCAAACATTCTCCTCTACACTGTGGCCCTGACATGGGCCCCTCTTTGAAGTCAGAGACCAATGAGAATATTCCTGGAGGCTTTGGGCAAAGCACCAAATCCCCTCCACCTCGACCCTGGGGCCAGGGCCAGGGCTGCGATGGCAGAGGAAGGCCCAGGGAGGCAGAGGGTGTAATGTGGGGTGGTGGGGGGAGGAACCAGGGGCTGGGTCTCACGTGCCCAGAAGGGCGAAGCTCTGTCTGCACAGGCGTCCCCCCCAACACACTGTCTGACAGAACGAGCTGCGTCCTTGTGTCTCTATTTTTAGTCAGAACTGGAAGGAAAGGAAGTTCGGGGGCCAAGCCACCAGCCCCATCTCCTGCTGCCAGCACCCATACCACATGGTATGGGGGGGGAGAAGGGGGGGAGGAACCCCAGCTCTTCTGGGAGGCAAGCAGGACAGTGCTGTCACCTGCTAGCACAGGTGATGGGCCTGATGGGTAAGACGAGGGGACATACTCTGGATCGGGGCTGGAGAGGAAGTGCTGCTTCCTTTCCCTTGCCCCGAACACCATTGCTCTGCATTAGGTCTCCCTGGCAGCGTAGAATCTCCTGAAAGAGGACTTAGGCAGGGCGACGCTTTCTCTCCTCAACTCTTTGGGTGAAGTCCCCTGCCCTGCCCTACGTACCCACTTTCTCTTTCAGGATTTAAACATCTTGACCTCTGTGAGGTATTTGGGGGCCACTCTTCCTCAGTGGGGGACTTGTATGAGGCACTAGCCCTAAGTCTCTCCTCCCCCAACCCCAGCAGTAGAGCTGCGGGCAGAGAGGGGGAAGTTTTCCCGTGTTCCCTCCTCTGCAGCAGGAGGAGGACCTCGGCTTCAACTCTACAGCTGCTGTGGTCATTCCCTGTGGGTCGAGGAAAGGCAGTTCTGGTGGCCTTAGAATCCAGTTGTTAGAGCTTGAACTCTGCAGTCAGAAAGACCCAAGTTCAAGTCCCGACGCCTCCACCTATGAGCTGTGTGACATTGAGGAAGTGGCTAAACCTTTCTGGATGTCTGTTTTCTTAAGCTATAAAATAGGGATAATGATAGTGCTTGCCCATAGGATTGCTAATGATTAAATGAGATGATGTGAGAAAATACACAGTAAGTACTTAACTATTAGTTAACAAAATGTTAAAAGCAGAGCCAATCCTGGGCCTGAACCCCATTGTGTGGCTGCTCTCAGGCCCCCATTGCAAATATTACCTCTCAGATCTGACTGGCTTTGTTCACCCCATTATTGCTCCCCAAAGTCCAAGCAAATGTATAGCCCACCCTTTACCTGCAGAGCTGGAAAAACTGTCCCCTCCGGCCACCCGCTGCAGTTCTGAGGGCTCCCCACCCCATCATCCCACCCTCATCCTCCAGGCCAAGGTGGTTACACACTTGGAATCTTGGTGGAGAGATGGCCTGAGGCACATTGGCAGGGGCAGGGTTGGGGAGAGGAGGTTGAAAGACGTCTCAAACAAATCTGGCCTGGGGAAGAGAGCAGAAATGAATCAGGGAAGACAACGCAAATACAGAGTAAGGGTTTCTGTGGGTAAACACTTCACAGGAACCACTGGCTGAGGAACACAGACAAGTTTTGGGGGGGGGTGCGGTCTGTGAACCTTCTAGAAATATATTCCAAGATGGGATCCATAGCCTTCCACAGAGTCTCCAAGGGATCTATGACCCCAAATTGGCAAAGAACCACTGTGGACTCTGGTCCAGAAGTCAGGAGGTCTGTGCACTGAATCTCATCTGCCTCTCACTCCCAGGCAGCAGCCTTCCTCCTCAGTTTCCCCACCTGGCCCATGAGGAGGTTAGACCCACTGAGGTCTACGGTCCACTTGGGCCCTCCCAGGACTCTGTGAAGTCTGATGAGCAGTGACAGAGAGAATAACCAGAACTGAGGCTTGGGAGGCAGGCCCCCAGGAAAGTGAGAGGTGGCCCTCTCCTACCCCTTCCCTGAAGCTGACTGGGTCCATCAGCCAGCATGTCAGCCAGCCAGCCGACAGAAACTGAGCTGCATCCCTCCACCAACCCGGGAGCCTGTTGCCATGGCAACTTCATATTTATCCACTTTAGCTCCTAATTAAGGGGAAAAGCATATAACATATTGGATGTCAAGGAGGCTTTGTGAGCCTCAATTTAGCAGCCGTGCCTGGATGTCAACCTCAAGCGTGATTGCTGTTAATCACCTTCCAAATTACCTAGACAGGTCACAAAGGGAAAGGTCTCCAGCAGTGGGGGGCAGCTGGGCCCAGGGGAGGTGAGCTGTTGGGGAGGGCCAAGGGGGAGAGCTGTTCAGTATCATGACCTCGGGGACTGCTGTGTAAATCTTGGCTTTTAGGGTGTGTGATGATACAGTCTGTGGGGACGGTGGCTGGATCTGTTCCCAGTGACCCTGAGTCAGGGAGCTGTAGCCTGGGGACTCGCAAATCAAGGCTCTGGGACCCGAGAGAGGGCCTGACCGATTGATGAACCAAGAACCATATAAGGACCAGCTGGTGGCCTCTGATGTCAGAAGGAAGACTGACAGATGACCAGGGCTGGTGGGTTGGTGGACGTATGCCCCGTGGCAGATGGAAAGTCTGATGGATGTCCGCTCAAGAGGCATGGACCGGATGACTGGATTCACCAGTGCCTCTGTGATCTCCCGAGGCACCAGCTTGAGCAACCCCTGGGGCTTCTTTCTGCCATCGGAGCTGTGGCCAGAGCCACATTCCTGGGAGAAGCTTCGGCAGGTCCCTGGGGATGAGAGAGGCAGGGAGTGGAGATTAACAGAGTAAGGACAGGAGTGGGGCCACCCAGGGTAGGATGTCAGCAGAATGGCTAAGAGCATGAGCGATGGGGTGAGGCAGACTAAGGGCAGAGTTTCTGCTTGGCTATTTACACCTGTTTGACTGTGGTCAAGTCACCTAAGCTCTCTGTGCTTTGGTTTGTCTCATCTCTCCGATGGGGATGATGATAATTCATACCTCAAAGGGCTCTGTGAGGCTTTAACGAGATGATGAACGTAAGGAGCTTAGCACAGTGCCTGGTACATGGTATGAGCTCGCTAGCTGTGTAGGCGCTATTAGCAAAAGTGACAGCCCTGGAAAGGAGGGGCAGGCACAGGGTGACTAAAGGCTGGGCCTGGAGGTGGATGAAGGAGCATTGACCCTCTGGCCACTTTTGGCCAAGGCTCTGGGAGGAAGACCCGCAGAAGGGAACCCTGATGAAGGCAGGGGACAGGCGGGGAGCTGAGAGAGATGTGAGGACAATCGGAACTTGCTGGGCCTGTGTAGGATGTTTTTCAGTCTCAAAGGGGGCAGTGGGAGAGGAGGTCCTTGTACTCAGAGTCTCAGTGTCACCTAAGGGCCAGAGAGGACTTTAGTGCAGCCTGAACCTGGGAGATCCTTAGAACTAACTGGGGTGATTCTACAATATCTACTGTCTGGGTTCACCCCACATCTCCTGAATGATAATCTCAGGGGTGGAGCATGGGAAACTTTTTTTAAAAAAAAAATTTATGTATTTATTTTTAAAGATTTTATTTATTTATTTATTTGACAGAGAGAGAGAGAGAGATCACAAGTAGGCTGAGAGGCAGGCAGAGAGAGAGAGAGGAGGAAGCAGGCTCCCTGCCAAGCAGGGAGCCCAATGTGGGGCTCGATCCCAGGACCCTGAGATCATGACCTGAGCTGAAGGCAGAGGCTTTAACCCACTGAGCCAGCCAGGCACCCAACATTTTATTTATTTATTTGAGAGAGTGAGTGAGAGGGAGACAGAGAGAGAGCACCTGCTTGTGCATGAATGGGGGAAGGGGCAGAGGGAGAGGAAGAAGCAGCCCTGGTGGGAGATGGGGGGGCACCCCACCTGCTGAGCAGAGTCTGACTCGGTGCTCAACCGGGGACTCTGGGATCATGACTGAAGCCAAAGACAGATGCCCAACTGACAGAGCCACCTAGGTGCCCTTGGAAACTGGTTTTAAAAAACTCCCAGGAACTGGGCACCTGGGTGGCTTAGCCACTTGAGCATCCAACTCTTGATTTCAGCTCAGGTCATGATCTCAGGGTTGTGAGACTGAGCCCTGAACTGGGCTCTGTGCTCAGTCTGGAGTCTGCTTGTCTCTCTTCCTATGCTCCACCCCCACCGCTCACTCTCTCTCTAAAATAAATACATGAGGGCGCCTGGGTGGCTCAGTGGGTTAAAGCCTCTGCCTTTGGCTCGGGTCATGATCTCAGGGTCCTGGGATCGAGGCCCGCATCGGGCTCCCTGCTCAGCGGGGAGCCTGCTTCTCCCTCTCTCTGCCTGCCTCTCTGCCTACTTGTGATCTGATCTCTCTCTCTCTCTGTCAAATAAATAAATAAAATCTTAAAAAAAATAAAATAAAATAAAATAAAATAAAATAAATACATGAAATCTAAAAAAAAGAAACAAAAAACAAAAACAAAAAACTTCCAGGAAGACCTGATAAACCAGAAGCCACTGTGGGTCAGAGCTGGCAAGAGCTGGAAGACAGGGTGGACAAGCCCTCCTCACCTTTTAGCAGTATCAGCATTCTGCTAAAAATTGTACTTGAAAAGAAAGAATTCTGCAGCTAAAAAGTTTAGAAAACATGTATTATGGTAATAATAATAATTATAGTCAACTTATTGATTGTTGACTGGGAGCCAGGCACTGTGCTAAGTGCTTCATGTGGCTTAACTCCTTTAATCTTATCAACTGTTGTTGAGGTACATCTTCCCATTTATACAGATCAGGAAACTGAGGTTCAGAGAGCTGTGTCAAAGGTCACACAGTTCGTTAGCTGTGGATCCAGCATTTCAACCTGGGCGGTCTGAATCCACGCCTGGGCTACCTCCCCATTCTGCAGTAGAGGAAACCCGAGTGCCAGAGAGGTGACGTGACTTTCCCAAGGCCCCACAGCAAGTTGGAGACAAACGAGGGATTAGAACCCAGGAGCTCTTCTCTTCCTCCTGCTCTCCATCCCCACTCCTCAGACACATTTTGCAGAGAAAAGTTAAGGACAGGCTGGCCTGAGAGGAAGGATCTCAACTCTGTTCCCCTCCAGAGGCAGAGCGGAGTTCTGGAAAGAGCAGGCAGAGTGGACAGAGATGGGAAGGTTCCTGACTCGGAGGAGAAGGAGAAACTTTGGGACATGGTGACCATGGCTGTGGCAGCCTTGCTGGTCTGGGAGGAGGAGTTGCCGTGCCCCGGTTTCCGCAGATGTGGGCTGCAGTCGTCCAGCTGAATGGGAGGCTATTAAGGGAAAATGCTTTGCAAGGAGCTGAGCATCTGGGAGCGGAGATCGTCAGAGCCCTGAATGGGGGGCTTTGTCCCCTCATGGGACCAGCGGGCGCTTGCTCTCAGGGTCTGTGTCTGGGAGACTGGCTGGTCTAGAGGCCAAGGGCAGTCGCCCCCAAGAAGAGTCCATTCCCTGCCCTGTCTTGTCCCAGGTCCTCTGCCCCAGCGCTGTCCCACAGTGGAAACATGGGTGTGTTTCTGAAAATCCTAGTGTCCTCATTTGTGAAATGGAACCGATAAGGCATCTCTTTATAATGTTGTTAGGAAAATTGAGCAAGAACACAGAGCGGATGCTCAAGTCGTGCTGGCTGTGGTACACATTCTCTCCAGCTGAGCTCTTCCTCCTCCAGGGTTATGGCCCTCTGCAGCCAGTGTGTGAGCTCCTCTCGTGGCCCTCCTCCACGTCCCCAAACCCTCAGCAACCAGGCAGGGGCTCAGGATGGGTCTCCTGACCTAGACGGAGGCCGTAGGTGGAGAGAGGGGGAAGTGACAGCCCAGGTCCCATCTCCAAAGGAAGAGCTCTGGCGACAGAATGCAAACTCCAGCCTGTGATACGGAATTGCCTCCGGCCCCACTTCCACTCTGGATACTCCTGAACCCTACATCTGCCTGTTGTGTCCTCCCCAGGCCTTCACCAGGTCTGTGTCCTCTGCCTGGAAAGCTCTTTCCTCAACTAAGTCCTATGTGTCCTCCAGGCCGTAGCTTAGAGGAGCCTGCCTTCCCTTCCCCCCAGGTGTTCTGTGTGCCTCCCACTCTGGTACTGACTAGCCCCCAACCCCTGTCATCTCACCCATGAGCTCTGGGAGGGTAGGGGCTTCGACCTGTTTACTGATCTTCGGCCCATAGCACGGGGCCTGATCCAGAAGAGTCCATCTATAAATATTTGTTGGAGGAAGGTGTGAATGAGTGAATGAAGGCATGAGTAAGTGGATTGGCCCAGGCTGGGACGGGGGGGCAGGATGTCTGGTGGGGTGAAGAGAAGGGGAATGGGGGGCTTCAGACAGGACTGTAAACAATATCAAACCTTCTTTCCCCAGGGGAAGGACCCAAGTCAACCTCCTCTCTGGGACCCAGCCTTGAGGTTAGGGCACCAGGGTCTGCAGATTTGTCATTGTAGGCAGTGTTTACTAAGGACCCACCGTCAGCTACTACGTGCAACATTTTATACACACATTTATTATGTGCTTCCTCATTTTCAAGCAGCTCTGTGAGATAAGCACCATGATGACCTTCATTTTACAAAACAGAAAGCTGAGGCCCAGACACGTGAAGACAGCTTGCCCAGGGTCACACAGCTAGCAAATGGTGGGACTGGAAGTGCACTGAGCGCCCAGGCACGTCCATTTGATTCAAGAGCTGGAACTCTTAACTGCTAGGCCGTCTTGCCGCCCCTGCAAGACGAAGCGGAAGTCACCATCCCACTTTCCAGGAAGTGGAAGTTGCTGGGAAACGAAGCTGGAGAAAGTTCAGACCAAACGTTCAGTTCGTGTTTGGTGAGCACCCACCGTGCACGGGGCCCGGCAGGAAATGCAGAGTTGGCGGCCAGCCCAGCCAGCCAGCTCCCCATCTGATCAGACAGACAGACAGACCCTGGGAAGATGATAGCCAGTTTGGGGGGTGGGGTGCCAGCCCATGCGGTGCCAACAGCTGGCATTCGTCACTGGTGGCTCGAGGGTGGGCCCTGGGAACCAGGCATAGGTACGAGGAGCTGTGCCCCGAGGGGCTTTTCAGAAGGCTTTGCCCATCAGAGGCTTAATCCTTTGGCATTTGCTGAGCTTGGATGGGGATGGTGGCTTCTTGGCATTCCAGCCACTGACAGGGGTGACTTCTATGCCCATCCCCAGAGAGGACATTTTCTTCTGCTTCTGAGAGCTCAGCAGAGCACTCTAACTTGATCGTCGTCTCCCAGCGGCTACTGGATTCCAAGCTTTCACAGCGCCCTTCTCTCCTGCCAGATGGAAATGTCATCCTTTTAGCAGAGCGCAGAGCCCCTCATTCAGTGGGAGACCCTGGGGGCTGCTCTCCCTGATTGTCCAGCGGGCTGGAAGCAGGCGGCCCATTAGGCTCAGCCTTCGGCTGTGTAGAAATTACCCACTGAGGTGTGAGGAGTGGCGGTGGTGGGGCTGCTCTGCGGAGTGCTAACTTCTCACCATTCCTCAGGAGAAGCAGGGCACCGCCACATCCCTGCACATGTCCTGGTGTCAGCAGGCCTGGTGCTGAGAGCTGAACACGGGAGGGGGGGGCGGGGGTGGAGAGGACAGACTCTGGCACTCAAAGCTGGGACCCAGAGCACTCTAAGAAATGGGAGGCACCACCCCACAGCTCCTCTGGCTTGGTGGCTTGGCTCAAGGTGGCAGTCCTGTAACCCACAAACAACTTTATCGGGTGCCACACGACCAAGCCAGGGGCCAGGTGGAGTGCCAGGGTAAGGGTCTGGCAGCAGGTGCAGCTAGGAGGTCAACTTGGGTTGGAGAAAGGGCTGGGTCAGATGAGAGGAAAGGACTGGGAAAGAAGCAGGGCAGGGCAGGGACCCAGTCCCCGAAGATGGAAAGTAGAATAAGGAAGCATGGGGCAGGGGCGGGGTCGGGGGGTTGGTAGTGGAGGTAGGTGGGGGGTGGAGTTGGAGATGGAATTGGGATTGTTATCATAGGTAGGGGAAGAATTCGGGGTGGACCCTGGTTTGATGTTGATGCCAGGGACCAGGGTTGGGGGCCAAGTTGTAGTCGGGATGAGGGTTGGAGTTAGGGCTGGAGATGAGGTGACGGTCAGTAGGTCTGCTGTTAGTGTAAGAGCTGACCTTTGGCTCAGGATTAGAGTGGGAACCAAGTTTTCTGTTCACTGACCAATGTGTACCCTTCCTGAGTAGGCGGAAAACCCAAAGTGGGAAGACTGGGGCTGTCTTAGAACTCACCTGCCATCAACTACCCGCCTCATCCACTTACTTCCACCTTCACCCTTACCCTCACCTCCTTAAATTCCCATCTCTTGCTCTTGGGCAAAGGCAAGGCTGACGCACTGTCTCCTTCCTGATCACAGCAGATGGGACTGAGGACTGTGCCGTGTCCTTTTTTAAGCAGCTGCTTTATTGCAGAGTCCTCAGGCTTCGAGAACAGAGCTAGACCCAAGGCATTCTGGGTAGGGCTCCATCAGCTGGGCCCACATCCTAGGGGTGAGTGGGGACATGGAGCGCTCCCTCCCACTCCTTCCTGGCCCTGGCCAGGGCCCCGACCTCTCTCTCCCTTTCTGCAGAGGCCCCAGCCCCTGAGTGCCCCCTCTCGCTTCTCAGGGCGACAACCTGACATCCTTGGGCTCTGAGTGCTGGGGTCAGGCTTTTAAAGCTGTCATTGGGGAGACCATGGCCCCTCTCCTACTCGTTCCCCTGCCCTAGTGTCCCTTCATGCAGAAACAGGCATCAGGGCATGAAACAGAGGACGATGTGGCACTGTGATGCCTTTTAAATGCAGGCAATTAGTGGCTAAATAAAATATAGAATAAGCATCTCCTGCTTCTGGCAGGAGCTCACTGAAAGCTGCCTGGTTTAGGGACCCCAGGCCTGGACTGGGGAACAGAAGATGGTAGTCTTGGTCTTCTGCTCTGGAGCTTTTTGCTGGGACAGGGTTGCAGAGAAGAGGGGCTTGAAGATGCCCTCCTGAACCTCCTTAGAGGATTGGGAAGTGCAGGGAAGCTGTGGGGTTCTCGAGGGAGCCGAGGGAGAGGCCAACAGAATAGCGAGAAGGAGAGGACTGTAGCTTTGGATCCTGACAAACCTGGATTTGCACCCTGGCCCTGCCCCTTCCCAGCTGGGTGACGAGGGCAGGTTGCTCACTCTTTCCACCCCCCAGTGGCCTTGGCTGTTAAATGGGGATGAGAATAGTCATACCAACCTCTCGGCAATGTTGCTAGATTTGAATGAGGTCATAAATGTTCCACACACCCCAGAAAGAGGCCTCCCAGAAGGGAGTAAGGCTGCGGCCAGAAAGGGTTAGAGATACTGCTGAGAGGTCCTGCATGGGTAGGAGCACAGGCCCTGGAAGGGAACTGGGAGCCCAGGGAAAGCTGAGCAGATCCCACTCCTGGGCTCTTTCCTCACTGGTGCCCCCCTCAGGTCTTCTAGAGAGAAGCAGGTGATTAGATTCAGACCACTGGAGATGAAAGAGGAAGAACTCAGACCTAGCCACTGTGTATGTGCCCCCCAATAGTCCTCCACCCCGCTACTGTCCTACTGGGATGCCATGAATAGAAAACCACCTTGGATGACTCCCTTAATGTCCTGGAGCCTCAGTTTCCCCAGCAATAAGGCTTTAACAGCAGCATGTTCCTTGATCCTAGCATCCTATAACAAATGCACTATCCTCACAGAATTCTGGCACCTTCTTTCCTCCACCCATTGGTTTCTCCCATACTGCTCCCATGCTGAGCAGAGCCCTCACAGGGGTGCTTCTCAATGGATGGGGCCGGGTCATGAAGCAGCTCCGCAGATGGCAGCTGGGGGGACTGAAGAGGCTGGGCCAGGAGCTGGGATGGCCAGTCACTCAGCTCTTGCTCCCACGTGGACCCCCATCCTAAAGCTCCAGCTCAGCCCTTTTCTTTAAATAAAAGCAATGACGTCATCCTTGTTCTTAGCTGCTGAGCTAGAAGGAGGTGATCTGAGATACTGGGGAGGGCTGAGGCTGGGTGGGGGGGAACCAAGGGGCAGATGAAGGACAGATACCAAGGACCCCCGGGAGCACCTGTGTGTGTGTGTGTGTGTGTGTCTCCTGGGGTCCACCCACATGTATGTGTTGGCAAAACTGCCGAGTCACAAAATGCTGGAGTAGAGATGAAACCGCATGGTACTGCTAGAAAAGCAGAGGCTCATAGATTCTGTGGTGGAGCCAGACAGATCTAGACACGGCCCTTGAAGTTTCCGGGTCTCAGTGTTCTCATCCGTAAAATGGGAGTACCCCTGGGGTTGGCCTTGCAAGCATTTTGCATGAAAGGATTTGAAGGGATAATGGGTATAAACATCTGGCGCATAGTAGTGCTCAAATAAACGGTGGCTATCGTGACTATAATCGGGAAGAAGCAAAGCTGTCAGCAAATGACTGCTAGGCTGGCATTAGGAGGTTTGCCTTGGGATCAGCCCATCTCTTCCCAGCAGAGCTCCTGGGTCTGGGCTCTGCCAGGCTAAGGGCTTTGTGGTCCTCACTTTATCTTCAGACTCACCTGCCAGCAGCTCCCCTCCAGTCCCAGGGGGCCTGGGAACCACTTCTGCCCCCCCTCTCCAGGTATAGCCCCAGATCCTTCTGAGGAAGACCTGGGTTCTGCTTTCCCCCAACACCTCTGAGGTCTCCCCTCTGGGTTTTCATGGGCTCCTGGCAGCGTCTGAGCTCTCGCTCCTGGGTGACAGCTCCTGTTCCCTCTTGAGGTCCCTTTTCCTTCCCACCCCCACTTGCAGGGTCTTCTGTCCTTTTACACATCTGCTCCCTTCTCTCTGCATTCCCTCCTCAGTCCTTCTCTATTTCTCTTCTTGTTCTGATCTCTTGGATGTCTGTCTCTATTCAGTCTCTGGGCCTGCCTCTTCCCTGTTTTCCTCCTCTGTCCCTGTCTCTGACATGAACTGTCTTGCTGCCTCTCTCTGCCAATCGCAACGTCTTTCTCCATCTCATCCTTTTTCTGCTCCCTAATGGGTGAGTCCCAGCCTCGAGCAAAGGCCCAAAGGACCAGGTCAGGCCAGTTATCCAGAAGGGAAGTCCCCACCCCCCCGCCCAAGCCCTCTTCCCCAGCCCATGTGGAGTGCAGCCCTGGCTCTCTCTGCTTCCTGAGCACGGGTGTGTGTGGGCCGAGGGCAGAAGGCCCATCTTGCCTGTCATCTGGAGAGACGGGTGTGCAAATGTTAGCTCTATGGCTCTGATTCAGCTCCCGGGCGGCTGGCTGCAGAACATGATGATGGAAGGGGGTGATGGGGACCCGAAAAAGGGAGCTGAGCTGGAGATGGAGTCAGGACTTTCACAGATGACCTGGGTGGGACAATGGAGAGGGGTGGGGGTCACCGGATGCAACCATGTGGACTGGATGGGGAAGGGAAGAAGTTCCAGTGAAGGGCAGGGATAGGAGAAGAGGGTATTGGTAGGGGGTGAAGGGAACTCTGGGTGGCGAGGAGGGGACCTGGAGTAGAGTTAGAGGACATTGGGTAAGGACTCGGGGATGGCAAATGTGGGTAAAGGGGCTTTAGGATGGATCAGGAACTGGATGCTGTGAGAGGCCATGGGATGGGGCTCCCTGGGGCCTCCCCTTGCCTCCCCCTCCCCTGTCTCCCCACTGGCACCCCTGCCAGGCCTCTCTGGCCCTTTTGCTCCTTTTTTGCTTCTAGCCCTCTGCTCTCAGTCTCTAGGCTTGCCCATCTCTCCTCTCCCCCAAGCAGGTTTGAGTTGCTAATGGCCCTTTCCATTTAGGACATTCCCCTATAGATCCTCTCATCACTTTGGTCTGTTCCTGAGGGCGGAAGGACCGAATTTCAGGGTTGACCCTGCAGAGACCAGTCCGTCTGCCTGTCTGTCTGGTCCAGAAAGAAGAGCCCCAGTCCCCCCCTTGCCCAGGTCTGGTGGAATCAGCAGACGCCCTAAGGAGCCTGCCGCAGTTCCTGAGCCTGGGGTCTGCGGGCCCGGTGCCCTGCTGGGGAGGATCGGAGCAGGGACGGCGTCTAGATCACATCGTAGTCCATGCTGCTGGAACCTTAGGAGGCGCCCAGCATCCCTGCGTGTTCAGGCCACAGAGAGCACATGCAGTCTACGAGGGGCCGAATTTGCCAGCCACTCCTCTTCCCCAGGACTTTCGTCCCATGTCTGTATCCACAGGGACCTGGAGGGGGCCACTGTGGGATTTGGAGACAGGCAGCCAATTTCAAAATACAGCATGATAGTAATATTGGCAAAAGCCATCTCTTACTGGGAGCTCACTCTGTGCTAGCCTATGGGGAAGCTCTGTACATTTTTAATTCAAAGAAAAACTTCACAAATATCTATGAGGCGAACATTATTTTTATCCCCACTTCCCCAAGAAAGAAACTGAGGCTCAGCTATGTTAAGTCACCTGCCTGTATTCACACCGGGGCCACGTGCTTCCACAGCTCGTGCTTTGAACCCTTGCAGACCCCACAGAGCCCCCCCAGAGACCCTGGGAGGTGCGAGTGATGGAGCTGGGTATTCATGGCTCCTCCCCCCAAGGCCTGGGACAGATTTCCAGAGAGCAAGAAGCACTTCCAGTCCCACATGGACCACAGGATGCCCCTGCCTCCACCGACACCTTTGGAAAGCCGTTAATTGGTTACCCTTGCAGCCAATGGGGGGGGGTGACCTAAATTTAGGCTACCTTCCTGGGCTGTGAATGGGAACAGGGTGGGCTGGGCAGGGAGGGGCTGGCCAGGGTCCACTTCTGTCTCGTCAGCCCTGTCCTCCAAGCAGCAGGACCCCCCGGCAGGCCGTGGAGGTGCACAAAGACACCCCCCCCACCGTCTCTGTGTGGGTGCACTGGGCTGCTGTGTTCCTGTGGCGCCGGTGGGTGCGTGACGTTGGCAGCTCCCACCCGGCAGAGCGGCAGAGCCGTGAACAGAAGGGGCGAGCTGCCGGCAGCTTTAAATAGCTCCTCGCTGTATCTCACTTGCGGTAGCCCCACCCCCCCCCAAGTCTGGCTGCCCTAGGGAGGGGCTGCGTGAGCCCCAGAAATGAGGCCAAGACAGAGGGGCTCAGCCCCCCCAACTCAGAAACACCCTCTAGTCACGGAAACGCCTGCCAAACACCACCTGTTCATCACTATGCCTAAGAGGTACAGCCCACTTTTTTTCCTTGGGGGGCGGGGTCCGGGAAATCTCTTAAGGGATTGTGCATGGTCAGGGGACAGGCTCTGTCTGGGCCTGTATCTCGGCTGCAAGGATGCAGCAGGCAGATTTTCATTCGGGCCCTCCCTTAAGGGAGGTGGGGATGCACTGGTCCCATCCACTGGGACCCTGCCCCCCAGAGCAGTCAGTGTTGACCCCCTTGCTCATCAGCTCACCTCCTCACTTCAACCTACACCTGTCTATACTCTGCACACAGACCTTGATGATCTGACCCTGCAGCCGTCTCCCCCATCACTCCATTGCCCCACCTCACTTCAGCCATCAGACTTTCTCTTCCCCAAACATGCCCAGCTCATTCCTACCTCAGGACCTTTGCAGCTGCTATTCCCTTCCCCCTGAAAGCTGTTGTGTGAGAAACGCTCCTCTTCAGTTACACGTGAGTGGTTGGTTGATGAGCTCCTGTCTAGCCCACCAGCCCATGAGCTCCAGGAAGAACGGGGACTCTGTATTCTTTCTACTTATTATTGATCCCTAGGGCCCCACGCCATGCCTATGACATAGAAGGGGCTCAGTAAGTATTTGTAGAAAGAGAGACCCTGACAAAGCCTGAAATAGAAGCCAGCAGCCTGGTGGGCCAGGAAAAAGAGCACTGGACATGGAGTCTGCAGCTCTGGCCTCAAGTCCCTGCTCAGCGCGTCCCCGGGCTGGCACAACCTAGGAGAACCTTATCCCTTCTGGCCCTCAGTCTGCTTGAGTGCACCCGAGAAAGGGTTCTGAGCCTGAATGGTGGCCTCTCCTGCAGCCTCGGAGCCAGAATGTAGTAGAATGTGTGCTGGTCCCTAGGGAAACCCCCTATAAATCTGCCTCCCCACAGGGGCCTGGAGGAGAGCGGTGGCGGAGACTTGGCCCAGAGCTTGTAAGAGGCAGCACATGACTCAGCCCTGGGAAGGAGGCATCCATCACCCTGGGCAGGCAGCAAGGGGAGAGAAGCAGGGGAGGGACAGCGTGGGAGTGAGGGAAGGAGGAGGAGGCACCAGCTCCCAGCCCCTCTGCTCCCTCCACCACTTCTCAGGCCTGGGACCCATTAACAGACACAGGGGGACTCCTAGCACAGAGAGGGGGAAACCTGAGAAGGAAGCAGTGTGGGATGAGGGGTAGGGGGTCAAATTCTATGAAACCACGCAGGAGAGAGAAGATGTGGCCCTGAGCTACTTGCAAATCCTGAGACTAATGACACAAATTCCTCCCCCAGATCCACTTCTCTGGCTTCTTCTCAGCTCAAATGTCATTTCAACAGAGAGGCCTTCCCAGATCGGCCATCTGCCCCCACCCTTCCATCACCTTTTTACTGTCCTCCACGACTCTTTGGAATCACTGTAATGATTTGTCTCCTGGCTTATGGTCATCTCCCCACATCCTCCTGGGGTGTAGGCTCCCTGAGGGCGGCAGCCTCCGTCTTGCTCACTGTTTTCCCACTAAGACCTAGAACAGCGCCTGGCACAGAGCTACCACTTATGATACGCTGGGCACCGTTTTAAAGATTTTATGTTTTTTTATTTGACAGAGAGAGAGAGAGAGAGCACAAGTAGAGGGAGAGGGGGAGGAAGAGGGAGAAGCAGGTTGGTTTCCCGCTGAGCAGGGAGCCCAGCGTGGGGCTTGATCCCAGGACCCTGGGATCATGATCTGAGCCGAAGGTAGACACTTAACCAACTGAGCCACCCAGGCGCCCCAACTGGGGACCATTTTAGATGACTTACATTATTCTATCATGTCCTGATCTTTGAAAGAGGCAATATAATTATTTCTCATTTTTCAGATGGAAACACTAAAGACAGAAAGATTAAGTGACTTGTTCAAAGGTCACCCAGCTAGAAAGTGGTAGAGCCCCTATTTGGACCCAAATCTGCTTGACCCCAAAGCTCAGAATATTTCGAAAGTGGGAGCAAAAGGGCTGGTGGGAACAGTGGGGGCGGTGGGGGGAGGGGGGGCGTTGACCCAAACCTCCCAAGTTACTGCTAAAGAAACATTAGCCCAGAGCAAGGAGGCCCCTTCTGAAGTTAGAGTTACTTTATCTGGATTTCTAAAGGGAAGTCCTGCTTGACACAGCTGCTATCCAACTTCGGGAATTTGTTACCCTCAAGGGGTCTTCACAAGCTGAAAATAGAAAGGAGTTCAGAAAGGGTTGCATGGAATTAATGGATGACGTCTCCCCAGTGGTAATTAAAGGGAGTGAGAGAAGCTGGGGTTCGGGCTTAGACGTGTGAGGTCAGCATCACTGCTGGGGACTGCCATGGTCTCCACCAAATGGGTCCCGACTGCTCCAGCAGAGAGAGCAGCAGGCGGGGAAGCACAGGGAAGGTACATGATCTCAATTTCCTAGCTTACTCTGGCAGGATGTGGCTGCCCAGCCAATCCTCCCCCTGGCCCACATCCCCAGGCCCAGCTGGGCTGTTAGGGGCTGGGTGTCTTGGCTTGCTGACTCACTCACCTGCCCAAGACGGGGAATTTGCATATGTTCTGGTTTTCTGTTTTCTTTGTTACCTTTTTTTTTTTTTAAGAAAAAGCTATTTTTGCAAGGTCTTCATTACTTCCTAATTATTCATACTCTTTCTATTTGTTTGCCTTGTTAAATACAAAACTCAACAAGCAGCTTACTTTTTCATTCGTTTCAGATTCTTAATGGATCTCATGCCCGCACCCCTTTCTTCAGGTTAGCCTAGGGTAGGAGAGTATGCCCCCATGCCCTCTCCTCCCTGAGCACCGGGCATCCCCAAGTCTTTAGTGACTTTCCTCCATCCTGCCCCTATAGATGCCTAGGGGATCACCGCTTTCATTATCCTGCTGCCCGGACCTTGTCCACTCTCCTTCCCTTCTCTCCTCCACCCAGAGTGTCTCCCTTCTCTTCTTTTGCCCCTCCCCCTCCCCTCTACCTTCCTCCCTGCCTTCTCTCAGTCCGCCCACCCTGCCATGGTTTCCTACTCTCTGCTTCCCCCATTTCTTCCTTATCCCCTGTCCTTCCCCACCTCCTATCTTTACCCTCCCTTTCCCATCCCTTCCCTCCCTTCCCCCTGCAATGCCCTCACACCCCAGAGCTACCCTAAGATCCTCCAGAGGTTTCGTTCACCCCACCCCGCCTCCCACTTCTCCTTTCTGAAATATAAAGTATTTGGGCAGAGCTCCAAATTGTGCCGCGTCACTGGCTGCTCCTGCGGGTGGGTTCTGCCTCTCTTGGCTCTCGGCAGGTAATTCATTTCCCCCCAGCCCTGCATAGTCCTCCTTAAATTGCTTCATCCCTGAAAATTCACTTCCTTGAAGCCCCACAGCAAAGGCGGCTCGCTGAAGGGGTGGAGTGGGGAAAGGTCCCTAGGACTCCGAGTCCCCGGAGTAGCGGAGCTGGGATGGGGTCCGTCTTCGAGCCACGTTGAGGTAGCAGGACTGAGGGCAGCAACTCAGCAGATCCTGCTCCCTGGCCTACTTTATGGAGGCCCTGGTGGGGACAGTGGGCCGGGCTTAGCCCCGTCAGCTTCCCCAGGCAGGGGGTGCTGCGGCCACCCCGGAACTGAGCAGCCCCGGGGTCCTCTGGTGGCATAGGCATTGGCTTCTGCCTGGGCCTTTTCTGGCCTCTGGCTGGGGACAGCGGTTGAAACGCTCCCACAGACACCTTACACGTACGTGGCCCACAGAGCACACGCACGCATTCCTGCGTCTCTACACTCTCTCTAAGTCATAGCAGCACATCCCCCACTTGGGTGCACGGGAGCCATCTGAAAAGCTCATAGGAGCCCTAGGCTCCACATCTGGACTTCGGACTCAGTGGGTCTGACGTGGGGCCTAGAACGCACATTCTCGCGGCCACTGCTCGTCCGGGTAGCGCTCTTTGAGAACTGCTGCATGAGACCTGTCCGCACGCGCATGCGCAGGGGGCACACACTCATGGCCAGAAGCTTGTGCCAAACAGCAAGGGCGGGGCCTGGGGATGACTTGCCCCAAGAACACCGATTCCCAAGACCATTCTTTCTCTCCTTGTCTCTTGGCTCTTGCTCTTTCTCCATCAGTCTCTGCATCCTGCATATCTCTTCCTCAGTGTCCCCCTGTCCCTGCAGCATCCTAGCCCCAACGAGGCCCTGCAGCCTCCCGGGGGCTTCCCAGCCACTCTGCACACATGAGCTCATCTCTCTCCATCGCCTTACTCGCGAGTGGCAGGCAGGTGAGAGAAGAAGATTACAGAAGAACAGGCTCAGCTCCCCACTAACAGGGACCTTGCTCACAGTGAGAACGCAGCCAATTATTCGCCCCTGTTCTGGGGAGTAATCATTAATGCCACAGGAAATTCTAAACAAGTGATTAAATCATTACTGGGGAAGGCACAGCGAGCTTGTGTCACCGTTAAGCATCCTTGGTTCTGTTGGTCTGGGGAAGACTGACCTGGAAGGGCTGGGGGGCTTAGACAGGGGGAGATAGGCATTGTTCTCATTCCTTCAGCCAATCTGTCAGGGGCCAGTCCCAAAAACCACTGTCCCCACTCGGAGCTGCACACCCAGCTACTGGCCCCCAAGCCCCGTCTGACCCCCCCCAAAGATGGAGGCTCTCTTCCAATAGGCTGATGAATCTATTCATTTATGGACAAATATTTACTGAGCACCTACTATGTGCCAAGCAGTATTCTAGGGCCTGGGGAGATACTAGTAAATGAGACAGATGAGGTCCCTGTCCTCATGGAGCTCACAGTCTAGTGGGGAAGGCACATGACCGAAAAATGAATAGGTGACTAAGAAAATAATCCCCAATTGCGGCAAGGGCTGAGGAGCAGATAAATAGGATGGTGGGCGTTTGAGCGGAGCGTCTACTTGGAGGACCTCATGGGCCACCCACACGGTGACAGACAGGACTGGCCACCTGTCTGTGCCCATCTCTTGGGCCTGCCAATCATGTATGAACATCTGTGACATTTGAGCAGCCCTCGTCCCCCTCCTTGGCGCCAAGCTATCTTGGGAAAGAACACGAGTGTCTTGTAAGAGCTACTGTTTCTGAGCACTTACTACATGCCAGGCATTGTGCAAAGCAATTGGTGGTCATGACATCATTTCTCCAGCAGAACAATAACAACATTATGGAGCAGGTATTTTTAATACCCATTTTACGGACAAGGAAATGGAGACCCGGCAGGTTGGAGTCCCTTGGCCAAGACACACAGCAGGTAACTGGGAGGTTGCACTGAGGTCTGTCTGAACCCTGAGCAGAGGCATTTAACCCCTGTCACGTCCCACCTCCCAGGGGAAACATGAGAGGTCAGTGTGGGCTTTGCAGGATGGATTTCAGGGCTGAGAGACCTTGAAGCCGGGGTCCCTGTGGACATGAGGCTGTGCTGGGCTGGCCACTGGTTACTAAAATATAATAGGAAGGGGCTCACCTTCTTCCACATCTCCAAAATGCAGCCCAGAGCAGGGAAGCAGTGATGGCCCAGCTACAGGATCTGGCCAGCCCAGGGAACTCAGGACAGTCCCCTCTGGCTTCCCCGCCATGGATCCCTACCCTGGAGAGACCATGGATCCTACCTCCCCAGCTGCCCCCAGACAGCAGCAGCCTTGGGGGGAGTCCTCCAACTGTTCCTCCAGGCCTGCCACCTCCTGCACCCGTGGCCAGACCACACTCCCCAGGGCTGGTGGGGCAGCCTGAGGCAGACGGGACCAGAGCCCGGGTCTGCGGTGACTAATCGGCTGGTGCTTGGGAGGCCCTGGTGAATTATTCACACAGATTCTGTGAATTATTCAAGTTGTTATTATTTATTTTTCAGATGAGCCTGCGGCAGAGCCTCCAGGCCCATGTTCAAAGGATGACATAACTCCTGATTCCTGATCGCCCGTGTCTGTGGAGAATGAGTCAGGCTTCTCTCCAGCCTCACCCAGGAGGGCCAGAGAGCAGGCCGAGGGCAGGGCGCTGCTGCCTTCGGGGCAGACTCCTGCAGAGCCCCAATCCTCACCCCAATTATGGAATTAATAGTTACCGCTTCCTGGGCCTCACTCTGGTCTGCCACGGTGCTTCCCACGTTCAGGCTCAAGTGAACAGCACCACAACCCTAGGGAGACTACTGGAACCCCATTTTAAAGATGATGGAACTGAAGGTCAGTCATGTGAGGTCCCTTGTCCAAGGTCACCAGTTAGTAATTGGGATTCTAGCCCAGGGCTGCGGACTTTAAACCCAGTGGCTGCCACCGTGTATATAAGTCAGTAGTTATTGGGCCTGACCGGGCCTCAAGCAAACCCCAGTGCCATCCTAACTGCATCCCTCCCCCCAACCCCAGGCTTCTAGCCACGCTGAGGGCAGGCCACGCCCAGTGCCTTCAAGGGTCTCGGAGGAGCCTTCCACATCTCCATGGCAACAGGATCCTGAGCCGCCAGAGCTGAGTTTGGTCTACCTGTGAGGAGAGGAGGTGGCCTTTGCCTGCAGAGCCCCCCAGGTTTCCCAGGCTCTAAGCAACTGTGACTCAAGGTCCCCCAGTCACCCCCCAAGTTTCCACCAACCCCCCCTTCCAGCCCCAGACATAGAACACTCCTCTGTCACAGAGCTCTTACAGTACCCAGACTCCCTACCTCCTTCAGCTAACTCTCCTGCTGCCTCACCTCCAGCCCTCAAGCGGCAGCCTCAGTCCTTGTCCCTGAGGAATCTCCCTTCCCCACCTCCCACAGCTGCCATTGCAGGAGGCACAGCACGCCTAGGAGACATGTGGACTCAACCCTGGGGGCGTCCTGAGGGCTCCTTGTCAAGGTGCCCAGTGTATCACAGAGACACCCTCCTGTCCTGGAGGGGCACCTTTGTCTTCCTACCACCCCATTCATTCATTTATTCACTCATTTATTCCATAAATACTTATTGGATGCCCACTATGCGACAGGAACAGTGCTGGATGCTCAGGAAGTGGCCAAGCGCAGTGGCCCTCCGCATCAGGGCCCTTTCTGTCCCAGTGTAACTTGGGCCCCTCTCCTGGGACCTGCCTCTCCTGACATGAATGAAGCAAAGCCACAGGCAAACTGTATTGAGGCCTGGCTCTACTAGACCTTGGCCCTCAGGGTGACCTTGGGCTGGCAGCTCCCCATCTCTGCCTTTCCTCTTTTTAAAAGAAGGCAGTGGGACCAGAATCTGCTTTCTAAGGCCTGGCCAGCCCTGGTTGTCTCAGGTGTCAGTAACTCAATAACAAGGACAACATCGTCATTTCCCTCCCACAGCTGTGAAAGTCCGCTTTCTGGGGCCACTTCATCTCAGGTGAACTTCATGGCTGTCCCTCTCTTCCCAGCTCTGTGAGTTTTAAAGGCAAGTCTTGGGATGGCTCTGCTGCTAATGGTGGGTTTCGATTGCCAGAGAGCCTTGGGAGCTGGGGACGAAAGGAAACAAGCAATTGTAGAATGCCTGTGCTTTCCTTGCAAATGTTCTGTATGAATCTGTGTGGAGGTGGGTGTAATTGTTTCCATTTCATGGACCACAACACTGGGACCCAGGCCACCCAGCCAGTGAGTAGCAGGGCCGGGATATGAATGCAGGTCCTCTCAGGGCCCCGCTCCTGCTGCCGCACCAGGTGGCTGTCCGGCCTCCAGGTGGGGATGGAGTGTGGCTTCCCCTCCCAGAGCCTGTGCTGGAGCTGGGGAGGAAGACCTTGGCATGGAGACTACCTCTAGGGGGTTGGGGGGCTGCCGATTTCCACCTTCTCCACCACCAAAGAGGAGAATCTTGGACCCAGCTATGCCAGGTCATCCAGGGACCAGGAATCCAGGTTCGTATTTACCCCCACGAAGTCAGCTCGGCAGGTTCGGCAGGTTCGTGGCTGCACGTCCCCAGTGTGAGGCTGTTTGATCTCAAAGCACCTGCACGCATTCCCCGGCAGGGAAGCGGCCACAGAGCTGGGGGCCAGCCCGTGTCCGTGGGCACCCACACCTGTAGCCTATTCCATAATCTCGTGGGGGGCGGGGCACTGCTCTGCTCTCCAGCCAGCCTGGCCCTTTACCCCTGGGCCCTCCCACCACCCGCGTCAGCATTCAGGGCTTGTTAACCCTGCTGAGTATAGTCCTACAGAGCTCCAGAACTGGGGGGGGGGGCGGGGGGGGGCGGGAAATGACCGTTTCTTCCTTCGGTTCAGAAGTGCTGGGCTGACCCTCCAAGCCTGGGCTCTGGAACAACCTTGAGTTTGAATGCTGGGGCTGACACTAGTGAGGCAGCCTTGGGCCCCGTACTTCATCTCTGTGACTTCTGCTCACCCATTTGCAAACTAGGGATGATGGGGGGTGGGGGGAAGGGGGAGGGTCTAAGGATTACACCAGGTGATTTAGATAGAGTGCTCACGAAAGGGCACTCAGGAGGAATGAGAATGTCGCACCCTCCCCTCCCCCTCCGCTCTGAGCTGAGACTGGGCCTGGGGCTGCGGCTCTGGGAAGACCGAACTGGTCCAACAGGTTCTCAGGAGGCCTCAGAGCGGCATGGCACCTGAGGCAGTTTCTAAAGAGAACTCACCTCCAACCCCAGTCACCTGTCCCTGTTGGCCCCTCAAGGCGCCAGGAGGAAGGCAGCTTTGCAGACCTTTGTCTCAGAGTGAGGTGGTGGGCCCCTGCTGGAGCCGCTGAGGCCACAGTCAGAGCTGCTTGGTGGTCTCAGAGACAGAAGATTGGGGGGGCGGGGGGTGACCTGGAGTCTAGGAGTGTCCCACCCGCCCTGGGGAGCTCCCATTCAGGGAGAACCCGCTGCCAGTTTGCTTCCCCTCCTGCCCCTCACCCATCCCTGGCTGAGGTGAAGTAGTGCTGTTAGTTCTATTTACAGGCTTGGTCTTTGGCCTAAAGTCATGGCGCTGGTAAGTGGAGGGGCGGGGATGTGAACCCAGATCTGCGTGATGCTGGAGTTCGCTTGTGCCCCAATGGGATACCACCTCCCTCCACCACCGTGGTTTACTGAGCACTGGATAAGGGCTGGGGTCTGAGCTAAGCACTCTATAGGCTTTTCCGCACTTAACTTTCCCAGTAGTCCTCTGAGGTAGATTCGGTTTCTATTCTTTCCTTATAGAGAAGGAAACTGCCCCTCCGGAAGGCTGAGGCTCTCAGTTACTGAGCTTGGCTCTCTGTTCTGTTTGGGGTCCTGGGAAAGCACCCCTCCCCACTTAATCTTCCGGGGACAGTGCTTCACCTCCAAGCCCCGCCCCCCGCCCCACTACCCACCTGGGTCTCTACCCTTCCTTCTATTTGAGGGTCTCCTGACCCAACATGTGTCCTCATCCTGGCCTCTCTGACCGTGGAGTGTAGAGCTGTGCCCCAGCCCGAACTCCAAACTACCTCCTGCTCATCCTGCTGCCTCAAGGTCCCCCAGGAATTTGCCCCTAATTGCATCTCAGGCTGGGAGGCTATTAGCCTGTGATTGCTTCCCCTGCGCCCGCCTGCCTCGCCCCTGGGTACCCACTCTCAGCTTCCCCGGGAGGGCTTAAGATGACGCAGATTGCCAGTCCAAGGCCTGGCCAGCTCAGCTCCCCGGGACCCCTGTCACCCAGTCCTAAGTATGCTCCTCGCTAGGGAGCAGGGTCCCCTCACTGTGGGGCAGCAGGAAGGGGCTCCCCACCAGTCAACCACACACCCCCACCCCATAAGTGCTCCTCTTGGGAGACCTCAGACTGAACCCTCTCCCCCACTGCATGCCCCTGTGTGCTCCTGCTCCACCTGCCTCTCAGTGCCCCCAACTCCGAGCCACTAGAGGAGGGCAAGAGCTCAGTAGTTAGAACACCTGAGTTCTTTTCCGGGCTCAGACGCTCCCTCTCTGTGACCTTAGGCAAGTCCTTTCCACTGTCTGGGCCTCAAAAATAGGAGGCTCATCTTGGTGATCTCTAACCGGCTTCTAGACCGAAAGATAATAACCATTTTGCTAACTCCTGGAGTTTTTCTTCCACTATCATCTAATCAATGCTAGTCATGGGGCTAGGCGTTGAGGATTCTAGAAATGCAAGTTCCCGCCCTCACAGAGCAAACAGCCTTAAGAGGGAAAGGGCCAGACAGTATACAGAATGATCAGAGCTGGGATGGGGAACCACAGCCTATGGCGGAGGGGGGCAGGGGGCCCTGGGGCCCAAAGGTGAAATCTTCACTTGCTGGCTTTAGGATTTCAGAGACCGAAAGAATGAGGAAGAAGGGTAGGGTGTGGGGCTAGACCAACAGAAGGAACAACAGTCAGAGGAAACCTGGAGGCTTTAAGGGGGAGGGAGGTCAACGTAGAGGCCGGAAGGGTGGACAGAGGTCCTGTCAGTCATGTTTGAGAGCTCGGACTTGACTCTGAGGACCCTGAGGAGCTGTAGAAAGATTTGGGGCCAGAGGGTGATATGCCAGCCATAAAGGAAAGATTGGGGGCCAGAGGTGAGGGCAGGACACCTTCCAGGAGGTTCCTAACCATCTTCTTACCTTCCCTACAGGTGGGAACAAACTCTCCCATCCCCAGTACAAAGAGAGGCAAGACTTTTCTCCCTCCTCCACTTTCTTTTTTTAAGATTTTATTTATTTATTTGACAGAGAGAGATCACAAGTTGGCAGAGCAGCAGGCAGAGAGAGAGGGGGAAGCAGGCTCCCCGCTGAGCAGAGAGCCCAGGACCCTGAGATCATGACCTGAGTGAGCCGAAGGCAGAGGCTTTAACCCACTGAGCCACCCAGGCGCCCCCTCCTCCACTTTTTGCCCAGATAGTCTCCCGCTCCCCCAGAACACATACACACATACACACACAGAGCCAGACCTGCTGTACATC
Organism: Ailurus styani; assembly: GCA_002007465.1. Classification (NCBI taxonomy): domain Eukaryota; kingdom Metazoa; phylum Chordata; class Mammalia; order Carnivora; family Ailuridae; genus Ailurus; species Ailurus styani. The sequence goes on along the minus strand of LNAC01000164.1, from coordinate 382,674 downwards.
CCCTCCGGGGGGACGGTCAGAAGTTGGGGAGGCACCCAGAGCCGTGAGCCCTAGGAAGGAGCTAGAAGGGAAGGTGTCTGGAAATTTGATGCCCAGCTGAAGCTCCAGAAGGGAGAGCTTTCATCACTCTCTGCACAGCAATACCCCTCCCCCTAGGGTGAACCTCTGCCTGAGCCAGGGAGACTGAAGCTGAGGGGAACTTCTCTGCTCCCTCCTCCTCTTCCTGTGCCTCTTCCTCTTCTGAATGCTCAAGGGCCCTGCCTTCCATTCTCTCAATCCCTCATCCCCTGCCCTCCCCCCCCGCCCCCACCTTCATCCTGGAGCCTGGAACTCTGTGTGCGTTTGTGTCTCTGTGTGTGTGCACATGTGCACAGTGTGTTTGTCAAGCATGAGGGAGGTGCCATTAGCTGTGCCATTAGCTCTGCCACGGGGCCACCATCAGGGACCACGCCTAAGGGCCGCTCCAGTCTTGAAAGGGATTTCCGGAGGAGTCAGAGATTAGAGAATTAAACTTCCAGCTGCAGCCTCTTTTGAGCCTGGAATCGTTGTGGACCCAGCTGCATAAAGCACCAAGCTGGGCCTGGCCAGGGTGACCTGAGACTCTTGGGCTCCTGCTCTGAGCCCCGTCTCCCTCAGGTGTCTTCCTACATAGGGACCTGGGCCACATAAATCCCCCACCCGGGGCCCGGACGTGCAAAGTACCATTCACCCCTCGGTCCTTGTGCCATCCCCAGCAGGGAGGAGTGCTCAGGCCACGCTCCAGCCACCCGTCATCTCCAGCCCCCTGACTGTCCCTCAGTGCCAGCCCTGAGCAGGACTGCCTCTGTAATGCACATGGCCACATTTCCACTTTTCCCCATTGCCACAGCCTTCCCCGGCCCTGGCCCCATCCATATTCTCACTCATCACCCCATGTGGGCCCTTGTCCTATCTCCCGTCTGGTTCCCACACCACAGCCAGATAGGTGTTTCTCTAAGAAAACTCAGGTCAGGGGCACCTGGGTGGCTCAGTCAGTTAAGCATCTGCCTTCAGCTCAGGTCACGATCCCAGGGTCCTGAGATCAAGCCCTGCATCTGGCTCCTTGCTCAATGGGGAGGCTGCTTCTCCCTCTCCCTCTCTCTCCCTGCTACTCCACCTGCTTGTGCTGTCTCTCAAATAAATAGAAATTCTTTTAAAAAAGAAAGAAAGAAAGAAAACTCAGGTCATTCCTCTCCTCACCATCCTTCAGTGGCTCCATGTTGCCCTCAGGATAAAAGCCACACTCCCCCTCATGGCTCACAAGGCCGGGTTCCCCCCCACCCCACCCCAACCTTACCATCTCCAGGCAAACTCCTCCTCATTCCTCAGCTCTCAACAAACTCAGCTCCTGCCAGGCCCTCTGATTTCACACAGGCACCCCTCTTGGTTTCTCATAGCCCCTGGAACTTTGCCTGTCTAGAAAGGCCTGTTTAACATATTCATCAGCCACATTCCACTGTATCAGTAAGCACTCCTTGTATTCCAACTGGATGAAGGAAGGAACAAGGTGAGAGAAAGGATGGTGGGTACCATGTTGCAGGATTCAAGTGTGAAAGACACTATGACCACTACTATGCTTGTAATAATAGTGGCAGCTTTGATTTACCCCAACCTCACTCCGTACCAGGCACTGTGCTAATAAACCTCTCCTTCCAGGGGCGCCTGGTTGGCTCAGTGGGTTAAAGCCTCTACCTTCGGCTCAGGTCATGATCTCAGGGTCCTGGGATCAAGCCCCACATTGGGCTCCCTGCTCTGGGAGCCTGCTTCCTCCTCTCTCTCTGTCTGCCTCTCTACCTACTTGTGATCTCTCTCTCTCTGTCAAATAAATAAAATCTTTAAAAACAAAAAAACCCTCTCCTTCCATTCCCCCAGTGACCTTGAGAGGAGCATTAGTGCTATCATCCCCCTTATACAGGTAAGGAAACTGAAGCCCAGAAAGATTAAGTTATCCAAGGTCATATAGGCAGAAGATGGTACAGGCTAAACCTTCCTAAGGGCTGGGATAGGGGTCACTTGGCAGTCCTGAAGAAGAGACCACCAGAGCCCTCCTCCTTCCCCTGCCCACCAGAAGTTCTGCTTCCTCAGCCATGGAGTATGGAGTTCCTGAGTCCCTAGGGGAAAATGTGTCAGCCCATTCTGGAATATTCCTGGAGGTATAAGAGAAGCCAGCCCCTCAAGACACCACTGTTCCCACTCACATCTCTTTCAGAAGCAGGAGAAGTCTAGGATGTCTGGAGCACATCCCCTCATCATCAGGGCAGAAGGTAAGGTGCTGAATTTAATAGCAAAGTAAATTTGGCTTGAGAGGAAATGAGATTTCTTGGTCAAGGTGAGTGTGTCTGAGAGAGCCAGGAATGGGATGGAGTAGGGAGGATGGGGGCATTTTGGGGGGGCTCCAAAATGGGGGAGTACCGATCTGGAATTATTAGAATGTTGATTATGTCCTCTTGATTGTTAATGAAATTCTTCACCTTGGATTTCTGGACCAGGGGGAAAGCTCCCAGAGCTCATTTTCCTGCTGATGAGAGCAAGAGAGAGGGCAGGAGGGAGCAGAAGACTCTCAGCTTAGGGAGAAATTAAATTCCACCTAAACAAATGGGACTGAACAAGACCGGCCACTGCCATTTGGAGGCAGAGGCTTAGACTAACCCAAAGTCCCCTGTGGAAATGGGATGGAGATTCCTGGGTGGGGAGTGAGTGGCCCAGGGGCCCCACTATGCAGCAGAGTATAGCTCCCAGAGTAATAATAGCTAACATTATTGAGCACCACCTGTGTAGCCCAAGCTAAAGAATGGGCAGGTATTGGGGTGCCTGGGTGCCTCAGATGGTTAAGCATCTGCCTTCTGCTCAGGTCATGATCTCAGGGTCCTGGGATCAAGCCCCACATCTGACTCCCTGCTCTGTGGGAAGCCTGCTTCTCCCTCTCCCCCTCCCCCTGCTTGTGTTCCCTCTCTCGCTCGCTCTCTGCCAAATAAATAAAATCTTTAAAAAATAAATAAAATAAAGAATGGGCAGGTGTTGTGCCATTGAATTCTCCTAACAGCACTTGGAGGTAGGTACTATGATTGTACCCATTTTATAGATGAGGACACTGAGGCACAGAAAAGACTAAACCTTGTCCGAGATCCTGTAGAAGGTAAATGGAGGCCCCAGGCCCCAGCCCAGGCAGTCTGGCACCAGTGCCTGTCCTGAGAGCTACAGGATGTCCAGCCCTACCCTTCCTTTACTACCTTATTGAGCCTCAGCGGTCCCATCTATAATAGGCAGCCAAACATAGTTGTTACCACGAAGGGCTATTATTGGGAGTCAGTGAAATTAAAAGAATTATATCAAGAACAAGTCATACCGGGTGCCTGGGTGGCTCAGTGGGTTAAAGTCTCTGCTTTCGGCTCAGGTCATGATCTCAGCGTCCTGGGATCAAGGCCTGCATCGGGCTCTCTGCTCGGCAGGGAGCCTGCTTCCTCCTCTCCCTGTCTCTGTGCCTGCCTCTCTGCCTACTTGTAATCTCTCTCTGTGTGTTGAATAAATAAATAAAAAATCTTTAAAAAAAAAAAAAAGAACAAGTCATTTAGGTGCCTGGATGGCTCAGTCAGTTAAGCTTCTGCCTTCAGCTCAGGTCGTGATATCAGGGTCCTGGGATCAAGCCCTGCATCTGGCTCCTTGCTCAACTGCTCAGCGGGGAGCCTGCTTCTCCCTCTCCCTCTTCCTGCTGCTCCCCCTGCTTGTACTCTCCCTCTTTCTCTCTGCATCAAATAAATAAATAAAATTAAAAAAAAAAAAAAGTCATCCCAGAAATAGTATTCCCTTTGGTACCTTGCTCCTTGCTCCTGACATGGGGAGGTGTTCCTTCTTATCCGGCTTACTGGGCACCCATGATGTGTAAGCACTGTCCTAGGCACAGGGGATGTAGCCATGAACAAAATGGACAAAATCCCCGCCCTGCGGGCTGATGCTTAGAGAGGGGAGGCAGACCGCAAACAAGGTGAACGAGTACTTTATAACCTATGTTAGAAACGAGAAATGCCATGAACGCAAGCAAGCAGCACTGGGGAGAAGGGGAGCCTGTGGGGAGGACTGTGGGGCAAATCTGCAAATCAGGTGGTCAGAGAAGGCCTCGCAGAGAGAGTGTCTTGGAGCGAAGACTCAAAGGAAGTGAAGGAGTGAGAAAGCACATGAATCCAGGAAGAGCATTCCAGGGAGCGGGAACAGCGAGTACAAAGTGCAGAGGCTCTGAGGTGGGACCCTAGCCAGCAAGTTCCTAGAACAGCAAGCAGGCCAGAGTAAGGGCGTTAGCAAAGGTAGGGCAGTAGGAATTAGAGCCACAACACTGTAGGGAGATTATAGGGCCTCATGGGCCTTTGTAAGAACTAGCTTTTATCTGAGTGAGACAATCCACCAGAGGGTTTTAGGCATTACGTGATTTATGTTTTAAAGGTGTCGCTCTGGCTGTGGTGTTGAGAATAGACAATAGGGAGTCGAGGACCAAAGCAGAGACAAGAGGTAGGAGGCGACTGCCATAATCTGGGGAAGAGGAGCTGGTGGCTTAGTTCAGGGAGATGGCAGTGGACTTGGTGGGACAAGGTCTGATTTGGAATGGATCACAGAGGTCAGCCAGCAGGATGAGCTGATGGATCAAATGTGGGGGGCTGTGAGGTAGGGCAGAATCGCTGATGATTCCAAGGGTTTTACCATCTGTCTCTAAATTCCCTGAAGACGCTTCCCCCTTTAATGTACAGCTCCATCCTCCCGAGTCCCCTGAAACATCCTAGCTCATGGGGCTTTATTTAATGCCCGCTACTTTCCACCCTTGCCTCTTTGCACTGCCTGGGAATTGGCCTTACGGAGCCCTGGCTTGAGGACCTTCCGTGCATAGAAGTTGACCCAGAGTATACATCTGCCTCGAGGCCCTGTAGGGTGCTCCAAGTCGTTCCTCAGCTCAAGGAGTCCCATTATATCTGCTGTCCACTCCAGCAGCCCCTGAGGTCCCTGGATCCTCCCAACTTTGTTGTTCTCTTCTCTCACTCCCTGGCCCTGGCTGCTATGGGGCTCTGCTCTTCCTCGTCAGCCAGCTGCTTCCCACACTTCCCCTAGATCTCAGGGGGTGCACCCCCCAACCCCGCGCGGTGCCCAACCAGGAAACCTGCCCCTCTACATGAAGCCCCCCCTTCCAGCCCTGACCTCTACCGGAGGGGGAAGCTCGTCTTGACTTGGGTGATTATTCGATGAAAACCTGTCATCCCACTTAACTGTAACCTCCACAAGGGCAGGGCCCCACCTGTTTCCCCAGAAGCGGGCAATTCACTAAAGGAGACATTCAGTGGATTTGACATGGAGCCTTAGGCTTTTGGTAAATTAACTTTCATTGACCAAAATCCTCCAGCTGCTAGGTAAATGCCTGGCACATAGCAGGTGCTTGACACACATTCACTGAAGGAATGAATCAGTCAATGAATCAGAGTTCTCCTGGAAGACTGTGGACATGCGACAAATTTTCCGAGCCTCAGTTTCCCCAAACATGATGATGGAAATACAGTACCTACTTCATGAGTTGTGAGGATTAAAAAACACAAGGCCTGAGCAGTGCCTCACACTAGTAGCTGCTCGATAATTGTTCCTCTGATGCATGTTCAGACAATTACCACCTTACAACTCCCCCCATGCTCCTCCTCCCCTGCCCCCCTCCTGCACCTGTCCTCCCTTCCCCAGCCTCCTCCCCTCCCCTCCCCTCTCAAGGACTCCCAGTGGTGGAATCACCACAACCTCCCAACACACCCCTTCTCCCCCAAGATCCCCAAATTCGCCACTGGTTACATATTGATCCTGTTTAACTTTCCCAATGGATGATAAACACGAAATTAAAATGACTTCCTGGAATATTAATGTAGTAAATGGCCCTATTAAAAGAAAGAAAATACAGCTGAGAAAATTCACTTTGATGTAGCATTTCTGCAGGAGGCTCATTTATCTGCAGCTCAGACTCTCAAAATGAGATTCTGAAGGTTTCTCTGATGTCTCTTATTTTTCCCTCACCCAGAATTTAAACAGAAAATAGAATCACAAGCTGGTGTCATAAAAACGCCGGCCTTTTCCCTTCTCAACTAAAAAGCAAATGAAAAGAGGGCCAGGTAGATGTCAGTCTCTGCAAACAGGGGCCGGAGCGCTGCACCGGCCTTGTCCGGACTGCTCCTACCGGGTCCCACGGGGGCCTGGTCCAGCCTGCCGGGCTCACTCAGAGGGGCCGTGAGTGCTCGGAGGCCCGCACCACTGCTGCTGTAATCAGGAAGCTGACCGAGCACCAAGCACCATGGGAGGCCGTGCCCCAGGGCAGGCCAATACTCAGATTTGGGTGGACTTGAAATCTTGGCTCTGTCACTTATTAGCTATTTGTGGTCCGGCACCTTTCTGAGTCTCCGTGTCCTCAGCTGTCAGATAAGGGTTCTAGTACCTAACTTGCAGGAAGGTTAGAAAGTAAATCTCGACTGAGAAAATCTATCTGGCATGTGGGAAGTTGCTCGGGGTTGCTCTTGTCTGTTGCTAGGATCACAAGTAATAACTTGTGTTATTATTACAACCGATCATTCAGGCCTGGGCTGAGAGTCACCTCCTCCAAGAAGCTTTCCCTAGGCTGGCTGATGTGCTTCCTTTGAATGGCCGCAGCCCTGAGCTTCCTTCCCCTTCCCAGCGCTGGTTTGGTTCCCGGCCGCCTGCTGCTCCGTGAGGCCTGACCTGGGTCTTGCTCACGATTTTGTCCCAGGGGCATATATGGTAGAACTTGAATGTCTTGGATTCAGAGCCAAGGTGCTGGGAGCTGATGTCCCTGCCACCTGGCATGGTCTACAGATCTGTGTCATGGCATAGGGTCCTCCACACAGCCACCAGAGCTCAGAGCGCCCAACCACCCCCCTCAGACCCAGGCTCCCTTGTCTGCACCTTCCCTGGGTTTCACGTGGAATCTGGGACCCCACTCCTTCCTCCCTGGTCTCAGGGAGGTGGCAGAGCAGTTCAAACCAAGGTTTTCTGGGATTAACTCTCTCCTCCCTTCTCCCCTCTCTCATCTGTCCCCCTGCTTCCCCCTCTCGTCGGCAACTTCTGCTGAGGTCCTGGGTCTCCTTTACCTGGATTTGGCCCTTTGAGCAGGGAGAGGGGGCTCTCATTCCCATCTCTGGCGGACCCCTGACTCTCCTAGCTGGGAAAAGCCATAGGCCTGCCCCCGTGCTTCAGACTCTTTTCACCCTTCCCAGCTGCCGAGGGACCCCCGCACAGAGACCCAGAGGGCTTCCCCTCTTCTCCCAGCCAGCCAGGGCCCTGTCACCTCCTTCTCAACTGTTCTTGTTCCAGACCCAGCCCCTTCCCCTACCCCACTTGTGTGTATCACACACACACACACACACACACACACACACACACTCTCTCACTCTCGCTGTCACACAATCCCTGTCCTCCACAGCAATAGGAATGAAGAAAGAAGAGGCACCCCATGGACTGGGGTTGGTGGGGAGGCGGGGGCTGGGGTCTGTGGAAGATTGGCTTGCCTGCTGGGGGCACTGTCTGCCAGCGACCCCACCCCAGCCAGCCCAAGGCCCCCCAGCAGGAAAATGAGAAGCTGGAGCAGAGGGGTTAATTTGGGGAAAAGCCGCAGCTGCTGGAAACAGTGAGGGCGGGCCCCAGGGCAAGAGCTGCTCCTGCTGAGATAATGATGGTGAGGGATGCGGGGCGGGGGGGGGGGGGGCCCCCNCCCCCCCCCAAGCCCTCAGGTTCAGGCAAGTTATCTGTTTGGGCATGCATGCACGTGCGGGTGCACACACTCACACACACACGCACACAAAAGCACCATAACCATCTGGGCATAAGACACAGTCCCTTACACACAATTATCCCAGCACTGCGGTTGCTCTCTGTGTTTGAGTATAAACCCATTCAGAGACACAAGCCGCAGGCAGCCCCGACGCTCAGAAACCTGTAACACGCGCGCGCGCACACACACACACACACACACACACACACACGCACGCACAGCTACACCTTTCCACTGTCCCCGTGTCAGGTCTGACAGCATGCCAGGGTGACCCCCATCACTGTACAAGGACAGAGGATGGCTCCGGTGAGTGAGCAGAGTCAGGGACCTGAGAGGGGAAGGGAGAGGGCTGGGCTCTCTTCCCAGGGCTCAAGCCATGAGCCACGGCTGTCTCTAGATCTTCTCGGGTCTTCCTCCTTCTGGAGGCTACATGTCAAACACGAGAAGGCACAGCCGGATCCCACATTACATATCATTTCTGTGTAACCATGTGAGCTGAGCAGCTTTGCGGGGGGCACGATGCTACATTTTGTAGACATAGAATTAAGCACTTATTACTTGCAATCTCTTCCTGTGAAGTCCGTTCATGCTTGAGGTCATCGGTATTTTTCTGCAGAACCCTCAAAAGCCTTTGGGCCCTGGGTCTTGGGGCTCTGGTGTGTGGGTGGGCATGGGAGGGCCCTGGTGAAGGGAGAGAGGGCATGGAGTGGAGGACTGCCCAGCCCGTCCTTGGTAGCAGATAGCAGGGAGAGACCAGGGACGCATGGGCAGGAGACCCTCTTAGTTTGGGACCCAACTTCATCATCACTAGCTCCTATCTCTTGGCCCAGCAGCCTGCACACTGAACCCCACTTTACTAACCTCAGACACCTGCTGCAGGCCTTGCCTGGACAGCTGTGTGCAGGCACCAAAACAAACACTTGCAGGACCTGATATATACCACCCACCACCTGGACGCATCCCCCAACGGGTATACATCACCCCAGGACCGAGACTCTGACTCAAACAGATTCACTCCAAACCACAGAGACCTGCTCATAGTGGAACAGAAGTACTCCCTAAGCAAGGTCACCTGTGGATGGACATGCCCATCTGATACTTTAGTCCCCACGGTGAGAAATACCCAGGGAAATAATTCGAGATACCCTCATTTACCCATCCTTCCTCCCCCTTTTTCTCACGCCCACCCATACACACTTGCTGTCCTGTCACCGGGAGACAGAGCATCCCAGCCCCACAGAGCCCAAGGGGCCTGATTAACAGGAAATTCTACGAATGCCAATTAGAGCAAAGTTTACTGAACAAATTGTTTGCAGTTGTGCCCCGGAACCATCATGAATTTTAATCTTGCATTGATTTGCACTGATGGGAGGTTTGCAGATGCCAGGGCCTTTTGTGCCTTCTGCTCCTCCCCCAGCACCCCCCCCAATCTGGGAGGAGTCATCAGACTTCAGACTCAGGAGCTCGGCGGAGGGCAGAGCAGCCTTCAGCTTCTGCTGGTCCAGTGATACCAGCCTGGGCCCAGCATGCCCAGAGAGACCAAGAGGCCCAGAAGATGGGCAAGAATTTTGCAAATGCACGGGGTATACATACGTAGTACGGATGAAGAGAACCCTAAGTTTTTAAGGACCCCAGTAATCTGGGAATGGGCTGGGGACTCTGGGGCTTATGAGGCTGGACACAAAATCAAGGACACAGATAATGGAGATGGACACAGAAGTAGTAGAGACAAAGAGATGGGCACAGATGTTGTAATAGTTCCAGTTACTACCTCAACTAACAGAACTTCCAGTATGTATATAACCTCAGTCCAAGTGACCTCTTCCTAAATGAATTTCGTGTCCTCCTCTGCCTTCCACTAAACCTTCCCAAAGTTTCCCATTGCTTTAAAAAATATATCCTTGGGGCGCCTGGGTGGCTAAGTGGGTTAAGCCTCTGCCTTCAGCTCAGGTCATGATCCCAGGGTCCTGGGATCGAGCCCCACCCGGGCTCTCTGCTCAGGGGAGAGCCTGCTTTCCTCTCTTTCTTTGCCTGCCTCTCCGCCTACTTGTGATCTCTCTCTGTCAAATAAATAAATAAAATCTTAAAAATATATATATATATGTATATATATATTATTGCCTGATTGGCACCTCCCACCTCATCTCACACTTGTCCCTCTGTTATCCAGCTACTGACAGCCACCTTGTAGGAGCCATGGTCCTTTCCAGCCTCAGGACCTTTGCACATTCCATCCCTTTGTCTGAAGTTTACCTAGTCAACTTCTGTTCGTTTTTCAAGTCTCAATTCAAGTGTCACTGCCTCCAGGAAACTTCTTTGACCCTCTGTCTAGATCAACTCTCCTCACCTCCCTGCCATTAAATGCTCTCATGGCCCTTTCATCATTTGAGTATAAACTCCACAAGGGCAGGGACTGTACCTGGTTTTGCTTACTACTGTATCCCCTGTACCTAGCACAGGGCCTGTATAGAGTGTCTGTTAATCAGTTTTTGTCATAATAATGTTGTATATTAAAAAATATAATAAAATAAAAAATAAATAATAATGTTGTATATTAAACCACTCCAAAATTCAGGGTCACACGACAGTACTTCTTTTTTTTTTTTTTTTAAGATTTTATTTATTTATTTGACAGAGAGAGAGATCACAAGTAGGCAGAGAGGCAGGCAGAGAGAGAGGAGGAAGCAGGCTCTCGGCCGAGCAGAGAGCCCGATGCGGGCCTCAATCCCAGGACCCTGAGATCATGACCTGAGCAGAAGGCAGAGGCTTTAACCCACTGAGCCACCCAGGTGCCCACACAACAGTACTTCTTGCAGGCTGACAAGATTTTGGTTGATCTGGACTGGGTTCCCGTGGGCCTGGTTTTCTTTTTTCTTTTTTTTTTTTTTTAAATTTAAGGTTTTTTTTTTTTTTTTTTTTTTNGGTGTCTGATTTCTTTTCTTTTTTTTTTTAAAGATTTTATTTATTCATTTGACACAGAGAGAGAGATTACAAGTAGGCAGAGAGGCAGGCAGAGAGAGAGGAGAGAGGAGGAAGCAGGCTCCCTGCTGAGCAGAGAGCCCGATGTGGGCCTCGATCCCAGGACCCTGGGATCATGACCTGAGCCGAAGGCAGCGGCTTTAACCCACTGAGCCACCCAGGCGCCCTGGGCCTGGTTTTCAATTGTGGATTGAGGGGGGACCTGGCTGGCTCAGTCGGTGGAGACCACGACTCTTGATCTCAGGGTTGTACATTCGAGTCCCATGTTGGGTGGAGAGATTACTTAAAAATGAAATCTAAGAAAAAACAAAAACCAAAAAACTGTGGATTGAGTATAAATCTGTCTCATATTTCTCTAACTGTTCTTGGACCAGCAAGTTACCCGAGGCATGTTCTTTTGCAAAAGGCGGAAATGCAAGAGAGCGTGGCTAAGCACATCAGCACCCCCTCTGCCAAAGCAAGACCTAAGGTCACGGCAAGCTTGGGGATATGGTAGACAAGGTAAAGAACTGGGGCCAAGGAAGACTACCACATGCTCAACAAATACCGTGGTGCAGAACGGAGTGCTTGCTCTGTGCTACGTGCTTTATGTGTATTAATTTATTTAATCCTTGAGTCAGCCCTGTAAATCTGATTAACCCCCTTAAAAGAAAAAAAAACTCTAATTGAAAAAATAGAACTTGCACAAAGTAAACAAAATTCAAATAGTGCCAATGGTATTCAATGGAAAGTAACTGTTCTTGCTGCTCCCATACCTTGCCCTCCTCCCCAAAGGGGAAGCACAGTTCCTGTTGTTTTGTGGGCTTTCCAGTATAATTCATTCATAATAGGCACATACATATATGAGTATCCCTTTTTATTTTTTTATTTTTTTTATTTTTTTATTTTTAAAAGATTTTATTTATTTATTTCACAGAGGGAGAGAGATCACAAGGAGGCAGAGAGGCAGGCAGAGAGAGAGAGGAGGAAGCAGGCTCCCCGCCGAGCAGGGAGCCCGATGCGGGCCTCGATCCCAGGACCCTGAGATCATGACCTGAGCTGAAAGCAGAGGCATTAACCCACTGAGCCACCCAGGCGCCCAAGTATCCCTTTTTAAAAATTTGTCTTGGTGCATACTATATTAAAACTGTTCTGGGGCACCTGGGTAGCTCACTTGGTTAAGCATCTGAGTCTTGATCTCAGCTCAGGTCTCGATCTCAGGTTGTGAGTTCAAGCCTGGCATTAAGCTTAGAGCCTACTTTAAAAAACAAAAACAAAAACTGTCTGCATCTTGGTTTCTTCTGTTCTGCATTTTTGTTTTCAGTGAGTAACATATCTTGGAGCTCCTTTGACAATTGATTTGATTTACATTTTTTTTTACTTCTCTCCATTTTACAGATGAGAAAACTGAGGCTTAGATGAGTTAAGAAATTTGCCTAAGGGGCGCCTGGGTTGCTCAGTGGGTTAAAGCCTCTGCCTTTGGCTCAGGTCATGATCTCAGGGTCCTGGGATCAAGCCCCACGTCGGGCTCCCTGCTGAGCAGGGAGCCTGCTTCCTCCTCTCTCTCTGCCTGCCTCTCTGCCTACTTGTGATCTCTCTCTCTCTCTCTCTGTGTCAAATTAAAAAAAAAAAAGAAAGAAAGAAATTTGCCTAAGGTGTTACAGCACGTAAGAAGCAGGGTTGAGATGGAAATCTAAGCCCAAAATTTAAGACTTCAGAGCCTATGTTCATAGCTGCTCTGTTCTACTGATATGGCTGGGGGAACCCCAGGGTCCTCAGCATGAGCAGGGTCTGGGCTCTAGCTGGGGGTATTCTCAGGGACCAGGGATGGCAGTGAGGGCCCTCATGGTGGTGGGCCTACCCAGAGTCAGCCAGGGAACCTATTAGTCCTGAGGCTGAGAAGTTGGGCCCTGGGCCTCAGTATTCACCCCAGACCACCCACCCTTCTTGGTTCCCCAGCATTATCTCCAGGCCACCCATCCCACAAAGTGCAGCCTCATCTTCCCCCCTGTTCCCTGTGCAAGAGGGAAAGGCCTTGGGCAGGGAGATATGGGCCCCGGGGCCATCCTTCCCTCTCTCTCACTTTGTGTCTTTGGGTAAGCTACTTCCCTGTATCTGTGAAAGTGGGCATTCGTCCCACTTTCTCCTTGCAGAGGGAAGCAGGGAGACCCCGCCGAAACCTGGGTCAGAATGCAGCAGTCTGACTGGAGCTTGGTACAGCCTCCCAGGCTTGGTCGGTGGCTCTGATCCTTGTGCCTGGGCTGGGTTCCTCCCAGTGCACCCACAAGGATACCTCCGAATCCAGCCTCTCTCTAGCGTGTGAGTTTCTGTGTGATGGGAGGTAGAACAGCTCAGGGGCTCGAATCCTGTCTCTGCGGCTTACTGACTCTGGGCCTTGGGCTCTGCTAATATTGGTTATGATGTATGAAGCTCAGTTTATCGCAGATGTGGGCAAACCTGCCACCTTTCACTCCCCTGACAGATCTGTGTAGATACTATCCCCAATTTATACAGAAATGGGATCTAAGAGGTTTAAGTGACTTCCTCAAGGCCAGGAAGTATGGAAGCAAAACATTTGACCTTTCTGAGCCTCAGTTTCATCCTCTGTAAAGTGGGGGCAGTAATACCCATCTCTCACAGTTTTTCTCTCAGTTAATCTCTCACAGGATTAAACTAACTAATGGAGGCAGCTAAACGGGCAGAGTAGGTGCTCAGAAGTGTGACTTCTCTTCACCCTCTTGAAAATGGAGAGGGTGCTGGAACAGTGTATTGGGATCCCCTGGGGTATTTTACAAAGGACTCCTGCTGGGTCCTACCCTCTGGGACTCTGATTTAAGTAGTCGGGGATGCAACCAGGGTACCAGGATTCTTAAAACTTCCCAGGTGAGAGAATCTTCAGAGCCACAGCACTCTAGATCCTAAGTGGGTAGAGGATGGGCATTGAGGGAGGCCCTCTACCCTGTTAGCACCTGAAGTAGCTCATTCGTCTTCCTGCTTGCCCTCTCATCCCCCTCCCTAATCCATTCCTCATTCCACTGCCAGAGAGGTCACTAAAAACTTATATAAGATCCCTCTCCTTCAGTAACTTCCCATTCATGGCCCAGGCCCTGACAGGGACAGTGTCCGTGGGTCTACTTAGAACCTTCCCTCCCCAACCTGCCCCTGGCCAATTCCCACTCAGCCTTTACATCTTTCCTGAACCAGCCTTCCCACAAAGAGGCATCCCCGGCCAGCTGTCTAGAGGTGGCCTCCTTAATTTTGCTCTTTCAGATATTGTGAAGTGCACCATGGAATGAAGAAGACACTTTTTTTTTTTAAAGATTTTATTTATTTATTTGGCAGAGTGCGAGATCACAAGCAGGCTGAGAGGCAGGCAGAGAGAGAGGAGGAAGCAGGCTCCCCACCGAGCAGAGAGCCCAATGTGGGCCTCGATCCCAGGACCCTGAGATCATGACCTGAGCCGAAGCCAGAGGCTTTAACCCACTGAGCCACCCAGGTGCCCAAGAAGACACTTTTGAAATCATTTCTTTGTATGCTTGCCTGTTTCAAGTCTGTGTCCCTCGCTGGACTCTAAACTGGGAGGGCAGGGTCCATGTGTGTTTCATCGTTTGCATTGGGTCTGGCACAGAGCTGGTGCTTAATCAATATTTATTGAATGAATGGTTGGTAGATGGGATGGATGGATGGTAGGTAGGTACCAGCTCTACAGTGTCTTAGAGGGCTGGCTGTTTTAGAATTTCTTAATTATTTAAAAAATTGTATGTGTGTGTGTGTGTGTGTGTGTGTGTGTGTGTGTGTGTGTGCAATAGTGCCCATCTAGTGAGTACCTACTATGCTTATGTCAGCAGGAGGATATGAGAGAACTACAGGGCCTCCCCCTCTCGAATTCTCTCTCCACCCTTAAAAGCTTCTCTGTTTGCTCTCCAGCTCACTGTCCTAAATTATACTGTGCCTCTTCTTCCATCTGCCTTTCACACTCTGGCTTGCAACATTACTTCCACCTCTAAGCATCTTCCTTTGGGCTCCTCAGAAGGTACCCCCACACTCATCAAAGCAGCAGGGGCCCCAGGCCTCCTCCAAAGACTGGGCTCACTAAGCAGCCTTGTCCGAGCCCCAGTGCAGACTCAGGGAGAGGTGGCAGCCGGGGAGCTGGAGCGGGAGGCGGCTGGCGGGCACCTTCAGGATCAGTTAAGCCTGCAGAGGAAGCTGAGGCCCTGGGGAAGAGAGCAACCAAGGGGATTAGGATGAAAGCCATAGTCTGGTGGGCCTGGGGTAGGGACAGGATGAAGAAGAGCTGACTCAAAGACCATCCTGCTGCGTCTCCAGCCTCTGCCTCACCCTCCCCACCCAAATCCACCACCTGCCAACCGCCCCTGGGTGAGGACAGGGCTTTAGAAGAAGCTCAAGGGGGGAGCGCCTGGCTGTCTCAGTCCTTGGAGCATGCACCTCTGGATCTCAGGGTTGTGAGTTCAAGCCCCACGCTGGGTGTAGAGATTACTTTCTAAAAAACAAAAACAAAAATGGAAGTGGGGGGTGCCTGGATGGTTCAGTCAGTTAAGTGTCCAACTCTTGATTTGGGCTCAGGTCAAAATCTCAGGGTTGTGAGATCAAGCCCCGCCCGCCCACTCTCAGCAGGGAGTCTGAGATTCTTTCCCTCTCTCTGCCCCTCCCCCATGTGTTCTCTCTCTCTCTCTCTCTCTCTCTCTCTCTCTCTCTCTCTCTCTCTCTCAACAAAGAAATCTTTAAAAAATAAATAAATAAAAGAAGATCAAGGCAAGTGGAGCCTTATAAAGGGTTCCAAACCCAATTCCAGTGCAGGAAGGGGGCTTTCTTCATGCCAACAATTCTCGGACACAGCTGGGTGTCCAACAATTCAACTGAATTGACTGTATGGAGCTGGAGACAGCATCACATTCCACAGGTTAAGGCCTCAGTGTTACAACACTGCCACCACCACCCCCCAACCCCGCCTCAGATGTCAATCACAAGTCCAAGTTGTCCCCTGTGCTCCTGACCAATCGACTGACTAGATTGGAGTTTCCACTGACCCCCCTCTCTGGGTTTGATAAATGTGCTAGAGAGGCTCACAGAACTCAGAGGAACATTTTACTTACTAGATTACTGGTTTATCATGAAAGGATATACAGTTGATCCTTGAACAATTGAAAATCCACGGCTAACTTTGGACTCCCCAAAAACTTAAACTTAACTCCCCCCAAACTATTAGTAAATAGCCTACTGTTAATCACAGGCCCTACCGATAACATAAACAAGCCATTAACACATATTTTGTGTGTTGTATGTATCATATAAGTATTATGTGGTATATTCTTACAATAAAGAGAGCTAGAGAAAGGAAAATGTTAAGGAAGTCATAAGGAAAATACATTTACAGGGCTATCCTGTATCTATCCAAAAAAATGTGCACATACGTGGACCCCTGCCATTTAAAGCCCTGCTGTTCAAGGGTCACCTGTAACTCCAGAGCAGGCAGGTGAAAGACGGGCACAGGGCAAGGGCGTGGGGGAGTGGAGCTTCCAGGCCACTTCCAGCACCTCCACTGTGTTCACCACCTAGGAGGTTCTCCGAACCCTGTCCTTTCGGGCGTTATGGACCCGTCATCACATAGGAACACGTGATTAAATCATTGGCCTTTGGTGATTGGAATTATTCTCCAGCCCCTCCCCCTTCCTCAGAGCTGGGGGGTGTTTGGGCGTAGGGGAAAACTGGAAAGTTCCAATCCCCTCATCACAGGTCGGTTCCCCTGGCAAACAGCCCTGCATCCTTAGGTGACCTAGGGACTTTCCGAAAGTCATTTCATTAACATAACAAACAGCACCTTTGTAGCTAGCACTCCTCGCTGAAGCAATTCCAAGGGTTTGAGGAACTCTGTGCCAGAAATGGACAAAGCCCAAAGATGAATTTATTATAAATCACAACATCATGCCCTGTGGTCAGCATCCTCGTCCCCTCCTCCTCCTCTTTGCCATCATCAGGGCTGACTGTGCCAGGCACTGTACTTAGTCCTCTCAGTTCGTCCTCAAGCAGCCACAGAAAGCCAGGCACTGGTGCTATCCTTGAACAGATGAGGAAACTGAGGCTCAATGTGCTTCTGTCATTTGTCCAGGTCACCACACTGTCTGGTCTCACGGCCCAACTCTTCAGCACAATCCTACACTCGGCCTCCAAGAGGCTACCGCCTAGAACCTTCGCATATCCCCAAACCCAGAAGGAAAGCCTCGGACAGGGTGGGGTCTGCATGCCTTCTCTAGAAAATACTGGCAATACTGTTGAGCCCGAGTCATTTTGATAGTAGCTTTCCCTTCACGCTTTGTAAAGGTGCTGCAATTACCGGGGCCACCTCTGGCAGGAGGAAATTTGGAGGAAGACAGAATCATAGGATGTCAGGCTGGGAGAGACCTAATGCCACCCCTCTCAGCTTGCGGGCTAAAAAAAAAAAAAAAAGGGCCGCAGAGGCTTCCCCCCCCCCCCANAAAAGGTCCGCAGAGGCTTCCCACACCCACCTAAAAGCAGCCACCTAAATTTGCAGTTTGGGTTCTCTTGATATTTCTGCCCATGTTCTCATGCCTGAGCAATCGGCCTAGTTGCTGCTTTGGTAGATTTCCATTTTGAATTTCAGCTCTCTTTCCCCGCAAGCCCCTGGGAACCGCCTGCTTCCTCTCATTTCTTGCGTCTTAAAAGAAAACTCTCCTTGCCTGAGCTTCCTCCCGTTGGATTTTGTCCTTTGGAGCTGGGCCTGTCTCCCTCCTTCCCACCCTCCTTCTCTTTTCCTTCCCCTCTCCCTCTTCCCACCCAGACATCTTCCTCTTCCTTATTCAGAAGGGGGAAGGAGACCTTCAGAGGCTTCCGGCCGCAAGCGCCCCCAACCCGAGAGCGGCCACACAGCTCCCCCGGTCCTCAGAGTGAGGGGTGTGGGGGTTCTCTGGCTGCACTGCAGTGCCTCTAGCTGCAACTTCTCCCCCTCTCCCAGAGTTGCTGGAAGATTATTAGATAATTTTCAAATTTGTAAAGCGCCTTAAGCTCCTCGGAGGAAAGGTGGTATATGAGTGTAATAACAATAACAATCCTATCTGTCAGAGCCATTGAGAAAATGAATCTTGTTATCCTCAGGAACCAGCGGTAGGAACCTCAGCAAGAAGCAGGAAAATAAAGCGTGGAGTGCAGTCTCCTGACCAATCAGAGGACGGGAAAGTGCCCCCCCCATCCCCGCCCCGGGGGCCAGGGTGGCATCTGAGGACCCCCCTCCCCCCAGCTCAACGCTGGTGGAATGGGGCTCTCAGAAAGTTACTCAAATTGCCTCTGATGCTTCACCAATTAAAATGACTTTAGGACAAGTTGAAATCAACTTAGGGAGAAAAGCATTCTGATTTCTGAAACTCTCCAAAGGCAGCGGGGAAAGCAAGTGTCTGAGCAGGTTGTCACTCACTCAGGAGTAATGATGGGAAAATCCATCACAGTAACGTGATTGAGTTTGGTGAATTAGTAAGGATGTTTACACTGTGCGCTGGAAGCCGAGCGGGGCCGGCCGGGCAGCTGGGGTTTTTGACATGTGTGGCAGCTTCACTCCTAATGAGGTTCTCCGACTCCCCACTCACCCTGGCTGGACTCACTGCCTCAGACTTCAAGTCAGTCTCTCTCACTCTTGGGGCAAGTGAATAAGGACGGGGGGTGGGGCTCAGGAGTCAGACAGGACCACTTAAGTACTGACTTTATTCCCCTCAGCCCTGTGACCTTCAGCAGAGCACTCCAGTTTTCCAAGCCTCAGTTTCCCCATGTGTAAAACCCGGGTGATGACAGCCTCTAACTCATAATGCTCCTGTAAGGAGGAAGTGAGGTGAGCTCTCTTTTGATTTTTTTATTCGCCTCCCCAGGCCTAGTCTGGTCACAGAGAGAAAGGAGAGTTGATTTTATGTCCTCTCACCTGGAGTACTCATTCCCCTGAGAACCAAGAGGCGTCGAGGAAGACAGAGTCCTGTGAGAAAATGTGCTACTTGAGTCCTGATGCTGCATCTTGACAGCTGTGTGATCTCGAACAAGTCCCTTAACCTCTCTGAGCCTTAGTTTCTTCTGTAAAGTGGGGATAATAATACAACCTCTGTTACTGAACAGAAGTTTTAAAAGTTCCAAGCGGACATTTGTCAGTAGGCAAGGGAAGACAAAATCTTGGGAGCGAGAACGAGAGCAGGTTGTCCTTCCTGCTCACTGTGGCCGCCTGATGGGGGAAGGAGAGTCAAAGGAAAACAGGGGAGATGGTGAAACCCAGAATAGGAGGCAAGGGTGGGAAGGGCCCCTGGAATTCACAGACCAGCCTTGCTAAGAACTCACGGGAGGAAATGACACAGCGCTGCCCTATGAAGGTCTCAAGTCTGAGTGCAAACAGACTTCCAGACAGTCAGGCAGCCACAAGTCCACTCCTTCCCGGGGTCCCGCGGAGACGCTCAGCCTGACTCTGCCGGAAACAACGCCAGACGACGGACAGGGCGACCCTGAAGATGCTTCTGGGGGGCCAGAGGAGACCACAGTGGCCCAGCACATCCTCGCCCACCCAGGTTCTCTTTCAAGCCACGTCCCCCGGAAGCCTTTCAGAACCTAGCCTGACCTCGAAGGGAAGTTGCTGGGCCTGTTCCGGAGCAGGGGCCATGTCCTCGAAGACATGCCCAGGTCAGCTTCAGGCCACTGCTCTATTATTTAAGGATCTCATAAAAGAGCAAACCTCCGGGCCTGGAAGAATGGCCGGGATCCTGACTCTTCCTGCACGGGAAATGCAGCAGCAAGTGCCAGCACCCTGAGTTGACCTGCTGAGGACTCAGAGCCCCCACGGACCAGCTGCCAGCCCGACTGGGCCCCAGTGGGGCTCCCATGAGGACACCTGGGCCAGGCGGGGCTCCTCCCTTTGACACTGAGCTGAGACCTACCACCAGACCAACTGCTTGTGGACTCTGCAGTGATTTTATTGTAATTTCCTCTTGTCACAGTTAATAGCATTAGTTTGTTAATTACTGTATATTTTCAAAGTAAGAGAAAAGGGAATTCCCACCGGAGATCTGTTCTGGGCTGCAACAATGTGATGTGACGGGAGGGAGAGTCTGCGCAGGGAGGGGCGGGGAATGAGCTTCACTCGGCTGGTTTGGGCTCCTCCTGGCAGGGCCTGGGGCCAGACATGGGGCTGCCTCCGGAGGCTGGGCCCCAGCAGAGCTGAGCCCCTCCCTCCTCCCCGCCCTCCTCAGCAGAACCCCTTCTCAGTCCCCAGACCTCTGCGGCAGGCCCCTACCCCCAGCCCTGCACTAGTAATAGAGGGAGGCTCCAGGCCAGGGCTGAGCAAACCAGCCCTGAGCAAAATCAGATGCTGAGGACAGACACCTGAGTGGCTCAGTTAGTTGAGCATGGACACTTGCTTTCAGCTCAGGTCAGCATCACAGGGCTGCGAAATGGAGCCATTGGGCCCCGTGTCAGGCTCCCTGCTCCCTGCTCAGCAGGGAGTCTGCTTGAGACTCTTTCCCTCTGCCCCTCCCCCAGTCTCAAGTAGATTAATAAATCTAAAAAAAACAAAAACAAAAAACAAGACACTGAGGAAACCGGCCTGTGACCAGGGGCAATTGATTAAGATGGAATTTTTTTCATTAGGAAACAGAGCTGGAATTTGGGGAGAGGCTCTTGCCTCGAAATTCTGCAGGACACTACAGGTCTAGGGGGAGAATGGGGGAGCAGAAGTTGGGGTTGTGTAGAGACCCGGCTCAGGGGTCAGGCAGGGCCTGATTCTTAGCCCTCCCTCTTCTGGCCTCCTGGGGCCTGGTGGGCCAGGTCCACCCAGAGGAAAGGTGCCATTTGGTAGTTTGTCCAAATGGAGGGGTTCCCTCTGTGTTGTAGGGCCCTGCAGTTTCAAGCTCCGCCCCCCATTCCTCCCACCCAGAGTCATAGAAGAACGGAAGCAGGGATGGGGTCAGGGGGCCCAGAGGAGTGGGGGCAGAGCCTGGAGGAATGGTTAGGGAGAGAGCGGGGAAGGGAGGGAGGGAGTCATGAAGACAGAGAAGGATGGAGGATGAGAAAGAAGTTCATACAATCTAGAGGAGCTGATTAAAATCCTGGAAGAAAATGTGATGGAAAGACTTTCTATCTTCCTATTGAGACATTTAACCTAAAAGAAATGAGTTAAATAATTTATACAGAGAAAGAGTGAAATTTGCTTTGATCAAATTAAAAAATATGACTCTGGAAATAAAGTGTCCGCCACGTCCTTTCCAGGCGGCAGAAAGAGCTGCCGAGAAACAAAATGACAAAGACATAAAAATAACTAACCCTAACCCGGCGAATATTAGTACCATATTTTTTGGGAGATTACACGGCATCACTGTGGGGCACGCAGAGAAATCCTCTCTAAGCACCAACAGGAGAGGTTTTGCTCATTGAGGAAGCCCCATAAAAACCAGAAAATGGATAAAATTTTCCTTTGCAAAAGCTATCTGACTTCACTCAGGGGTTGGCCCAGAAACCACAAGGGATCAAGTTAAATTTTCCACTCGTGTATTTCAAAAAAGGAAGAAAGCTGCTCACCTCCCCTCTCCAACCCAGTGTATCTTAAAGCTGACCCCTGTTCCTCTCATTTACCCTCTACACACACACACACACACACACGCACGCACGCACCCACACAATGGGGCATCTGGCTGGCTCAGTTGGTAGAGCATGTTGACTCCTGATCTCAGGGTTGTGAGTTCGAGCCACACATTAAGTGCAGAGACTACTTAAGAGAAGAAAAGGAAGGAAAGGAGGAAGGAGCATTAGAGTCACGCTCCAAGACCCCTGAGCACAGTGTTAACATGAATACCACTGACTTAACTCTGAACCTCAATTTGCCACTCTTCAAAATGGGGTTAACACCCCTTGTGCAACATTGTAGTGAGGATTAAGGAGATGATAAGAGTTTGGCTTGCATGGATCAGTAAGTCTTAGGGACCATCTCTTTTACCTTGACCTAAAGAAATGTCCAATGTATATAAGCAGAGCCTCCAGGAATCCTCCACCTAATCTATGTCTCTACCTGTAAAGCCCACAGTGGGACACCATTAGTCCAATCCCAGAGACAGGTTAGCTTCAAGAGCACCAGTCCCGGGCGCCTGGGTGGCTCAGTGGGTTAAAGCCTCTGCCTTTGGCTCAGGTCATGATCTCAGCGTCCTGGGATCGAGGCCCGCATCAGGCTCGCTGCTCGGCAGGGAGCCTGCTTCCTCCTCTCTCTGCCTGCCTCTCTGCCTACTTGTAATCTCTCTGTGTGTGTGTGTCAAATAAATAAATAAAATCTTTAAAAAAAAAAAAAAGAATACCAGTCCCTCTGACTCTGGGGGCCCAGTGGACCAAGAAGACACTTTTAGGGCACCTGGGTGGCTCAGTGGGTTAATGCCTCTGCTTTCGGCTCAGGTCATGATCCCAGGGTCCTGGGATCGAGGCCCGCATCGGGCTCCCTGCTCAGCGGGGAGCCTGCTTCCCCCTCTCTCTCTCTGCCTGCCTCTCTGCCTCCTTGTGATCTCTCTCCCTCTGTGAAATAAATAAATAAAATCTTTAAAAAAAATAATGATTTTTATNGAAGAACATTTGAGACTAGCCCCGTAGGGCTGCATTCTCCGACCTAATCTAAATGCTTCAGAGACAGACAGTATCTGGCTCAAATTCTGGCTTCACCTCTTACTTAGTTGTGTGACCATGGCCAAGTTAACTTAATACCTCCAAGTCTGTCTCTTAATCTGCAAAATGGGAATAACATTAGAATGGCCCTCACAGGATTGAATGAGATAAGGGATATAAATGGCATGCCTAGTGTGTAGTAAAAGTTCAGTAACTGATGACAGATAGCATTTTTTACAATGACCTTGGAGAGACCTTCAAGATCAGAGTGAGTTTTCTTCCCACGCCTTCAGTTATGGTTTGTGATCCCCACTTGGGAGTCAGGTCTAACTGACCTCTGTTCTAGGTGCCCCATAAAAAGGGCTATGGTCAGCTTTGGGGCACCTTTAATAGTTCTCTGACACGCAGGGCCAGGGGATGAGGCTGAAGAGGGAACTCAACCCACTGATCCGTGGGGGCCAGAGGAATGTTCAGTCAGTGAGACTGGGGGTGTCTGGGGGCTGGGATGGCGGGCTTGACCCCTGAAGGCCCGTCACTTGGTAGAGGGGGACTGGGAGTGAACATGGGCTCCTGCTGAAGGCTCTCTTGAGTAATAGGAGCTTTGCAGCAATAAAAGAGGCCGCCTCCTGAGGAAGTGAGTTCTCTGTCCCTGAGGGGAGTGTGCACAGAGCCTGGAGGCAACACAGAGGGGGTACTGAGCATCCCTCAGGACTGCACTCCATGTCCCCTGTGCAGCTCTCAGGGTGATCAGGAGGGCTCAGGGTCCCAACCTGCCCAGCCTGAGGGAGGGGGTGGGGTTGCGGGGGGTGTTTCAGGGTTTTCTGCCCCACCCTTCTTTCCTTCTTTTCCTTCTCTGAGTTCTATTCCCTTCTCCCCACCCCACCCCTCAGAGGACCCCCAAGAAAAGCAAAGACCATATGGGACTAGAGTCTGTGCTTATTGTGGATCTGTTCGGTTGAAAGGTGTGAAGGTAAAGGAGGGAGAGGCAGGTGATCTATGTGAGGGAGAGGGAGGGAAAAGGGAGGGAGTAGGAGAGGGAGGAGAAGAAAAAAGAAGAGGAGACAGAGAAAACAGAGCAGTACAGAGAGAGGGAAACGCAAGATAAACAGAAAAAGAAAAATCAGAGAAAAATGCTGAGAGGGAGAGGCAGGAATGAGAGGCGATTGGGAGAGTGGAGGCTGCCCCCCACCTGCAGCTGCGCTCCCCCCTCCAGGCTGTGACGCTGGCTGGTGGCTGGTGGCCGGTGGGTAGGCCCGGGGCACACGCGTGTGCGCACACAAGCCTGGCTGCCGAGCCACCCCGTGTCAGTGCAATTGTGTCAGCCCCGGGATGGGGATGAGCCGGCTTTTATCTCCTCCGGCTGCACAGGATTTACAAGCTTTTGAAATGCAGGATTAATAAGAAGAGGCCGGTGTTTTAATCTATAATGGAACAGAAAGTATCATTATTGTTAAATAATGCACAGCCTGTCGTTTATTAAGAATTAATGGCTTATCGAGTGCTCAGGGTGCTGCAGCCGCCTCTGCCCTCCCAGGCCTGGGCTCCTAGCAGCTGGCCTGGCCGTGCCTCCCACCGTCCTACTGGCCAGGAGCAGGCTAGAGGGGCAGCAGCTGGTCAGCATGGGCCTGGAAGGCTCTGTGCTCTCATCCTTTGGCCTGGCCTCTCTTGGTGGCCTTGCCTCCCTCAGCGGTACAGTCCGTTGTGGGTGAGAGATGTGATGGGCAGAGTTCCCCCTCATGCCCTCAGCCTGGATACATCCATCCCTTCTCAGGAGACCAAAAAAAAACTCCTGACCACAGGTGACTTACCCGTTGCCCCTCTTTTTCTAGGCCTATGGAAATTTGGTTTCCATCTCTTACACTGTGTCCTTTAGCAGCAGTGACCATGTGTGCGTGCGTGCATGCGCACACGCACGTGTGCGCGTGCACACACACACACACAAACTAGGGAGGCAGGAGGTCCCTTCTTCCCTCTGGGGCCTGGAGGAGGGGATCCCACATTTCCCAGGAGAAACACAAGCACGCCTGGAGGCACCCTGGCCCCAGAAGCAGGGAACCAGCATCTCCAGAGAACTTTCTCTGTGCCTGTCGTCTCACAGACATCTTCTTATCTGCATCACCACCCTAGGAAGTACTGTTTCCTCCTTTTTATAGACGGGAAAACTGAGGCTTGGGGAAGTAAGTCATCTACACCAAGGCCATACCACAGATGGCAGGGCCCAGCTCTTCTGTTCTACCCCAAAGCCGTTTTCACTCCAGACCACGGGCACCGGCCATGGGCTCCCCTCCCTGTCTCACAATGGGTGACTTCAGGAATGGCACTAGAGGAATTGTCACAGGTCTCCGTGTGTCTGTCGCAAGGAGTGACCTGGGACTGCAGTGATGCCTCACGCAGCAGCAAACCCAGCATCTCCACCTACTGACTCAAGTGGCCAGTGAGTCACTGGGTCAGGGATGGCAACCCAGGAGCCTGACACCCAGCTCAGCATCACAGCCAGACTGCATCCTTCAGCCCCCCGTGACAGAGAGCTCCCTGTCCTCTCCTGCTACCAATCTGTATGGTTTGGGTCTCTGGCCAGAAATGCCCATGTCTGGACACAAACCTGAGCAGGTCTTCACCATATGTGAGGTAGGGATCAGAGCTGTGTGACCTTGGGCAAGTTACTCTACCTCTCTGAACCTCTGTCAAACGGCAATTGTGTCTGCCTCAAAGAATTATTGGAAGTACTGAATGAGAAACAGCATTGCCTTTGGCAGCTGACAGTGGCACCGGTAATGTGGTCATTGATTCCAGGGCAAACACACTCCCAGCACCCAAGGCCTACCAGTTCCCACCCCAGCTACCCATTCAACAGACAAGATGGGAGCATCAGAGGCTATATAATGAGCCTCTACTTACTGCACACTCTGGCCAGCCTGTGTGGGGGGCATTAAGTTGTGAATGAGCCAGAGGTCGTGCCTGTCCCCCCAACCTCCTGACCTCACCCTTCACACCTGCCCATTCCCTCCCACTCCATTCTTGGTCATCTCAGCCTCCGCTCCCGTCCCAGTATCTCCCTGCCACCTGCTACCAGCAACCCCAGCTGCATCCTCCACCAGCTCCCCTCTGTCCCCATCCCAGCCCTCATCTCTGTCCACACGATCTGCCATACTCCACCCTCCATTCCATCCACCTTCCCCCACCCCGCCCCACCACCTTCCCCACCAGCTCATTCTGCATTTCCTCCATCTTTTTCTCCCTTCCTGAGCCTGACTGCCCTCCCACGTCATCCCCATCTCCCCCAATCTCTTTCCTGATTCCTGGTTCAACCTTTCACTGCCATTTCTCTCCTTCACCCATCCCCATCTCTTCCCTTTCCCATCCCCGCCCCAAGATTCCTCCCATTCCATATACGGGGTGCAGTGGTCCCAGAGGCCGCAGGGATACTGCCCCCAGAGGCCGCTGCAGGAAGGTGCACTGCAGGGGGCTAAACCCCCTGCACCCCAGGGCCAGCGCAGCCCCAGAACCTGCTATGGGTAGAGTCCCTCGATTGGCTGGCGTCGGGAGGGTGCTGACTGGGCGGCAGGCCAGCTCCTGGCTCCCCACCCCCACCCCTCCCTCCCTCCCTCCTCTGGGCAGGCCACCACGCTGGGACCTCAGCCCACAGCCCAGCTCCTCACGAGGCTCCTGTTTTATTAACCTGCCTGTCGCTGCTCTCGCCATTGAATAGGGCCTGTGGGGGGGGGGGCTGGCAAGGGGGGCCCTGGGCTTTGCTGGGGATCACCATGGAAACAGCAGCCTCGGCCAATCAGGGGGCCGGCAGCGCCGAGTGCGGCAGGCAGCTCGGTCTCCGAAGCCTCGTGCAGCCCGCAGGCTGACTCCTGCCTGACAGGCCCTCGCAGTCCCCGCCGCGGGAGAGGATAAAAGGGGGGCGCGCCCCCAGTGGAAGGGGCAGAGGCCGCGGAGTGGGGGGAGTGGGAGGCCAGAGGGTGCTGCGGGCCGGACTTGATAAAGGGGAGCGATGAAGGAGGGGAGTGGAGGCGGGGTTGGGGGGGTGGGGAGGGGATTTGCAGCTTTGACGCCAGGGGCTTGGGGAAGAGGCCTCCCCAGCTGCAGTTCTTGGTACGAGCCAGACTTCTCAGCCTCAGCACGGGCGACATATGGGACAAGGCAATTCTGTGCTGTAGGGACATCCCCGGCCTCTACCCACCAGGAGCTGGTAGTATGGCCCTGTCACCCAGTCGTGACCACCCCTCTCCCAACAGTGCCAGATGTCCCGCGGGAGGCAAAACGGCCCCTGGGGGAGCTAAAGCCTCCCAGGGCAATGGTCACTAGTTGTGCTCCTCACTCTCTCTGAGCCAGCCTCCCTGTGGGGAAGAGGGAAGGAAGAGGAAAGGAAGAGGAAGAGGGAAATAGTGGGGTGAGAGAGAAAGGAAGAGGAGGGAGCCCAGGGCAGGGTTCCCGGTAGATGGGAGAACTTCTGGAAGTGGGGATATAGGAGAGAGGTGCCCCAGACAGAGACCCAGGACTGCCAGTAGGTCCTGCAAGGATTGAATAAAATAAAGTAAGAGCTCTAAATGCCCTTCCTCATTGAAGATCCTGCTACCTGTCCAGCCTTCCTGGCCTTCCCCAGCTATAGTAATCCTAGCCTTCTTTCAGACTCCCGTTAGGCACCACATCCAAGAAGCCCTCCCTGATTCTCTCACCAGATTGATGTGTCTTTCTTCCGAGACTCCTTGCCACTTGGCCTCTAGCTCCACGCTAGCATTGGCGTGGTTCACTTCTAATAACAGTAATTGCCTTTACTGAGGGTTTCCTCGGGGCCAGATGCCGCACTAAAGGCTTTCTGCCCATTTTCCCATTTAATTTCCCCACCACTCCCTGAGCTAGGTACCATTATCATCGCCACTGAACAGATGAGGAAGCCGGGGCCCAAGTTAAATAAGTTGCCTAAGGTCACCCAGTTACGAAGTCGGGGCCCAAACGCAGGTTTTCGTGACTCGAGGGCCGCCATTTTTACTTGCCGCTGCGCACCGCCGTGTGTCGCCGCGTAAGCCGCCGTCTCCGCCCTTCATCCCGACTTCCTCACGATGCCCGGCACAGTGCTGGTGAGTAGTAGGTGCCTGAGAGCAGTTTTAAATGCCTTGGAGAACTGGACGTCGGGTTTGAGAAGACCGGGACTGAATGAGCGGCTGCAGGGCGCCGGGTGCCTCCCAAAGACCCTCAGGTTTTGCTGGGGCCTGTCTGAGCCGGGCCAAGCCCGTGGAAAGGAAATGCCACTGAGCCCTCCGCTCCTCGGTCACACTGCCTCAAGGCCACTTTGGGTCTCAGAACTGACCTGTGCCCCGATTCCTATGGATGCTGGGCCATGGCCCCCCCTAGTGGCCAGAGGGTCACAGTGGTGGGTGGTGGGAGAGAGTCGCGCCGTTGGAAAGCTCCCACCCAGCCCACTGGGCTTCTCTCGAAGCCTTGCCCCCAGCCTCCCAGGCTCCTTTGCGGAACTGGAGCCAGAGGCCTCAGGTAACCATGTCATTGTGGAGCCTGGCCCCTCACCCAAGCCCAGAGGGCAAAGCACTCCCCCTCCCTCCTTTCCCTCCTGCCCCATGTGAAGTGAGAGAGTAGCGTTGGCAGAGGACCTGCATCCCAGCCTTCCCCCAGTGCAGATTCCACCCCCATCCCTGCCTTATATTCAGCAAGAGCGGGTTTGAGGCTGAGGGGTGTCTGCCAGGAAACATCGCGAGAGGCTGCTTCCCTCTCAGGTTAGGGTTTTGATCTGGAATCCAGGAGCTGGAGTCCCAGGGGGCTCACATCAGAACAGCTCCTCCACCCCAGACATGCACACGCCATCCGCCTCCCCTAGGAACCTGCAACACCCGCACCTCAGCTTTGAAGGCAGGGCTCCTGACAGGCTGCTGTTCCCATGGCAACCCCGGCCCAGGCTGCCCTGCCCAGTGCTTCCCTCCGCCTGCCTCCCCCTACCCTGAACCTACATCACCTTCATTCACAGAACAAGAACTGCTTAACCTGGCAAAGTGGACCGCTTCAACCCAGCTTTCTGTCCCCCATTCCTCCCTTTTTCTCCCCTTTACGGTAAAGATCCATGAGCCAAGGAGAGAAATGCTGAGAGTGGCGGTGGGAACAGGGCTGGACTAGAGTGGGTAGAGAGCTAAGATGGGGATGGGAGGGAGCCACGGCTCAGTGTCCCCCTATCTTTGGGCCACCAAGGCTTGAGCCTCTGCTCCTCCCATTCCCAGTTCTGTCTCAGTTCACGGACCTGTGTCCCTGCCAGCTCTAGTTCTGCGACCATCCAGGCCCCAGACAGGCGCCCTGATGAGCTCAAGACCCTAGAGCACAAGAGTGCCAGGTCTCGGCCTCCAGGCTCAGGTTTTTGTCTCCAGGACCAGCCAAACTGGAGCTCAGCCCTGGAGCTCAGCCCAGGAGCATTAAGGCTGCTGCTGACCCTGCGCTGCTCCTGTGTAAGGCACTGTCTTGCAGTGCAAGAGGGGTAGGGGGGTTTTAATTTACAGTGTGATTATGAGAAGAGCTAGAGGGGTCTCCCACACCCCAGCCCCGGTTAAACAATGCATTTGCCCTGGCTGGGAGAAAGAAACCTGGCTCTCTGGCATTGGCAGGTGCTGTTGGAAAGTCAGGAGGAGCCTGTTCTAGCAGGCATCAGTCCCATCCCTGCAGGAGGCCCTGAGCATGGTCAGCATCTCAGCCTCAGAATCAACCGGCCTGGGTTTGAATCATAATGTCCTAATTTACTCACTGCATGATACTTCCTTCCCTGAGCCTTGATTTCCTTATCTGGAAAGCAGAGATAATAATTATATTCAGGTATATGCTGGACATGTCTGAGCCCTACACCCCTTCCAGACACAGTGCTTTAGATGTGATGTTTCATTATCAGAACGGCCCCTTCGGGGTAGATGTCACTATTGCTGTGTTTCTTCTGCAGAAGGGAAACTGAGGCTCATAGAGGTTAAGGGGAGTCTGCTAGGGAGAGAGCAGGGCCTTGAAGCCAGGCAGCATGAGATAATGTATGTAGTAAGTAGGGACCTTCTTATTAATGAGGTTCTGTGACTGAACTTGGGACTTGTCTCTCACTTCCTTCACTCTGAGGATGCACAGCCTTCTCTGGGCTACAGCCTGGAGGTCCGGGAGGGGCCCAGGCTTGGTGAGGTTTGCGATGGGGTGAGTAGAGGAGGGCAACTAGCTTTGGTCCAAGGAATGTCTGAATAGGCTGTGTCTGCATCTGGGCCCAAGCCTTAACCTTGGAAACAAGGCGAGGTAAGACCTCAAGGAGGAAATGACTTATCTAAGGTTACTTGGTAAATAGGCAGCTCTACCCCACCCCCATCACAAGCAGCCTTTGTTGTTGTTGTTGCTGAGACAGTGAGAGAAGGAACACAAGGAAGGGGAGAAGGCGGAGCAGGCTCCCAAAGCAGGGCTGAGCCTGAGCTGAAGGCAGACGCTTAAGGACTGAGACCCCCAGGGCCCCCATATGCAGCCTTTGGATAGCAGGTCTATATTATAAGTCTTGGAAAGTTAGAATCCCCTGGGAAGGGTGGGGAGGAGTGGAAGGGAAGCAGTTCTTTCTATCTGGGAGGCTTCCCTGGAACTCAAACCCACCCAGCAAGACTTGCAGCTTCCCTACCACCCTGGTGGCCCACCTTCAGGTTCTCCAGGCTCTTCAGCTTCCCCCCTCCCCTGAGAGAGTCCCCCATTCCTGGGCAGCCCACCCCTCCAAGAACCTCAGAATGCTGGGGCCTAACTATCCCCCACCCCCCACCTTGAGTGAATGCGCAGAACAAACAGCATTGTTCCCCTTACAATGGACAAAAAGAACTTGGGAATTCACAGAATGGTCCTGAATTTCAGCTTCCTTCCCTTCCAAGCCCTAGAGAGATCTATTGTCTGTAAACTCCACTTAAAATATGCTCTATGCTCCAGCTGGGGAGCCACTTAAGATGTACCGGAAGAGCCTCCCCTACCTCTACCCCCTTCTCCTCCTTCCCAGGCCCTGTTAGAACAAAGCAGGGAGGAAGGGGGAGAGCAGCCACCGAGAACAAAGCTGACAAACAGCCCTGCCCCTGACTCCGTGCTGTACCCCCTTGGTGCCTTGGGCCTCTATTTTGCAGCTGAAGGGACTGCCTAGCCGTGGAGTAAAGGGGCCTGACCCACTGGAGACCCTTCATTGTGGTACCTTGGTGGGGAAGTGAAGGCTTCAGGGTCCCTCTCCTCTCTTGTCTGCTTACAGGGGCCTCCAAGGACAGGGAACTCACTACCTTCTAAGGCACCTGTTCCATCCACTCCGGACAAGTCTCACTATTATAACATCTTCCTTAGAAGGAGCCCCCCACCCGGGCGCCTGGGTGGCTCAGTGGGTTAAAGCCTCTGCCTTCAGCTCAGGTCATGATCTCAGGGTCCTGGGATCGAGGCCTGCATCGGGCTCTCTGCTTGTCAGGGAGCCTGCTTCCTCCTCTCTCTCTCTCTGCCTGCCTCTCTGCCTACTTGTAATCTCTCTCTCTCTCTCTGTCAAATAAATAAATAAAAATCTTTAAAAAAAAAAAAAAAAGAAGGAGCCCCACCCACCTCCCTATAACTGCCCAGGCCTTCACCTTCTGACTCCCTATTAATGTGGTCTCCCTCTGGCGGGCAACAGGCCTCCTGGAATTTCAAGGCTGTCCCTGCAGCCCCCTGAGGCTTTATTTTTCCTGGGCTAAACAACCCTGCACCCTTCCCCCATGCCCTACCAGTCTGTGGTTTTGAGTCCCTTCACCATCCTATTTTCCTCCTCTGAGCTGCCTGGTGTGTCATTGAGGACTCTTAGTGGTGGCGCCCTGAGCTGACCCCAGCATCCATAAGTATTTATTCAATAAATATTTGTTAAGTACCTTCCAAGCACCAGGCACTGTGCTAACAGCTGGGGATGCAGACAAGATCCCAGCTCTCCCAAGGCTTGTAATTCTGGTGGGGAAGTCAGATACTAACATCAGATAAGCACAAAAATGAATGCATAATTACCAAGTGAGATAAGGGATCTGACTAAAGCAACTTGGTAATGTGAAAGCATCTAACAAAGGAACCTGATTTAGTGTGGAAGGGAGAGTGGTGGACCACCCTAGGCTTCCTGAAATCTGAAGGATATAAGCTTTAACTAGAGAGCAAGGATAGGGAACAGCATTTAGGGTGGGGAGGGACAGACTGTGCAAAGGCACTGTGGCCAGAAGGAGTTTGTCTCATTCAAGGAACTAAAGAAGCCAGGGAGAGACACCAGTGAGGAGTTGGACTAGATTCTAAGAGCAATGGAAAGACATAAATGTGTATATGCAGTAAGAGCTGGTTAAGGGGCGCCGGGGTGGCTCAGTGGGTTAAGGCCTCTTCCTTCAGCTCAGGTCCTGATCTCAGGGTCCTAGGATAGAGCCCCGCACTGGGCTCTCTGCTCAGCGGGGAGCCTGCTTTCTCCTCTCTCTCTGCCTACTTGTAAACTCTCTCTGTCAAATAAATAAATAAAATCTTAAAAATAAAAAAGAGCTGGTTAAAATTTGCCTCAAAAAGACATAGATCCTAGAGCGGCAAGTAATTCTACTAAGCTTTTGCATGTGCTGTTCCTTCTGCCGTGGGTGGATGCTCTGTTCCTATGTTTGTCTTTCTTTCGTCCTTTCTTTCAAAGATTTTACTTATTTATTTGAGAGAGAGAAAATGAGTACAAGCTGGGTTTGGGGGAGATAGAGGTTAGAAGCAGACTCCCCACTGAGCAGCGAGGCTAATGCTGGGCTCTATCCCAGGACCCTGGGATCATGACCTGAGCTAAAGGCAGATGCTTAACCAACTGAGCCACCCAGGGGTGCCCTGTTCCTAGGTTTTTCTGAGGCTGACTTGTTTTCATCATTCAGGGTTTTGCTGAACACACCCAGCCTAAAGGAGCTCTGGCTACATGCCCTATCACTCTCTATCCCTTTAGCCTGTCTTATTATTATTATTATTACTATTACTATTATTATTATTATTATTTTGAATACTTATTTTTTAAAAAAGATTTTATTTATTCATTTGACAGAGACACAGTGAGAGAGGGAACACAAGCAGGTGGAGTGGGGGAGGGAGAAGCAGTCTTCCCACCGAGAAGGGAGCCTGCTGTGGGGCTTGATCCCCACACTCTGGCATCATGACCTGAGCCGAAGGCAGATGCTTAATGACTGAGCTACCCAGGTGCCCCCATCTTATTATTTTTAATAGCATTTCCACAATCTGAAAGTGAATTATTTATTTCTTTCCATATTTACTCTTGTTCTCTCACTTGAAAATAAACTATGCGGGGGCAGGAATTTTGTATATCTTAGTGACTTCAGCATCTGGTGTAGAGCTAGCACATAGTAGGACCTCAATAAATAATAAATGAACACAGGAATGAATCACTGAATGGACGCCAACATGAAAGGACCTGTGTTTACCCACAAATACACATCTATAAATGTATAGATGTTTAAGGGTAAGTGCATATGCGTTCAAAGTCACACAGAGACATCCTTTGCGTATGTGGCCACCTCTCAAGGGGCCTCTTAGACAATTCAGAGTCATGGCCTGTGAAGTTCATTGCACTGCTTCAGCTAATCAATACCTATACTCTCTGGCTGGACGGGGACCTGTGCAAACAGACATGTCTCAGGTCAGCTGTTGGTTAATCAAAGATGAGGGTGGAATTTTAAGTGCCTTACAGGAGGGGCAGGAGAAAGACAATGACCATGTGGCTTGGAAGCAGAAGAGCACCTCATAGGCTCCATCTGCCACCTTGTCCTGGCACCCCAGCCTACTTCCCATTGCTCCCCACGTCCTATTCTACTGGGGATGGCCTAACCAGGCATTGTATGGGAGCTACAACAGAGAAATTCGAATTTAGTGGCATTTACAGGGCTTGGGAATTTGACTAGGTAGGCAACTTTTTTTTTTTTTTTTTTAAAGATTTTTATTTATGGGCGCCTGGGTGGCTCAGTGGGTTAAAGCCTCTGCTTTCGGCTCAGGTCATGATCTCAGCGTCCTGGGATCGAGGCC